>VKOC01000673.1:0-212500 GCA_009364415.1 Spea multiplicata
GGTAAGTGAGACAAAATGGAGACTGCTCCAATGGCGCCAAACCCTTAAATAGCCCACCATTAACCCCTCCCCCCACATTCAAAAAATGCCTTCAGGACCTATCCCTGCTCGGCACACAGTCAACAGCCCACTAAGGCCCATTCTGAGCACCGTGGGCTTCATCCTCCCTTGGTCAGCCAACAGCAGAAAACTATGACATAGGTGATGTTGTCCAAAAAATGTGATTTTCCATTATAGTAGAAATTAAGGAAATAAGGTGAATGACTAAGATAATACTGGAGAGAAATAAAAAAACAGAGCTGCAGAGACCATAGCTGAGCCATCAGGCTTGTGTGCCATTGCAGTATACACATCAGCAAACAGAAATCAATGGTCTCCAAGAATAACGTACTTCCAGAAAGACAAATATTAAGGCAGAAAATGAATTATTAAAACTAGAAAACAACCAATACAAAAGGCCAGCATTACACGGAATATGCCAAGGTAAGACAACAACAGAACAACCAGACTCTTCTTAAATCTTACATTTAGATTAGGTGCTCCGAATCGCAACGAGGGCTTAAAAAAGGAGATTTTCATCCAAAATCTAACATCCAGATAAACAAAAGAAAGTTGAATAGACATCACAATGACATTGAATCTTCACTAACACATAGTTTATGTTGATGGAGGTGGACAGAACATAGGTGCACATGGCATGCCATGTTCCCCATATCCGTAGTTTGTATGCTTTGAAACAGATCATTAGCAACTTACAGATAGATCAAAATCTCCCAGGGCGCTCTTAATTGACAAAGATGGCTGACATGTTGTCAGTATTGTAGTCTAGAACTTCATGATGCAGAGTCAGTCTCTTTGATTCCTCAGAAACGTGTACCAGGAGCTTAACAACACATGGAATATCTTACGTTACAAAGGGAACTGAAAAAATATAAATGTGCGGGGCAGCTGCCTGGTGACTGGTGATTTCATATTAAAGGGATAGCCTTATGTTCCTGACACAATACTATCATAATAAAGTACCCTGTGAGTATCCCTAACCATCTGCGAGTACTTTTCTATACATTCTCCCAAAACAAGAAAAAAAAAATAAAGCACAAGCTGCCCTCTTTCTCTATAATACAACATTTCTTGCCACTGATTGGCTGCTTGAAGCTGTCAACCAGTGGTATGAAAGTGCTCCCATGTATATTAATTGGAGGGCTTTACACATGTGCACTGGAGTATAGAAATTCCCCATGAACACATTTCATGCAATGCAATGGGATTGGAAAAGGGGGGAAGTGCATTTGGGGTTATTCTGCATTCATGCATTTGTAGAAAAGACCACACAAAAATGTAAAGGCACCACATTGGTGTACATGATGGCTGGAGTGCCCCCCGAAACAGTGGTATACAAAATGTGACTTGTTTGAAAAAAAATAACCATAAGGCCATACGTTTAGTGCCATGCAAAATTACTGTTTTTGTTTATCTTGCACAGCACACAAAGCAACCTAAACAGTTTTTCTTCTTCAGAAAAAGCTAATGCAACCAGGAACAGTAAGTTGCAGGTCAACAGTCAAACCAATTCAGCCTTACTAAGAGGAAAATTGTTTGTCGCAAAATGTGCTTTACATGTCTAGTCTTGTAGTAGATACGTTTGAAATTTGCCCCGGGGCAGCACTCACATTAGGAAATATATTATGGAGACTCAGCTACATCAGACTCTGCGCCCTCTGCCCTTTTCACACTTCTTCTACTTAAACATAGAAACATAAAATTCAATGGCAGATAAGAACCATCCAGTCTGCCCATTTTTCTGCATATAAAGACTCTGACCGTCACTTACACATACACATCCATGCTAACGCACAAACATGCACACATTCATGTTAAATACATACATTATCATTCTAACATACATACATACATACTCCTTCTCACCAGTGGTGGGATTCAGCCAGTTTGCGTGAACCGTTTCTTGAAAAATGATCGGTTCGCGTGAACCGTTCCATAATTACCCTATTATAGGCCGCACTGCCCCCACACTTAAAGTGGTTGTGCAGCCTATAATTGGGTTTAGGATCCAGATCCCCCGCAGCGTTGCAGGGGACTTGGATCCTCCTTTCCGGCAGCAGCGGACGTATCTGTGCGATGCAGACAACCGCTGCTGCCGGCGGGTCTGGCCCACTCTCCTCACTGAACGGGGCTGGCACGCCCACGAAGGTCACTGAGTTGTGCTGGCCAGCTGACTCAATTCTATTTCGGATTAACGGGGACGGCTTCTTAAAATGCAACCCCTGTTGATTTGAAATAGAAGTGAGTCAGCCGTCGCCGCTCAATAACTTTTGTCTGCGGCACCAGCGCTGCTCAATGACCTCTGTGGGTGGTTTCAGCCCCGTTCAGTGAGGAGGGTGGGACCACCGGCAGCAGCAGCGGGAATCTAACAGTTGATGTAACTGGTGGCATTCTTGGGAGTGGGAGGCTGGGACAAAGATGGCTATGGGAGACTGGGGCAAAGGCAAACTCTGTCCCCAATTTCCTACAGGCATCTTTGTCACTAAGTAGCTTCCCATAATCTCATGTTTAGTGACAAAGATGCCTGTGGGAGACTGGGGGCAAATGCAAATTCTGTCCCCAGTTTCCCATAGGCATCTTTGTCATTAAACATGGGACTATGGGAAGCTATTTAGTGACAAAGATGCTGGGGACAGAGTTAATTAATGTGATGCAAGAGAGAGACTGCCTGAGTCTCTGTGTGCGAGAGAGAGACTGCTTGAGGCTCTGTGTGCAAGAGACAGACTGCCTGAGTCTCTGTGTGTGAGAGAGAGACTGCCTGAGTCTCTGTTTGCATGTGTGAGAGACTGCCTGAGTCTCTGTTTGCGTGTGTGAGAGACTGCCTGAGTCTCTGTGTGCGCGTGAGAGACTGCATGAGTCTATGTGTGTGTGTGTGTGTGTGTGTGAGAGAGACTGTCTGAGTCTGTGTGTTGATTGTGTATGTGAGAGAGAGACAGCCTGATCTGTGTGGTGAGTGCCTGAGTCTGTGTGTGTGAGAGAGACTGCCTGAGTGTGTGTGAGGTTTTTATTTTTTAGTACGAAATCTCGGAAGTGGTTACTAAAAAAATTGAATCCCACCACTGTTTCTCCTCTTACCCTCGCTCACTCACTTCCTCCCTCTCTCACCCCCCTTATCTTACTGGCTGCTTGCACACTGTGTGATCAGTCTCAATTTGTACCATGTGGGTACATAACCTGGACCAGCCCGTTCCAAGTAGGACCAACCATTTGTGACCAGCCATCCTTGGCAGATATTGGCTTTCTTGACTCCCCCTCGGCCCAGACCGCCACTGCTCCCGTGCACAAGCGCAGAAACCTCTACCATTGATTTCAAAGGGAGTGCTTTCATGCCATCACAGGTTCATTTTGAAAAATGCATATTGAAGCACTCACAGAGTACTTTAACATCCATAATTCAAGGACAGGAAACTGCTCCTTAAAGATTCAAAATACCTGCATTTTAGATTTTGTTTAGTATAAATGTGATGTTTCACTAGCGGGCTAGTGTTATCCGATACTGCAGATTTCATACATGGCATTTTTCTTATTTGTTTTAGATGTAGTTTCACTTTAATATGTCGGAATTTATATAGTTGAAAACATTAATGCACCTTCCGAGAACAATTATTAGGAATAATTTGGACTAATGACTTAAAAGGGCTGCCTGCACCAGGGCAGTCGAATAGCTTGTGTCTGCCAGCTGTCTGTGCACTGAATAAGATCAGGTTGATTAAAGTCTTCAGAATTTATTATTAATATATTGCTTTTCAATATCTAGCGCATTGAAAAGTTACCTTTTTTTTGTTGCTGCTGAATGATAAAATAATGTGAAATTAGTTGTTTACAGATACATAGATGTACAAATCTATACATGCTGTATATAACATTATATAGTGATCTTTCCAAAACATTACATATAGTAAATTACCTTAGCCCTTACTATAAAGAACATAGCTAGCCATTGAGCAAAATGGACCGTGCCAGGGTTGAGCTTGGCAAACCATTGACGCCCTGGAAACAGGAGGAAAGTCCATATGGAGGCTCATCAAGATTAGACAACTGATTTGTAGGGTTGACTGTGGTTTGTGCGTCTTCTATTTTCATGAGCTGATGCTAAACCATGGACTTGAACCAATGGCCGCAAATATTTATTTTTATGTATTTTCACTAACTGGTTTTTAACACCTTTGCTATCTTTTTTTCAACCATAATTACTTCTTTCGCTTTGTTTAACCACACATTTATATATAAACCATCATTTAATTATAAAAAGTTAAAAAAATCAAAGTTAATCCAAGTTAAAAAAAAATCCACAGTCTTGCCTATAAAAACTATAGGTAACTAGTGCGAATAGAAAAATAGATTTATTTAGGTATCTGACCTGATTTTGGAAGCACCTCATATGTCATGGTAGGTCGTGTTTTTGGCATAGCAGGGTTAACACTGGATAATGTACATTTTTTTAAAACATGTTCTTTATTTCTTTATGTTTTTACCCTAAATCTATGTATTTTCACTAAGAAATTCTCATCTAAACAGCCCCACTCTCCCAACAAAAAAAAGAATTAACCCTTTAGAGTAATTTAAAAAAACATGCACATAAATGGATGAGTAGGAAGTATTTTTCACTCACCATTATAGCATGCAATGCCTCTCTCTGCCTCCTAATCGGATTGATAAGTAGCGGCAGCTATCACTGCCAAAGGCATTGTTTACTGACACACAGCCTTAATAGGCGTAGCACTGGCCTATGGAACCATATACCGGTGCTCAGCAGTAACTGCTTTTGCCATAGAGGGGGCACCTCACCGGGTGAGGCTTAGGGCAATGTTGACGATAAACATGACACTTATTAACACTATGACCTTATACTGATTTTCTAAGTACCCTTATGTTTATTAAATTGCATGGTAACCCATTTTCTAGAGGTTACCATGTGTTATAAATACCCGCTGGTGTCAAAACACATGCAGCATTTCAAGAGTTGGTGCAGCACCAACCAGTGAGCGGGTACTGTCAAATCCTACAAGACTCTGCTCCTGTAGGAGTTATGGTGGAAGGTGTAACTTTCTCTGTAAACGTCTCCTGCTATGTATTTTCACTTTTTGCCCAGATCCGCTTGTTGCATGATACTCTATTAAAAAATAAAATCACAATTTCAGTAACAATTCCACAATAAGATATTTTTAAGTAGATACACAAAATCCCAAGATACACAAGATTTGCATATTCTTTAAAATACCTTAATTGTACATAATTTCTGTGCCCACTCTACGAAGTACTTTATTTTTACATGACTTCTTCGCCCAAGACCTTCAAGAATGATCTTGTCTTCAAGGAATTAGTGGGGAGGAAAGACGTAGATCCATCCCCTCCTTCACTTTGTAAACTCAACTTGGTAGCATTGTTGCACTCCCTACCCAAACCCTTAGGCATCCAACAAGAACCAACATTTGTATTCCCTTTTTCCTAACAGTTGGATGGGGGACCTTTCAATCTATTCCCCTTCACATTTCTGTTAAGTCGCATTGGCAATAAGGTGATTTATGTTATACCCCATTGGCATTTGTTGTTATCCCATCAGATTGATGCTATTACAAACTATTGCTTTATCCCATATACAAATGATTGGTTTCTTTGCAATAAAAAGTATGAATGAGATCACAGTCAATGGTCTTCAAGTGCTAGATTACTTAAAGTCTACAGGTTTTTTGTATATTACGGTCAAGAAGCAGATTTTCTCGTTGGTGTTTGTCTTATTTTAAGGCAGGAAGCTTTCATCGAAGTAACTTCTTCAAAACATCCTCAATCTCTTGGCTGTATTACTTGTGATCAATGTCTATGTAATTAAGATCTGCTGTGATTGCTGTGCAACATTGTCCACGGGTAATAAGATCTCTGCTTCATCTGCTTTGCTAATATCTTTCAGATCATAGCATATTAATAGCATATTGTTCATTTGATTAGATTCTCATAGTTTGAACTTTTACAATTTTAAAATTTAGCAAGCAATTAGTGGATCTTATTCATATGCACAGGACAGAGGGCCATTTTTCCCGATACAAAGTAGAGCATAAACAATATACATATAGAATGGATAGGGTTTGGCTTCTGTAAACACAATGATGCCTTAGGCATGTATTGTCACTGTTCTTTTCTTAAGTCCTCACAATCTTTAATTCGGAATGACATATACTAACCTCCCATGTGTTACTGTTTACAAGGGACGGTTACTCTTTAAGACCCAAATCCCTCTCTTCTTTTCACCTCCATGGTTTTTTTCCTAGGAACTCAGAATGTTTAGCTGGTTGGTATAAGTGTATCCAAGGCCAGATTAAGAAGATTGGGCTCTGGAACAATTACACAGGAAGGGTTCCTTCTCTGAATTTCCTGACTTTACCAAGCTCGTTTTCCCCGTTTTTGCAGCCATTTTTCCTTCTGTTCTATTCTGATATCTTTCCCTCACATTTTTCTATCTTCTTTCCCTTTTTTTTCTTTTATCTTGCTTGCCTGCTGTTTACCTTTTTCATACTTCTATTCTGCTCTCCCCATAGACACACACACTTATATACACGCAGTACTTACCACACTTTCCACTTCCCTCCTGTATGTTCCTCCCTCACTGCCCTACATGTGCCCGGAAATTAAATCTCTTCTCTGTGCGCAGAGTGAGGGTGGGTGATTGCCGCCCATCACGAGACCCGATCGAGCTGTCGTTTCAATGGACAGATGAGAGGTATGGGAAGCTGTTCCACTTATCCACCATTTTCTCAGTAAAGTAAAACCTCTTTATATTACATCTGACCCTCTAGTTTTAGATTTCCTCCCTCAAAATAACTTTCCCTGTTTCATTTAATAATTTCTCCAAACTATACATATTGAAAAACCTAATATATATTTATGCTGCAGGCCATTCATTAATGTAGTTGGTGGGGGTCTCCAGAACGGTACATAATACTATAGGTGAGGCCTGACCAGAGATCTGTAAAGTGGCAGAACCATCTCTCTCTTTCTGCTACTAATGCCTCCAGCTATACAACCCAGCACCCTATTTGCTTTTGCAGCTTTACTGCATTGTCTATGTACCTTTAAGTAAAAACAGCAATCTAATAAAAATCAAATACATTCAGTCAGTTATATAAATATCTGTCAATATATTACGTCACCACCACAGTCCCACCACCGGCCAAGCCTCTAAGTGCACCCCCTAAAACAAACATACCCCTTTTAGGCCAATTACAATGTTGCATATAAACCATTAAATAAATTGTGCCAACTGTATGTCTGGGGGAAGGTAGAAGTAGATCATATTAATATTGCGTTTCAATGCGTAAAAAGGAATATTGCCATTTAAATTAAATATTATATTTTATTTAGAAACCTTACTGAGTAAAGTGTGGCTTCCCCTACTTCTTGATTTGATGCGTTAATAAGTGTGTATACGGCTTCAATTAATGAGCTAATGCATGTTTAAAGAGCAGCGGTGGATTAATTCCTGTTCAAAGCTGCATTTAATGGCTTTATACTTATTCCTATAGAGCAACAAAGGGCTTAATGCCTTCCCATGCAAAGCAGAAATCCTCTTACCACCTTCCTTAATTCCCTAACATCTCACTCTTTACCCTTTCTCACCTAAGCTTGGTACACTGAGAATATTCTCTAATATTCCTTGCCCACGTAGAGACAATTAGGAACTTTGGGTGTATTTTAATTAAATATTTGACTATGACAGCATTTCCTGACCAACAAGGGTGAGAAAATGGGGTGATTTGTAAAGACCGATATGAAAATTGGTCTATTCCCTAACTACATGATTCCAGTGCAATCAGGAGAGACACATAACCTAAATGATTAGTACTCAGCTCATGCTGTTCATTTTTGTTTGCTTCCTTCTGGTCCTGTTGAGAGAGAATGTGTACTAGGGAGGTCTATCGCCGTCACCCTCAATCCCCAATCTGCCACCCTAGTCCTTGGCCAGAATCTGCCACTGCCCCTTCTACTTATTCTATCGCATTGTAGCTTCTCCCTCGACAGAAAGTGTTCTTCCTAAGGAAGTAAAAACATAGCGGATGTTGGGCAAATAGATTATTTACTGTAGTGCCTTTAATAATGCATGGGCTCTGGACAGCTGCCCTTTTGCTTTCTATAAGAGATGGAGCTGGAGAGAAGAATGACGTCTGTTCCAGTAGCTTTACAATTCTTGTAAGTCACATAGCTAGGGTGTTAATGATGCCGAGATGAAAAATTACAAACTGTACGATCATTATGAAGCTAAAGGAATTTCCAAAATAGCGTTTGTGAATACCAATTTAGTACTGGATCAAATCTTTTGGGGTTTTTTTGTCACACAGTGCTAAATTGGTTGATAGGATCTATGCAGGGTTCATTGAGGAGTTGTTGAGATAAAAATGCATTCTCCTGCAAGATGCTAATTGGTTTCCATCACTATAATCGGAACGGGAAATGTGAATTGAAGTGCCAAAGAAGAAAAACCAACAGCGTGCGCCCCACAATGTGTCTGATTAGCCCAGATTTGGCAGGTAAATCTCTAGCACAGCTGTGCATATTACACAGGGAAGAAATTGTATTATCTGCCTCTTACTAACCTCTCAAGCTGTGTGCCGCAGAATATATAATGCAAAAGTTCAGCATGGTGTTTAACTGGTTACTCATTCATTGCTGAAAGGATTAGCAGTGCAGGGTATTACAGGTGCCTTGTCTGGATGTCTGGTAGAGAGGGGGTTAAAAAGAGAGTGTTAGAAGAAATAGGAGAAACATGTAATGGGTTCATATCAAATGTGTTACATGTTCATACATGGCATTTAGAAATATTTGACACAAGCGTGGCTATTTTAATATGTTGGTTGACTATGTTATAAGGTACCCTATAATGTAATCAACTGTCAAATAATTCCATGTATTAGCACGCAACACATTTGATTTCTTACCCTGTATAAAAAAATGAGGATAGTTTAAAAGGGATCAGCTTTAAATCTCTTTGACGTACCTTTCGTGCTGCTTGTGTGCCTGATCAGATGCTTCAGTGCCAGGCTACCTGCTAGAAACACATAGCTGTACGCTGCAGAATGTATCCAACGGTCGGCCATACATGTGTCATAGATCGGCTGATTTAAATAACCTATTAATAAGGTAATACACTTATTAGATATACAGCCACCGAAAGCGAGTTCATATTTTTCTATCCATAGTTTCACCTGATCTTGAGCGAAACCTGATTTATTTGTTCGGATGGCATTATGCCCAGCCAAAGCTTTCTTACGTATATTTTTTTTTTACAATTGCCATGTAGTGTTCTACCGGTAAACTTTAAATCCCGACTTGTATTCCTGGTAATCTCCTTCGATTAAAAATACTTCCCTGTTACAAAAACCCAGTAACACCAAAGGTCTTTATTCCCTGCCCGAGACAAACGTATTGCAAGTGATTGAATAGCAATCCTTCCAAAGACTGCAATGGGAAAACGAGATAAAAACTGATATAAGCTACCCCAGTTTAAAAATCTAGCCTGATCTATGTCTTTCTTCCATTGCAGTATAATGGAGGATCCCTGTTTGATTATCTTTGTCGTTCTGAAATGTGCTCTTCTGTCCTCCCACGTTTGATAAATTGTGGTCCCACCAGTGGATTTTTCCCTGGCAATAGTAGTCACTACATGCTACTTGAACCTAGGCTTTAACATATAGGGTTTACTGCCCAACAGAAACATTTTTCATTCATAGTGTACAATCAGATAAGCGAAAAGAACATTCCACTAAACAAAATATCTAACGATCACTTGTTTAATGGTCCGATGTTCTTTTTACTGGCAGATTGAGTTGACTCTATGCTCCAATAATATTTGCACCTGTATGCACGCTGGGCTTGCCCTGGGTTAAGACTAATGGAATTAACTTTTATCAACATTAAACAAAATGCTTGAGTTCCCCACAAAGGTTGCTAAAGGGCTTTTATCCTCGTGTTTGTGCTTTTTAAAATGCCCATACCATTGGGCATAATTGATTTCAGCGTTAGCTTACGCAATTATGTTTACTATATAACACAAAGTACCTACTTTATCCAATAAGCCAATTATTGACATTGGTTGGCATATCGCCCATAGCTGGTAAAAAAAAAAAATATTTAAGTTAGCGGACATCCTTTTGGGCCAAGGGGCCATGGGTGCCCCAATACCTAGAAGCTGCGGGGTCTTACATTATACTCCTCTGTATTCTAACTTCATAACTTCAACGTGACATGTTTGTGAACAAGCAGGTGGCGGACACATATTGTCCTATTCTCCCGTTCTAATATGTGCATTTTGAAGGATTTTCTTTTCTCTCCTCTTATATTATTATTCTTGGCCTTTAGCTGCTTCCAAGTTAAACAGCATATCAACTGAGCTATGTTTCGGTGAATTATCTTGGCGTATTATTGATTCATCGCTATAATATGCCAGTAACAGTCTATTGTTTGAGAGAAATCTAGAAAAAGTCTTCTGTAAAGGATTTAGCCCTTGAAAAATCGATGTGTAATAATGCAGGTGACATGTCAAGCTACACCAGTGTAGAAGTGTGTTCGCGATAATGATATATATTTAATGAGCCTGCCAGTCGCTGGCACAACATTTAATAACAACAAAGACATGGCATGAGATTGTCTCTCTTATAACAAACAAGAACTCCCTTGATAGCGTTAAAAGGTCTAGTCCATTAGGAATCTTTATCTTTATGGTTCTGCTTTTATGACATAGAGACTAGTCCAGACTATGCAAATAATCAAGCGACTGTTTATATATGTTTATATATGTTTAGATATGTTTAGATATGTAACTTGTAGTATCAGAGTTCCAGTATATTCAGAAAGACACACATAATGCATCACCAAACATTACTATATGCTAAACAGTTTGTTTTTAATGGTTACATAGTAAGGTCAAAGAAGACCCCTGAGCTCAACCTTTCCAAGATTTTGTTACCCTGGGGGATGGGGTCATTCATTATCCATTCACAATAATCCCCGGATCAATTTATGAAAACATTTTAGCCGTGACTACTTTTCCTTGCCAAATACCCTTCCCTGCCAACACAAACAAGAAAATAAGGCATGCATATCTCTCGCAGGTTGGCTCTTAACTTAAGGCACCCTGGGTGAATAAAAGCCAATCCCTCCTTGACCTCCCTTCTGGTGCTATGAGATAAGGGGTCACTGGGTTTTAACACCTTCACAGCCTGACGCTTAACTTCAGTTCCTATTCATAGAGGAGCGTCTATTGTCGCTACTTGCACAAACACAAATGCATCTTAGCACCTAATGTTGACTGTATCCATTATGGACTTTCCAGCATGTTACCGGTGACTTTTGTTCTATGTCATTGTTCTACCTTTGGTGTTTGAAGAGCTTTACTTGTTCATGGTATTATTCTTCATGCTGGAATATATAAAGTAACAGATGGAAAAGAATACGATAGATATTGGTGCAGGTTTCGTTTTTTTATTGTTGGGTTTTGTCTTACTGTCCAAATATTCAGTGACTGTACTTTAGTAACGTTGATACCTGCTAGCAGTAAAAGTACCCAACTTTGGTTTTCTGTACAAAATAATTATTACCATGTATCTTACGTATATTATATCTTTTTTATATTAAGCTTGAACAAGCAGTGCCCTCTTCTCTACCAGCATATCTTACATACATTAACGTGACTGACAATTTTGTATATTGTCATTTTTAAGATTATACTTAATTTTCACTATTGTAACAGTGCTATGGAGTCTGCTGGTGCCCGACAAACAGATCTAATGTATAAAATGCATATATATTAAACAATTAGGGTCCTGTTATCTAAAAGTCTTCTGTTATGGGGGTTTTGGGGTTATGGATAATACTTGTTTTTGTCAATAGGTTGTATTCACTAAAATGAACGAAGAAGGAAATATTAACTCTCCAATTTCACTATACTGTATGAAACTGGGCAAAAGAAGAGGTGCAGGGGGCAGCCCTGGGAGGTTCCCATATAATGTAATGCTGTTTTAGTGGGTTTGCCATTCCAAGTGATCGACCGAATTTAATATTAAATAGCTGCACTAATATTGACAGAAGGATAAAATGACTCCTATTAATCTCATGGCAAATTGTTGCTTTTGTTGGATTACACCGCCTCTAACACTCATTTTGTTTAACTTTATTTACAGTTTGAATGAATTCAATAATGTTTTGTTGTATTATTTCAATGGGGGATTATTATAGAATACACGTAGCAGGAAGCAACATACTAAATATGTTTGATAATATTTTATATATAATTGTAAAAATTTGATATCCTCCCACTTAACCTTACACCATACCTAAATTATGTGACCCTGTCCGTTCTTTTTTCCAGACTACAACACTGTTGAATCATTACATAATTGGCATTGTGCCAAAATATGGGAATCGCCAAAGAAAAAGGTCATTTAGGGACACTTTATTTGACTTTTAGGCAGATAAAGTTCATCTTGCTCCATAAGGGTGTACCAGATGTTAGGCACTGATATATGAGCAACTTGTAATGTAAACTTCATAGAGTAAACATTATGTTATGTTCACTGCATTTAAGCGGTTAAACGCAAGGATAATGCATATTTGTGTTTAATTGATAATATAATGTAGCTCACCTAATTTTTGCCTAAAACTGTACTTTTTAAATATAAAATATATTATTCGATGCATGTCAGGGTAAAACTGGTTCAGATCATTCATTATTTGATGAACTTAGCTGAGTTTGCTATGCGGGATTGTATCTCACCAAGCTAAAGGATAATTTGTCATAATAAAACAATACTTCATTTTGTTAACTATTATATTTTTATCAGGCTTCAATGGATAATGATGTCCATATTGCCAGAGAACCTCGAAAGACTGTAAAGTTATTATATATTATCCAGTCTTTCGTCTCCAACAGAGCAAAAAGAATGAGTAGACTCACTAGTCTGCTTTCTATCTAAAACCTCATTAAATGCAGAGTAAATAATTAAAATGTAATTTGTAGATTATATCATACGAGTAATGTCTAAATAGGCTAATAAAACGTAACACGTAACAGGACTGATCAACACTAAAAATCAAAGGAATCAGATTTACGATTATTCTGTAATAAAACAGACATGAGAAAGACCAGTGACGGTCAGAGATGAAAAGGCAGGAATTACTGCCAAGACAGCACATAACCTGAAGTCAGATACATAGGAAAGTGTTAACTGACTTATTGCATGGTCTCATACGTGTATAACATGGCTGTATAACTCGAAGCATGTGGTAGAACAGCCTTATTGACAACCAGCGGACCCCAGACATCAATCATTATTTCTACAGGAAAAGCGGTAACTCCTGTTATTATACTGATTTTAATGTCGACATTGGTGGGCAGAAAGTGCCCGTTTGCTATCCACTTTTGCCAATGCCTTTGCCTACAATGCATTTTTTTAAATAATTTGCTCAGCTCTATTTATTTTTTTTTTGCAAAGTGTGGAAAAAAACCCCAAGCTTCTTCAGCTAATATAAACTAGCGCAAAACAAATAAATCATATATTAGTCAAACCACCAAATGCACGGAAAACAATTTGAGTTATATTTACTCTGAAATTATAATTAAAGAATTACCTGGTTTATATATTTAATACTGAACATAAAGCGAAATGCAGGGATAGAAATCTGTTCTTATGATATTCGTTGTTAACTAATGACTCAAAGCCACTTATTTTTCCATCCAGCCTATAAAGTTGTTATCCGCTGAGCATTTTTGTTGAATCGCCGTCCACTCCAATCAGCTGTAAGAAGGAAGCCAGTGGCTCAGTAGACTCCACTAATGCATTTACCATATCAGAGGTTGAGAGCTTAAAAGAGTGAGAGACATTCTGTTCCTCTTGATTGGAATTTGAGATCCCCGCTTGCCGCTATTGTTGGAGAAAGGTATAAAACCCCTTGCTGACTGTCCCTTGATGGAGGCATATGTCAGAGAGATTGCCTTCCGTGAGCAATCTGAGGGCGGATTGTCCATTAAGGAATTTTTACAAGTAATTTCTATGTCTAAGTCCAAACAGCCTGCTGAGAGTCTCTGTTGGCCCTTTTTGTATTTATATACACACTATATATCATGGAATTCCAACACATGAGTTGGTTATTAAAATGATTTTATTGATTTTTGCTATCATTTTATTAATAGTTCCATCATATCCAGCAGAGCTGTACAATGATTAAAAAGGACATCACATACTTTCACTTACAGAAACAAGCTGACAATCTAGAGGTTTCCACCTACCTTTACCTCTTCCCCATTTCTCCAGCAGTATAGAGAACACTTTGAAGGTTTATGAGGTCATAACTCAGCTCCCCAAGAGAGAAGACAGATGAAGTAGAGACCTCAGTAGATTTTCAGTAGATATGCTTTTCAGTAGATATTTTAAATAACCTTTAAATTAAGTCCAATGTCATTTCCTTGAGCATTCACATAGAATATTAGTTACAGCCAAGCTGCAGTGTAACATCGTATTACACAGATAATTATGGTGTCACTGTGGCAGGCGCTAACCCGTTCACTACTATAAACGCTTCAATCTCTTTGACAGCAAAAGGTTTACATAAAAGATGTAAAGCTGAAAAATAAATGATTTGGTCTCAATGTATAGGCCAAGTGAACACAAATATTGGAGAGATATGTCAGTTGTCTAAAAATCAATTTAACTTTCAGGTGTTGCTTGGGAAGACAGCTATAATGTTATTAAGGTTTGCTACCAGTGTGTTATCTGACAAGTAATGTGATAATCCAAGCCCTGATCTCTAAAGCATCTCATCTCCCAGACCCTCTAATAGTTTATGCATTGTGCCATATTTGCCCTATTAAGGTACTCTGCAGTTTTGTTTTTTTATAGCTTTGGCTTTTTGTACACACCTACTACTCGTTATTTATTTTTTTTGTTTTACAGTTTTTTTTAAAATCAACACGTTTCTAGAAAATTGATTTATCAAACAAACAGATCTTTTAGACATTTTGATGAATTTTTCCTTCAGAGTAGCATTTAGCCAGAACACTTTTTCAGCACTGGTGTACTTTTTTAATAGTATCACAAATTTGAGTCATCATTTTTCAATAGAACACTTTTTACGCCATCTCTGTTGATCTCCCTGCACTCTTCTGTAAATTTTATATTTGCTTTCTCTTGTCAAGAGTTGTCCTTCTTCCTGAAGAGACATGGTAAATATATTCCTGTGTGTAATATCTTCTTTCTCCATTATATTTATTCTGGTGCAGACCTGTACTGGCCATCTGTGCCTGAGCCCTTTGTGCCTCCTACTTGTAAGCCCAGCCAAGTGATATAAGCTTGTTGCATGGACCATGTGTATCCAGTGGGCAGCCACACACATGATTAATCTTCCATTGTCCTTAATATTCCAAGGTGATCTTTAGCCCCGGTCCATTCCATTTCTGGTGCACGGATATGTCTCAGATGTTCTGTTGATGTTATCTCCTATGTGCTGAGACCTTATTGCTTATAGCTGCAGAATTAATCCTATTTCAGAGATTTTCCAAATTTTATTTATTTAATTTATTGTTATGCGTCTTTTTAGAGACATTCTGGATTCATTTATGTAGTTTATTTCTCTTAATTATGTACTACAGCGTAGATAATCCCCTGTCTGTGGAAAACTACTACCCTCAAACCCTACCATATGCGCTCTCCTCCTTTAAAGACTCTTCGGTATCTTTGTTTTCCTCTGTTACGTAAAAAAAAATCTCTGCCTTCCAAAAGATTAAAGGCTGTAGCTTTATGATGAACACAAATGATGTACCATTTTTGTTATCACACAGGTGAGTTGTCATTCAGTGGATTTTTGCTTCATCTATGGCATTCAGAACCCTTAAATGGAAGAATAACAAGTTCTCTTGATTACAATTACAGTCGTATAGTTTAACAAAGAAGAAACCTGGGTTTTATTTCTTTTTTTCCCATAAACTTCTTTTTTGGCGGTATAGACTGCCATGTAAGGCATGTTAATATATTAGGATCTTTAAAATTACACTTAAACTTTTGTATAGTTTGCACTGGTCAAAATTAGGAATAAGGTCCAATATAGCAATGCCAATTATCCTGTCTATAATTGTCATTGATCTCTCTGCACATCCTATCTCAGATACTTTAACAAATACTTTGAGGCTTGGTTTTGTTTCTTTGTAAGTGTTGGTTGTGATCATCTGCTGAATTTTCAACCCTTTAATCGTGTTCACACCGAGAATCTTTATAAGGCTTAATTCCAAAAGTGAGTCAAAATGCGTTGCTTTAGCCCTACTGAATTAGCTGGCGTTCCACAAATAAAATGTAATATAATTTAACATTTTATACCAAACTTAAAGCAGTTTACCTTTTGTTACAACCTTCATATATTTGTAGTGGAGTGGACACACGCACGTACTCATGCTTTTGAATTTCGAATATGCTTTTAGTACTGTATATAAAACACACCTATAAGTTAAATATTTCCGTTTAGCATAACGTTGTTTGAATTACTTAGTGCGGAGCACTTGCTGTTCAATTTGTTTCTGACCCCATTAGTGCAAAAAAGGGGACATGGGCTCTATGTTTTGAAAGTGATATTTATTCTACAAGATTCCCTGTTCATCTCACTTGTTATGCTGTTTTTCCATTTAGTGTGAAAATGGGGAGACTACTTTGCCATTTTAACACCTCTGGTACTGGAGAAGTGGACATATTTTACCTCCTGTATTCATTTTTGGAACCTACATAACCGTCCAAGGCTTTATTTCTATGCACACTTTATTTCTATGTAATAATATCGATGTTTGTAACATCAATCCTTAATATAAAATTATAAATCTGAATGCTTTATCATGGGTTTCTTGCCAATGCCATTTCTAGGTTTTCCATACTAAACAATGAAAATACACCATATGGTGTTATAGACTTATGACAATATATATATATAGATTATAATTTCTTTATGATTAATACAATATAAGATTTAGTGTACTCACACTTTCATTTATAATATTGTAAGTATACTAGTAGATATCAGACAGTACACTAGTTAACTGTCCACATTGGTGCTTTGTGCTTTGTTTTTGTATAAAGTACGTGTCACAAACTTTAAAAATGGGAATAAAGGTATGGACCACATTATAATAATGGAGCCCTATCTAAAAACAGTGTTGTTGGTGCTACTCAATTTTCAACGGTTTCTGACTCTTTTTTTTTTGCATATGGTCGTAACCGTTCTTGCTTCCTTTGTTTGACAATTTCCCTCCCTCTTACTTTATGGGCTAAGCTGCATGCCAAAATTCGCACTGTTCGGACACTTCTTCTTAACATTACAACATGCAAAATGCTCAGAAGCTAAGAGCCAGGTCAGCATGACCAGGGCCGACACAATAGCACTGGCACCAACTGTTCTGCCAATGGATTAATCTCTTTTGCCAGTCATGCAGAACCTTCATCTAGCTGTAAACATTTTATCCAAACTATAAGCAAGTGCCGCTTTAACCTTTTTTGTGCCATAGCGGAGTAGAACAAATTTCAAATAAAAGCTGGAATCAATGCAGTTTATAGCCTGTGGTGGTAAATTATTGAGCAGCTCTTGGTATTAAAAGTTTGCTCTGTTTATTGTTGGATTCGATTGTTCTGTCTGGCAGGTAAAGTGTTCTGAACTACGTTTCATATTTCTAATATTGTTGATTTATGACATTTTACCATTTGTTTTCCTTTGTACTAATGTATGTTGTAAGCATTCCCTTTGTAGACCCTGAGCTACACTATTAGTGTAGGAAGCCAATTAATTCTTCATATGTTTGTATGTTTATGAGAAGGGGATGTTAAGTTTGTTTTCTGTGGTGTGTAAGTTAGGGTGGCAGCTTTGCTCGTCCTATCATCCCAGCACCATGGACAATGTGACCACCAAAACATAGCCCCCATAAAGCATACCAGTAGTTCTTAGTGCTCAATTCTATCAAATACTGCATGTTCTTCTTAGCAATTTTATACTGTATATCTACCCATGGCAAGAGAAAACATAAAACCATTACTAACATTATAAGTACACAAGGCCTATCATATCACTATTATCATTTACTGCAGCTATTCATTAAGGCTTTGGTTTGTGTCTTCATCTTTGTTCATACCAAGAGCCTTTTAATGGCTAAATTCCATCAGTGAGTCAAAATGTGTCTAATTCAACACTTAAACATTCAGGCATTTACCGATTGTTGTCAATGTCTTCATATACATCAAGTGCGTGCATACACATATTAATGCTCGTAGAGTTTGAAAAGCAATTAAGTCACTTTAAGCTTTTTTTTTAGCACTACCTTGGAAAAGAACAAATTTTGACACCACAAGAACTGTAAGCAATGCCGTTTATAGGCTTTTGACAGTAAAGCATCAGCCAGTTCTAATTTTGTGTTTTGTTTATCCTATCATCAGAGAGCTTGAAGCTGGAGGTATTAAAAGTTTGTACTGTTTAGTGTTGGATTGTCCTGCCTGGCAAGAATAGTATTCTGAAGTGCGTTTTCTGTTTCTAATATGGTTGATTTATAAAATGTTGCCACTTGTTTTGCTTTGTTCTGAAATATGTTGTAAATGTTCCCTTTGTAAAACTCAGATACACTATTAGTGCGAGTTGACATTACCAAGTATAGGAGGGAAGTGTATTCTAGAACTTGAGGGTTTTGTGTATTTATGAGCACATAGTTCCGGAATGGAACCATAACCATATATTTTGTCTTATTCCAGAGGATGCCGAGAGATTGTGTGGAAAAAAATCAAGTGATCGTTTCACAGATGTGTTCTTCACTTTGCATTTGCATCAATGTCATGTCTGGGTAGCATATAATAATGAATATTATTGTTCACGCATCCCATACTGTAGATGGCCAGGATACAAACTTGCTAGGCTATGGAAATTGAACATATGCATTAATAAATCCGCCATTAACATTATATCTACCGCTCTTCAATACTGGAACCCATCCCAGAAAATACATTAATTACTGTATATTACAAATACAATTTTATCCTCATTTAGAACTATTCAGTGAATCTCTAACCAAACAGTGTTTTTAAATTTCCTTTGTTGGTTTTATGTGACTAAACCTTTAAAGGAAAGAATACATTGACAGATCTGCTAAGTTTTATTTGTGTCATTATCCATGCCTACCATATTGCATTGGGAAACAGATTGGTGTAAGAGGGATCAATTTCTATTTTATTTGATTTCAGGCATGTGTACAAATGGGTATCATTCCTAACCATTTAACAGTTGTTATTCCTAATATAGATGGCAATGACTAGCATGGTGAGAGAAAAGAAATGTTTACTTTTAACCCCTTAATGACAAAGCCCGTACATGTACGGGCTCAAAATGCATTGTTTTCAATGGGTTTAGGGACCGCCCATTGGCCTTATGGGGTTAAAAGTAAAGTATCTTGTAAATGGAGTGTTTAACAAATGATAGAAATAGTTTTTAATTGTTTTTATAGTTTTCATATTCATCACTTGACTAATGTGACATTAACATACAAAAATGGTGCTTAATCACTTAACCATAAGGTGTAGCAATAACATAACTCTTATCCTATTGCATGAAATAAATACAGGGGTCGGTCCCACAAGAAGGCCAGCAACACAATATCTAACCAAAAATCACGTCCATCTCACCTTTTATTTTATCAACCACAGTTTTAAAAAGGCATGTAAAATGATGTTTTGTGGAAGTAAATTTAGTCTGTGCAGAAATGTGTAGATTTTGTTTAGATAAATGTGAGAAACAGAGCTGCCTTGTCTGACTTACAAGGAATGGGATTAATTATGTATATCCCCTCTATTTCCTACTCTATACACCCGTCTGCGTACTGTTATGCATACTGTTTGTCATATTTTCTGTGTGTATAGCATTACATCCTAGTCCTATTTTTCACAAAAAAATCTGGATTAAAACAATTGTTTACATGGAAACTATAACACACTTTTTTCCTAAGGATAAGGATATAAAACAAATTAAATGCTCAGAAATATTTGTTTATAGGGGTAAAAAGTATTTGTAAAATGTAAAACAGAATAGCACTGTTTCTAAATACAGTGTTTGAGAATTACACATTGCTTTAGAATGAATTCAGGACCAAAAATGTACGTTGATCTTTGAGGTCCCACCAAGGGACACGTATATATAAGCATGGCGCAGATGTATAGTATTACATCACAACAATGGAAACCAACTGTGTGTTCCTTAACCTGTGTAAAATTAAATCCATTGCTTTGGTCGCAGAGGCCCCACGGATAATTTTTATTTAGAAATGCTAAACCCTAAAGCTCTCTTGAAGTGAATAGCGTAGCTAAAGCTGGTAGGTACATTTCCTGTAATATAGAAACTTGATCAATGTTTTGGAGACTACTTTTAAAGGCATTGGACACTAAAGATGAATTCTCTACTCTGTTTCTTCTTGGTATTTTGATATATATATATATTTGGCCTACGTCTTTGGCTAGCCTAACTAGATTGGTGGGCACTCCTCTGCCGCAAAACCGGAGGCACATCACCTGGTTATTAGGCTCCCTTTTCACCTACAATGAGGTGGTTACATAGTTGATAGTTGGAGAGACCTCGGGACCACATTGTGAGCACCGCTGCTGTAGATTATTCACCCTCCTTACATTCTTGGTGTCACACAATACATAGACCAGTACTGTTCCGCAGAATGAACACAGATCCCTGCCCAGCTTTGCATTGTGTAAATGACCTGTCAATTTTCTCACAATATTGTGCCATTCAAGCCACAAACTGGGCGTCTGCCAGAGCTTGGCCGTGTTCCATGATCTTTTAAGTGCTAAAGGGGCCTTAAAAATGTTACAAGTCCTTGCACGCAGAAGTCAGTTATCACCGTCAGGCAAACTGATTGCTCTGATGATTCTCACTATGTATCACTTACTGTCACCCTTCATAGTCATCTTTTTTAAAATACATTTCTACCCCATGATTCAACAAGCACTGACAAAGCTGAAGGGGGGTACACACAAGATTTGTTTTTGTACAAAGACAAACTGTTTTTATTAATACACGAGCTAACATTCATGCACATGGAGAGCCATAAGACATGAGAGATGGTCAGGGTGACATGCGATTTCTACACTTCTTGTTACAACCAGTATAATATGCTTTGTGCTTATCTAAATAAATTCTATAGGCTTTATCTTCACCTCAAGCCACAGAGAGCTTTATATCAAATGTTTTTATCCACTGAGAAAATGTACATGCGATGTATCGCCTTCCTTCACCCACCACGTTCCAAGTCTGAAAAAGCTCTTATATGAGTGTTGCAAGGGCTAGGAGAGTGGCATAACACAAAATCCTAAGATCCCTCTGCAGTTGTTGAGAGGACGCCTTCTTGGGGCTTGTATCCTCTCTGTGATTTAAAATTGTACGTCACTGCTGATTAAACAGACAGCAACATATGCTAGCCTAGGCTGACTAAGGCAGCAGTCCCACCACCACCATACTGGGAGGCAGATCGCAGTTGTGGGCCGGTTACATGGGAAGTTTCTTATCTCCCCAAAACTCCTTTTTCACTATGGAGAATTGTGTCAAGCTGTCATAACCTCTATAGATAACATTAGAGGGCTCTGCACACTTATCAGATGCAGTGCTACATAGTAAGGACAATAGCTGCATAGTGACATATTGTGGCCTAGGCTGTCGACGGCGGCAGGTCCAAGGAGGCAGCAGTCCCCCTGTTGCAAAACCTTGTGAGATGCAGATCACCCTAGTGAACGTATTTATGCTCAGCATAGCCCCATACACTTCATGAAAAGGCAATGTATGCCCTACAGGCATGCCTCACCTTTTAATGCCTTGTAAGTGCATATAAAAGAACGTATCATTGGTTTGTACAAGAATCTATAGTTGTTTACTTTTTTCGTGGCATTAAAATCACATCTCCAGCAGCAGCTATATGCAACGTTACTTGCAATACATAAAAAGAACTTATAATGGCTTGCGCCCAATTCCCAATTATGTGGAAAAGCAGAAATGACACAGACGTCACCGTAAACTGAAATAATTCATTTAGATGTTAGGACCCTGTAATAATCATGTAAACATAATTACAAATAGTAATCTATAAATAATGTATACAAGAACGGTTAGGCACCAGCAGTTGAATTATATAAACCATTTGTCCAAGGTGTTAGAATATGATAAAAGAGGGACACATTCCTTTGGCTCCGCTCTTTGGTACTTGGCATTTTGCCCAGAGTAATGTTGAAAGAAAATATATCTAAAAACATTTAATTAGTTGCAATCCACAGACTGTTACTATAAATGTTGACAAAATGTATTTAAAACTGTTAGAAGTCAGAATTCTTAGATTGTTATTACAATCACAAATACCAGGTTTCGTATAAACAGCTATAGTTTACTTACACGCAACTGTGTATTGTCTAAATATCTTTATACTAAGCCCTTCATGATCACATATCCTTTCCTTTCTTGATTGCCATTAGACATTTAGAGCTTCTCTCAATTTCCTAAATTCTACAGTTTACAATTTAGTGAATATAATAAATACATATAATGGATTACATATTACATAAACTACATTGAAAACCTGTATTTAAAACCTGTCTCATGTCTATACCATGAGGCAGCCATGTTGTTTTTCTGTCCTTGGGATCTGTGGTGATTCCTCTATATTAAATATTAAATATTTGCTCAGTGTGCCCCCAATTGAAACCCAGTCTTTTTTTTGTGCAGCCGTGATTGACACGGAGGAGAGAGGCACCAAGTGGGCGCTCAGGAATACGTTTTCAGCAACCGCTTGGCGCCCTTCACTCTCCTCCACGAGGCCTCCGTCTCCGTTGCAGTGCTGGCATATCATGCTGAGCACCAGAATATGACATCATACACCGGCGCTCAGCAGTGAAGCAGTGCACAGTGAGACAGAGGCCTCAGGCTCCCACCGCAGGACTTCTGCAAGGTAAGTAAAGTACAAAAGGGGAGAGGGCAGATAGTGAGAAAAGGGGGAGGAGGGGGTAGATATTGAGAAAGGAGGGTAGTAAGAATATTGAAATAAATAGTGAGAATGAGTGAGAAAATGAATGAATTAATGTATGTATGAATTGTGTGAATGAGTGAGAGAATACATTAATGAATATGTGTAAATGATTTGTGTGAAAGAGTGAGAGAATAAATGATTGTGTGAATGAATTGTGTGAATAATAGTGTGAATTAGTGACTTTAAACGTGTGAATTTAGTGACTTTAAAAGTGTTTGCGTATCATAGATGTATAATTGATTTGTGGAAAGGCAAAAATGGCACAAGCAGGGTGTTTTAGCCTTAAGATGGTACATCCTATGTGTGTAATTTGGGTGCTGGTGAGGTTCTATGTTGGCAATGTGGACGCCAGGGCTGGGGTGTGCAACATGTGATCTATGCTTTTAAGTTAGGGGGTTTTATCTGTACTTTTATTGCTGAGTTTTTATGTGAATTCCAATTGATCTATACCTACAAAGCTGTTTTTTTGTGTTATTCTGTTGATCTATATTTGCTATGCTATGTTTCCATACATTATTTATATATACCTGCAGATACAGGGTTTGTATGTCTTATTCAGTTGATCAATACCTACAGTGCTGTTTCCATGTTTTGTTTTACATGTATTTTTCAGTTGATATATACCTGCAATGCGAGGAATTGTGTGTTAATGTGTTGATCTATACCTGCAATGTTATGTTTCCATACATTATTTATGTATACTTGCGAATACAGGGGGTTTTATGTCTTATACAGTTGATCTATACCTGCAGCGCTGTTTACATGTGTTGTTTATTTGCTCCCTACCTGAACTACAGAGAGTAAGTAAAAGAGAGGTATGGCTTAGTGAATGAGGGGACAAAGGGACTCTGGGGATGACTACAGGGTGAGGATGGATGTGTAAGTGGGGGGCATTGCACAGGGAGGCTGTTTTGGCGGGAGAGATGCCATGGACAGGCTGTTTTGGGGGCAGAGATGCCCAGGCAGGCTGTTTTGGGGCAAAGATGCCAGAGGCAGGCTGTTTTGGGGCAAAAGATGCCAGAGGCAGGCTGCTTTGGGGCAAAGATGGCAAGTCCTATGCTTCCAATCTGGGTGCTAGGCAGGTCCCATGGACACAATTCACATGGGGGTGCTGGCTGGGGCATCACATAAATCAATACTAATGGGGGGCTGTCTGGTGGGATAAATATACAATGTCAGGGTGGCTGGAGTGCAGCAATACATGTGGGGGCAGGTGGCATCGATACACAAGGGGGCAGCTGGGGTCGTCATATAAATCAAAACCAAAAGGAGGGGCAGGCTGGGGGCGATGCACAAGGGGGCAAAAAGACATAAGCAGTGTGGAATTTTTTAAAAAAATATATTGTTAACTTAACCTGTTTGGATGTTGGTGTCAGTGTGGCAGAGCCTGTCCTGGTGTGTGTGTCGGTGTGCAGAGCCTATCCTGGTATGTTTATTGTTTTTTTGGTGTGGCAGAGCCTGTTCTGGTGTGTGTGTCTGGGTGTTGGTGTTGCAGAACTCGTCCTGGTGTGTGTGTGTTTGGGTGTTGGTGTGGCAGAGCCCTTCCTGGTGTGTGTGATTGGGTGTCAGTGTGGCAGAGCCTGTCCTGGTGTTTGGGTGCCAGTGTGGCAGAGCACATCCAGGTGTGTGTGTCTGTGTGGCAGAGCCTGTCCTGGTGTGTGTTTTTGGGTATCGGTGTGGCAGAGCCTATCCTGGTGTGTGTGTGTTTAATTTTTACTTATCCAGAAATAAAATGCCTTCTGAATTTATAGTCACTTTAGAGGACAAAACTTTCTAGGCCTAGAAATCACTGAGAGGAAAAGTAAAGGATTTGTGTTATTTACTCTATTTCAATCTCTACTATGTGTCTAGTGCCCTGGCTGAAGGTTATTCAATTTGCTTACCCTTTTTTGCTGAGGGAGGGCCCCCACCAGTCCGGTGACAGAGAGACTGCCCCTGACAGTCCAGCCGTGTGCCCAGTCCGTGGGCTATCCAGCCACAGCCTCCTGCCCATGCTTTGCGACTCCAATCTGATCTTGCACCCATTGTCGTTACACATATATATACACATACACACATGCAAGCTTCATAGTACAACCTAGGTTTAATGTAATGTGTTACATGACCTTGCTGGACGTCTCGGTAACCAGGGAATCTGGATGTCCTGAACTCGCCATGCATGCCTTTATTCATCACTGGGGAGATGCTTACGATTATGTCTTATGCTAGTTCTGCCACTACTTAATATTAATCTCCAAAACAATTACATGGAATGAAAAGAAAGGAAACAAGTTATTGATACTTGTATTGGATTTAGAAAACTGACATTTCCCATTTAAGCTACAGGTCAATTAGTTTCGATATTGCCATGGAACTGTAGACTTCCTACATCATTTTTATAGTGATTCTTTAAATAGTGTCTGTGTTTTGATTGAAGTAACTGATATTTTTAAGTACTTCTTAGGCTTCTTAGAAAGAAATATTATACCTCTTAAGTCACAATGTTTACTTTTGATGGACTCTTCTGTGATTAGAGTAACACTTGCTGAGAGCATTGGCATGTAAGTCTGGCTACCTGAAGCTGAACAATTTTTCTCACTTTTCTCCTACACCAAAATGTGTTATTTCTAGACAGAAATGTACACATATAGGTTGCTGAAAATTGGCCTTAAGTAGATGTGCTAAACATAGTACTCTGAAGGGAGTCTTAAATATTTAACAGAGCTGACATAGCTTTTTTTATTTTATTTTTCGATTCATGAAAATTCTAAATGATAGAACCTGATCTTGTGGACAAGTAGCTGCCATGCTAATGTTCCTCTTTGGGAGATGTCCAATACTAACATAGAAATTAGATTGGGCATGGCAAACAAAATCTATTCGGAAAAAGTTTTCCTTTTAGTTTTCCCCCATCTGTGCAAGTTTTGTGCAGGACTGAATTTTCCCAATATTCCAAGAACAAAAAGAATCGGTGCTAGTCTGTCTTTGGCCCTAAACATGCATCAGGCTACAGGCTTACACCTCATCTTCAGTTGGATGAGCTATGTCAAAAGTGGAGTATTAATAATAAAAATAGCAAGATTTATTGTAGTGTTTTAAATACATATTAAATGTTACTATATGTGTTACAGTTAACAGGAGCGGGCTGGGTGGGAGGGTGTTAAGGGGGGAATTGTCCCCCAGGCCAGTCAAAAAGCCCTCACTGGACTGGCTCTCTGTGAAACATTTTTGGACTGGCCGAAAGAGGTGGGAGGGCAGCAGGTTCACGCAGTGCAATGTTCCACCACACCCCAGTAAAGGTGAGGGTACATGTTCACTGTGCAACCAGAAAAGCTGCGGTTGTGGATAAGCTAAGGGGGTGAGAGACAGTAAGAGGGTAAGGGAGGGAGTATGTATGTATGTTAGATTGAGAGTGCGTGTGTAAGTGTGTGTGAGCATAAATGTGTATGTGTGTTTGTTAGCATGGATGTGTAAGTGTATGTAGAAGGGAGTGTGTGTTATCATAGAAGCACAGAACTTGACAGCAGATAAAAAACATTTGGTCCATCTAGTCTGCCCAATTTTCCTGATGTAAGGGACTCAAACCCATCCTTGATCTGGTCCCAGTGAGCATATATGTGTAATTTTGTGTAAGTGTACCTTATGTGTGTAAGTGTGTTAGCGTGAGTGTTTATGTATGAGAGTGTGTAAATATAGGTGCCAGTGTGTATGTGGAGGGATGAGGACACGAGCCCTCCCTTGACGGTTGCCTTTAAAGTCATATACCATTAATAGGGAACTATATGATGTAGTGAGTAAAATTCTCCTCCTCTTTTGTGTATCTAAGTATCTTCATACCTTGTATGTTTTTCCCTGTGTACAGCACAGTACAATCTGTAGTTGCTTTATTAATAAATAATAATAATAGGTGGCATATACAGTAGATGAGTAATCTTCCCAGGCAATTCCAGTTTGCACACCAGGGAAATTACAGACCTTTTCCTTATAGAGTTAAAAAATATGACAACGGCACAGCTGTTTCTGCTATTTTATTATACCATCACAGAAACCATTACAAGGATTTAAATCGACAGTCAGATTACAGTAGTAACTTCACTTTACTTAACATAAAACCTTTTGACAAAACTAAAATATGTTAAATTGAATACCAACTTGTCCACTTTTTGTCACAACTTGTTCACAAAAAGTCAGTTGCGTCACATTGAGATTCTAGTTTCCTAACGCTTGGCAAGTTGATCCTTGAGTTTAAGCTGACTTTGCAAGTCAGAAGCCAAGTCCTTCATTCAAGGTTGCCAGTCAGTCGAGTCAGAGGTAGAGTTGGTCATTGTATTGGGACACCTTGTTGAGTTCTGGGAGAACTTACCTCCTCCTGGAAACATTAGTCCATGATTGGTTTTATTATGCCATCACTATTCAAATTTAAGATGGAAAATTATGAATACACTTTATTACACACTTCTTTGGGACATCTTTGTAACACGTTGGTTTCCAGAATCAGTATCATACAGGTTTCCATTTTGAAAATAATTTATTGCAACCTTTCAAGAATATCTAGCTGGTTATCTCCATTACCCCATATAGTATGTATTTACGGCTATTTATTTAAGTCACCCCTTGTTCCTCCTTCTGGACAGTGTCACTTGGTGGCACATGGATTTGGGGCAAAACTATGTAGCTGTTCTAGTTCTACATAACATTTATATGTTCGGACACATGCTACACTTCCTACTAAAACACTAATATCTGAGAGTAAACCTCTGTTAAAACCTTGACCTTAAACGCCAACTTAAACATTTTGTTTTCTTTTGAAATAAACTACGTTGTTGAGCTGGTTTACTTTTTATTACTGCAAAGGTGAAACATGGTAATGTTATTGTAGGCAAACTTAGTGTTCGTTTATCCATAATATCAACAGTAATATAATTAAGTTAATCCATAATTTGTTTAAAGCCTTAAGATCTCAAACAATGAATTATAAGACTTTGAGGAACCATAGAATGTATTCTGCATAGAATGATATCTTTGTCATTATAATATGTCAAGAAGCTTACAGTCCAGTCACATGTGTTGATCATTTTTCTGCATGTAAGTCTGAGAATCACTAAAGTCCAGGTCAGTATTGCATAAATGTTTAATGTAGGGGCCCATACTTTTCAGAAGCAGAGGGAAGGAGGCAGAATAATGATAAATAATTATATAGCACAGAGTTTCCGAATGTAGATATTTAATTCCCCCATTAGTGAATGATGTCTGTATTATGTTGCTTCTAATATGAACTCCAATGGCTCTTTAGTTACCATAGAGGATGAACATACCATAGACTTGATGATTTCATCAGAAAAGGTTCTAAAAAACTGCAATTTTCTTCTTCAGTAAAGACAACTGACCCCTTACTTAATATGACGCTTTTCGATACCAAGCTGAGACTTATCTCAACTTGTCAGATTGGTATTGGAAGTTCCATGAAGACCTTGCATTGTTGAAACAAGTAACTCTTGGTTACTGCTTTTCCACTGAGCTGCAAAAACCATGTAGTTCAGTTGAGCATCAGAGATCTCAACGGACAAGACAGAGATACACCTGTCATGTAATGAAATCCCAAACTAGTTTTAGAATTTGATGTGTAGTTGGAGTTTAATTAATCTACCTTTATTGAAAATTATTTGAAGGAATTTGATTACTGTAACTGGTAGATAAACCGCAAGTTTTTTTTTTCATTCATGGAGTGAGTAACATCTCTGAAATATGAAATGGCTATTTATGTGTTTCCTGATTTTCAGATAATGAAATGCTGTTTTTTAGAGGCAATTTTATTTTCCGTACTTTTTTTCCTGTTATGCGCTATAATAGGAGTTGTCCTTAACAATTTTGTCTCAAGGAAGCCAAGACCTGGGGCAAACTAGCATATCTAGCCAATTTATTTTCCCGAAGTTATCTCCCTTCTACTCAAAATTGCAAAGGCTGTCTGAACCAATAATCAACAACCAGCAACTTGGATTGGGGGGAAAATGGGTATAATAGACAGAAACAGCATGCAGATCCCAAGAAAAGGAAGTTTGCATAGATGGCTCCATGGTACACACGTCTTAAAATATATTGCTTAGTTCATTGTGTAAACAGAATTACATGGATTTGTTTAGTGAACATCTATATAAAATGTAATATTTAAGAAAGCAGCAGATCCATTTATTTCTAAAGTTTAGAAAACGTTCCAGATAAATGTATGATGTTACTAAGTGCTGTTCTGTGCAGATTAAATTAACATATTCTAGTTTTAGTCATGAATCTTATAATAAAAGGCTAACATCTGCAAGGCTGGTCCTACAAAGAGCATAACTGGATCAATTGATCAGATAATTGATAGAACCACCAGACCTGATGCAGCTTGTCCTCTTGGGAGAACATCCTAAATTAATTAGACAAGATCCTAAGAACTGATCCTAAGAACTGACTCTGAGATATTCTGCATTATAGAAATAAAAAAACAAAACAATACAGAAGGGAAATGGAACACAAGTTCTGAATTTGAAGAGTACTGGGAACAAACGGAGAGCTTACTTAGTCTCTACAGGAAAGATCAAGAATTTGTGCTCTTTAGTCTAATATTTAAAGAAGGACAACTAACTCATAAAAAAACATGTAAAGTTCAGTTTTCCATGGATTATTTTTCAATAAAAATTTTTGTTCATGAATCTCGCTGGCAGAAACTCTTCTTCAGTCAATATTTGATGAAACATAAGTTTCAGATGTGCCTAATGTTTTCAGTTCACATTTATACATTGTTCTTCTTATCAAGAAAATCTTTTCTTTTTGATATTCAATTTAAAAAAGTGAATCTGAAACTGGTAAATACTATATTTTTGTATTTAATAGAAAACAAAAACATACTGACTATTTCAGCTTACCAGACCCATAGGTTATAAGTAAAATGTTGCATAATGATCAGCCCATATGTCCCGTATCCACCTTCCTCCTCCATCAGTAGCTGTCAGGATTATTAGTTTCCATTAATGGTGAGGAATAATTATGGGCAATCAGTCAATACTGAGGTTCCCAGTGGGCAGAGGAATTTTGGAAGGTGACAGGTTCTATTAAAGAAGAGGAATAAATTAAATATGTGTGGGAATATTCATGCAAATTGAGTAAATATGGATGCTCCCAAGGGTTAAGTAGTTTGGGAAGGTGACACTTTTTACATTTGCAATGACAGCCTCATAGCAGGGGTCAATTCACTTTAAATTTGTACATACGGAAGATGTGAATAAATATGGTTTCTAAAGAAGGATATTATCCCGATAAATATATATAGGGTAATTACACTACGTAGAGAAATATAATTAGACATTTCTCCATTAATAAGACAGCCTTCTTTTTCTTTGTTTCTCTACAGTTCAATATGGCTTGTAACAGTATTTATTATGTGCTTTTAACATTAGAATTCTCTAATCAGCAACACAGAGAAAAACAGTTCCATTCATTTTGGACTTATACCTCCAAAATACAAGGAAGTGAAATAGAATGTTGCATTATTTCACATAAAGCTGTTTTTAAAATGTAAACAGGAATGTCCTTAACCACACTTCTCATTTAAAAGTAGTCGTTTGCTGCCAGCTTCTCCTTGAAACGTCTAGAGTTTTAGAAAGATCTCTGTTCAGCACTTGATGGATTCGAGAATTGATTAGCCATTAACAGCAAAAGTAAAAAAAATATCAATCAGTTTTAATGAATGTCAAAGTGTCAATTTTTAGCATAAGTAGGGTCTACACTTTAGAAATGCTTGTATTTTTGTGTTTGTTACATTAAAGCAAAATATCACCAGGAGAAACAATGTTTACAGCTGTCCACAATCTAAAGAGCCTGAGGTGCATCTTCCTTAATCATATTCTAAACTGTGGTGCGACTGCCACCCTGGGCAAAGTTCCAAGCACTCTTAACAACCCAGATCTCTCAGAGTGGCTGGTGGCAGAAAGGACTTACACAGTAACATAAACCTCGCAGGTATACATACTCATTTTTTGTTATTTGTATTTTATTAGCTATATGAAAGGGAGAGGGATGTAATGCAGGGCTGCCATCAGAGATTTTGGGGACCAGCATCAACTTAGGCACTATTCCATCACTGTATGGATGGGGTACACCAATGTGGGAATTTGGTGGCCCCAGGCCTCTCCAAAGTCTCTCCTAAAGCTGTACTGGTTGTGCATCTCTGATGGCTTCACTGAATATGAGCTTCAGCTGAGCTGACCTACTCTGAGTAGAGTATATCCAGTTTGGCTCATGTTTTCAAAAAGACTGGCCATGCCTGGCTTAAACTCAGCTCTACTGCTGGATATGAGCATACAGGCAGGAAATATTAAATAGCATTGTTCATTTCTGATAATGAAAGGTGCCAGGTCACCCAATTTTTGTCCATCACCAGAGCAATGACTAGGGCTCTTGGCACCTGGGACGGAGTCTCAGGTTTTGCACGTTGCTTATGTCACATCTGCTTCTGGAAGCGAATGGACACAGAAGGGAGTGCAGAGGCTTCTAATGGAAGTCATGACATTGTCCTTCATTATGTGTTCTTGATTTATGCAGAGAAGTGCACACAAGTCTTTAGATTGGTTGCTGTGAACCATAGTGCAGTCCTTCGGCTTTATGCTATATCCCTAGCTGGGTTGCCCTTAAAGCAACCAAACTTACTAGCGTGGCCAATGAAAATCAAGCCTAGTGATTTACTTTTGTAATGGTATCAATGGTAGGGAGTGAAATATATCATAACTGTTCATGTTCAGCAGCAAATACATTGAGTGTAAGAAGTAACTACATAAGCAACCAATGTAGCCTATAATTCCATCATTATTTAACATAAGTTTTAATAAATGTTAGAATTTGCTCAATTATGTGAACAAATGTTCTTCTACATTGAATTCTGAATTTGTCAGCATAAAATTTGCAGCTTTTGGGTTTTGCAAAGAACAACAAAAAGAAGGCAAAAATATATTTTTAATGTTTAAATGTCTCTTTTTTTAACATATTTAAACCTTTTTTGTCACTACAATGGACCATCTCAAGTCAGTTATGCTTCTTAAACTTAATACAGAATGAGCCTTTTATATCTGAGGAGTACAAAATAATATACAAACATATAATATAATAAATATATTATACATTTTAGACTTTCAAGTAAAGTATAATTAACAATTAAGCATTCATTTCAGTGGATCTTTAAGGGTTAATCATATTCCAACTGCAAGGTGTAAGCATAATACTTAAGCGCTATATTTGGTCCTTTTGAGAAATGACGTTTAAAAATGTGAAACAGATTGCCTTTCATTGTTCTATAAAGGTTTAAACTAAATGTTTTTACAGTTTAAATAAATAAAGATTTTCAGATGAGGAACTGGAGAATTTTGTTTAAATTAAGAATCTTTGCTAGATAAACATTATACTCTGGTTTAGTTTTAATCAACACAAAAATAACATATATGTTATTATATGTAGTAGTGTAGTGAATAAACCACTGTCCTTAACATTTCGAAACACATGGAGGTTTGGAAGGGTGGTAGATAAGTGGAACAGCATTCCAGCAGAGATTGGTAAAGATTAACACAGTAAGGGAACTTAAACCTGCATGATATAGGTCGTCCTGAATCTAAGACAAGACCAAGGACTGATTAAGGTTTGAGTCTTTAAAGTAGGAAAAAGAGGGTTAGACAAGATGGGCCGACCTACAGATTTCTTGGTGGGATGTCTAATTGTTAGCATTTTTTTTATTTTCATAACATTAACTGCTGCTTTCATATCTAACCTTTTTGATAAATCAAAAAAAAGAGGGGACATGTAACTCGGAGTTTAGGGCAGAGTAGACATAACAAGGTGCTGATAATGATGTAAGCATGACTGACGGCTGGATGTGACATGCCCACACACACACACACACACACACACACACACTGCAGCACCTTTTGAAGCGGCACATTGGGTGTGTATAGAGTGATATTAGGTAGCATCCCACCGGGCATTTGCCCCGTGTGCTAGATGGCCAGTGTGGACCTTGGAATATATATTTATATTTTTTTTTCTTTAAATTAGCAATAGACCAGATACAATAGTAATTTAAATTAAGTCTTTACACGTACCCTTACTTAAAAGTTACCCAGCTTTTCTTTGAGGCACCTGTTGTATTTAGAAGCACTATATCACACAATACATTCCTAGCTTTACAGTCCTTACAGTAATATAAATTATAGCTTGTAATAGAGCTTTTGTCAGGTATAGATAATATGGTACTGAATGTCCATGGCCGATCTGATCACTTATACAAATTTTGTCACTGTATTTTATATAAATATCTCCTGCTACCTGAAAAGCTGTCTTACCGGTTCTCTGACTTCATATGCAGCCGCTGATAGAGGACCGTACATTAAATCATATTTCAGTGTCACTTTCACACTGCTTGCTTCGTCCCTGCTCCCAAAAACCAGGCACACCAGCACTTCACCGAGACAAATACTCAAGTGGAGGAGCCTGCACGGCTTGGTTCTACTACTGCTCAACGATGTACTTGTTGTGAAGTTTGTGTATATGTGTTTTCCACACATTATGTATGTTCACGCGTGCCCCTCTAACTCAGGAAAGGAGCAGGAGTAAAGAAACGCTCGCCTTTGCCTGAGGCATGTTTGCAATTTAATGACAGGTAAGAGCACACAAGGAAATCCACAGGCTGCGAGCCGCAGGAAAGAGAACGTCTCACCGATAAGTCAGAACGAAGGAGTGCTGGAACACCAAGTGTTCTCACTGGAAGAGCGGAATGCCCAGGGGATATATAGATAAATAGACAGGATGAAGAGCAGAGCAGGCTGTTTGCGGGGTAATCACTGCGCTGCCCGCTTTCATTGTATTTAGAAGAAAAGGGACTGATTTTGTATGAAGCTGCTTCAGTCGAGCTCCCGTTATACTGCGTACAAGCTTACATTTATTTTTCCCATTGAGTTTGACCTTTTTTTTCTACAAGTGGAAAAAACACCAAAATTTGTTTGGCCATTCGTGCTTAAAAACCCATCTGAACAGAGAGAGATTTATTCAGCGTGTGGGCTAGAGGCAAATGCAGTCGCACAAACATTGTTCAGTCTCTTTCATTTTTCAAGTTCAAGTTCAAGAACAGTTTTCAATTTGTGGTTTGTAGCCTCTCAACAGTTTCACTACAACAGACTATTGCACGAACCTTGCAATGGCCAGCCTTGATACATCGCGACAGTCTGCGGGCGAACCTTTTCATACGCTTTTATTCCATGTTTAAGCAGCGGAGAGATAGACAACATTTACTTCTTTTAAATTCTTGTTATAAAACCTGTGGCTGGGAAGGAAAGCTCTGTGATCACGGTCAATGCTATAAGGCAACTGATAAAATTGAATAAGGGTGCAAACAGTGATATATTTTTTATATTTTGCTGAAAATAGCTTTCCTCTCACATCTGTGAGTAAACATATAAACATCTTCACTGTATGTTATATTATTGTAAAGTTTTTCTAATACCGTATTCATTATACAATAAATAGATGGGTTTTTAATCAGCAGACGGATCAGTAAGCTTTGGTTTCTAGAGCTCTACTGAACAAACACAAAAGAATATATAGTATTCCAAAACAAAATAAAAAACACTGACTCATAAAACATAAAACACAAAAAAAATACTGAAAATACGTTAAAGATATATTAAACACAAAATGATGAATAAAATAGATTGAAGACAGTAAATAATAGAGTTATGACATTAAAATGTGCTATGAAGCCGCTATTTGGTATCTTCACTGTTTGAGGTATTACAGATTTGTGAGGTTAATCTGTATGAAGTTATTGTCTATAGCCCTGAAGAAAATACCAAGACAAGGACTACTAAATTCAGGTGTAGGAGACTGAATTAAAATAGTAGGGCAGCTAAATACTTTGCTCCTCATTGTACAGATTCTTAACCCAAGAGGGATAGGGTGTTTAAAGTTTACCAACAGTGAATAACAATGGCTGGTGTAGCCTCGACTCCTGGGCTAAAGATCCCCAAATAAACAAACAACACACCATTATGGGTTGAAAAGGCCATAGCCAAATGTATTTCTATAACCGATCATTGTCACGCAACCTGTAAACCTAAATGGGTGTGACAATGACCCCCATAAACACCAAAACCCCCAAGCTTGCCAAGACATAGCAGGGCCAAACCCACACCACCTATATGGACGGCCATACCATGATGTCACACCCCCACGGAGGTTCCCGGCACCGCGCTCAGCCAGGAACCTTCGTTACTACCAATGACAATGTCACCACATAAACCATCCCCAAGATGCCTGGCAAGCTGCCGCCCCAGCTGTGACAAAAGCACAACTTTAGTAAAGCAAGAAAAGCCAATAACCAGAACAAAAAACCACAAAATGTGCCCATGTGGACGAGGGACATGAAGGTGGCACAAAAAAACAGCAATCTGGGCCCCTTAGCTTAACACTTTAATAACTCCTATCCTCCATTCCCTCTCCTTGAACTTTAACTGCTCCGCAATGCTGTCAGGGCCCCCCTAGTCAATGCTGACCCCGGGGGTATATTACACAGCATACAATATCAACTGCTCTTTATGGACAATACATTAAATATGGATTGCCTGTTACATAGGAAACAGGCAATTGAAAACAATATATATTGTTCAGGGCATTGTTAAGGCTACATAGGGCTTTGGGCAGGAGGCCAAATGTTTCCTCTATTACTGAGTACAGGAGTGGCGCCAAATACATACAGGTTTAGTGAGCTTGCTAAGGCAAAACTCTTGTCCAATAAAGCTGTGATATAGTGAAACAGCTAATCTCCATTTCCAGGGTTCAATAGAAATCGTGTTAAAAACAACAAATCTGTTGGCTTCCATATGCATATTTTGGTGAGTGTTCGTAATGCGGCATTGTGGGGTAGTCATTAGCTCAGGACCAGGTTTGCAGCTTTAAGGCCAAGAGAAGAACAGGGTTACATTGGAGAGATGGGACATGTCATCAGTAAAAGTGATCTCTTCGTCATACAAGCTCTTCAGATGTACAATGTCTGCGACATAGTGACTCCACACAGATTTTAGGTCACAAAGCCATTATTGATTAATAAGAAATGACTAGGAACCCTGCTTCCTCCTCCCAAACCCCATTGAAATAAAAGCTCTGCTAAATCAATTAAACGTTTAGAATCTCTTGGCACACAAAGCCTTTGGCTTTATAAACAACTTTTACTGATAAAAAATAATACCTGGCTTTAAATATGGAGGAACTTAATAGAAGCTGAATCTTTCGCTCTTCCTAATCGCCGGATCATGAATAAATTAATTTCATGAGGGGACCGGGGAAGGTAATGATGGGAACTGAGGACCCGATCAGACCGAAGTGTGGGAGGGAGTTTATTTAATTTGTAAACCAGAGTGGGAGGGGGTAAATAAGGGATGGGGATAATAATGGGATAAGAGAGAGAGAGAGACACTGGGGATCGGATCAGACCAAAGGGTGGAAGGGAGGGAGTTTGTTTTATTGGGGGGGGGCAGGGGGGGGGGGAGTTAGTCATGAGAACTGGGGACTGGATTAGACTGAAGGGTGGGAGGGAGTTCATTTTATCTGCCGACCCAAACCTTTTATAACTGAATTGCCAGCCTCAAGACTGGCCCCAGGGGAGAAGACCTACCGGTAAATTTCCCGGCATCCTGGTGGGCCGGTCCTGACTTGGTAACCTTTTGAGTGCACATAAGATTCCTTTGTCCACTGGTCGCAAAATGTGTGTGCACACACTCACAGCTTATAACACTTTCTCCGCAAAATTGTGTGTACATTTATATTTATGCAACACAGTTGTACTAAGCACTTTACTGTATAATATAATAAAGTACAGTTGCCAAATTGCATTTTTTGTTTGCAAAATATAATCAAGGGGCCACTCAACCCAGCTTAGAGGGGCCCAGAATGTTGTGTTATTTTGAATAATTATAAAAGAAGTGGGTGACTGAGGGACTTGTCACTTTGGTCTGAAGTTATTCTGTTTTTATACATGAATTTCAGGCAAAGTGCCATATGGCACAAAGATGGATAGGATAGCCACTCTTCATCTGCACCTCTTAAAAGGAAGGAATGGCTGGATGCCTCGCACAGAACTGCTCGCATAAGACATATTACCTTAAATGTAAGCAAACAGTGAAGATTTCTTCAGAATAACAGACTATTCTGTTCTCTTAATAATTGTGTTTCCCTGGTAGGTCAAACCAGAACAGCTAATTTGCTGATTTTTTTTCCTGCTACACGATGGCCACTGTAATAAGTGACATAATCGTGAACATTTTTGTTATATGCTAAGTGCATTAGGAAATGTTCAAGCCAAAGGTTAACTAAGGAAGATGTAATTCAGCTGGAACTGCTATGACCTCATATAATTATAGAACATGGGCTGTCCTGCTTATGAGACGTTCAGAAATATGACTTAATTACAGCACTCTTTACTTTTAGGCAAGTATGTAACGTAGAACTATATATTTTGACAACAAATAACCATTATCCCCATCTAGTCTGATAAAAAGATGCTTTGTCTTGGTTTCTGTTTTTGGGGATGTAAATAAGCAAACAAATGGCAACACTACAGTGTTTATTAGTTTCAAACCACGTTATTTTCTCATTGATATAACGTATTAAATGCTTTTAGTTACTATTTGTGTGCTGTATATTTTAACTTACTTAGTATTGCGTCCCAATAAACCCATTATTACCAAATTAGACTTTTAACTTGTTTAAATTAATAATATAAATATAACTGATTTAGGGATCTTTCTCTTTTTTGGGAATTTTATAAATAGAAAGGTTAAAAGTCATGTTATGAGTACGTTACAAGTTTTATATGTTAGAAGTCTAGCTGTAAAAAGTGGTTGGTTTGTGTTAAGGAATTCTTTACGCAAGATCAAAGGGAGATCTGAAGTTCCATACCCAGAGACTATACATTATTATTATTATTTATTGATTTAAATTGCGACATCATATTGGCGTAGCGCTGTACAATGGGTGAACAGAACACGACAAGTAGTATATAACATAATAATTTGTGGGCATATTCCAATGTATTCTCCCCTGTACGCTACCCATCTGTGGCACACATATGCTGCCATGCTGGACAGGCTGACATCATATCACTGAAAGTGGATGGCATGACCCTGGGAAGCTGAGGGGACATTGCCAGGATCAGAAAAGGGATGATGGCGCAGCCCTGGAACATTAATGCCAGGTTCGCCTGATGACGTCAGTGCGGCCGATTGCTGGGAATAGCTGGAGTGGAAGATGGCTTGAGCCAGCCAGCGGCCCAACGGGCATTTGCCCAGTGGGCTATATGGCCAGTCCGGGCCGGGGCTTTGCCTATAGGAATAGCCATATTGAAATAATATTTTGTGCAGGACTATCCCTTTAAAACTGTGTTTCTCCACCAATGTTTTAAGAAACATATTTTTTAATCTTGCATTTAGTATCAGTATCACACATAGGTTAATGTTAATTGTGCATGAAAAGAGTAGTCTGTCTTTTTTTTCACCATTTCCATTAAGTGGCTTCAATCGTATCATCTTTAAAATAACGCCACTGTATTTTATGGTCAATATATTCATGGGATCGGACTGAGGCAATCAATAGAAAAAAACTGTTATGAAAGAGAAAGCAATCTCCCTGTAATGATGCGACAATTTGCACAAAGAATAAAGTGATTTCTTGCCTATTATTTCTTATTTAGCACCAATTTATTTTGTAGACTTGCAGAAACTATGGCAATACGGTCCCAAAAGCAGAAATAAATAATGTAACGGTAATAACGCAAGACAAGCAGAGAGACAGCTAAATGTACTGTATTAGTACGTGGTTCAATAAGTAAAGTGGGGGGCAGCATCAAACAGCTCTACCCTTTGACCAGCGCCAGGGAGCAATGCTTCATGCGGCTCTGTGTCAATAAGTAAGGCAAATCAAGTCACTACATCAAAATCTGCAGAAGTGACATTTAACACAATCCTTTGATTAAATGTCTCACAACTGTACAAACGCCTGCTAAATATTAGATTGATACCCCCCTAAGCTGTATATTGATAAAATCAGGAGGTTGCAGCTTTGTTTAAGAAAAAAAAAAAAGTTTAATAGTTTAATTACTCATTATTGTGGCACAGGGGTCATGAGTTTCCTTTAATTATATTTGGCACGCAGTAAATCAGGAATATTTAAAGAGTTAATCATATGCTCATCTAAGAACAATTTGCACTTTTTTTGGACAGATTTCTCTAAACATTGATTTAAAGCCTGCCATTATGTAAAATGTCTGGTAAATTTAACTAAGCCCAGCAATATACAAATAGTGCCCTATCTATGCTATTTGGAAAGCTGGTAAAACGACTAGTGTGTTCCAATGACATTGAAGGAGACAATGTTAACTATGGTTTCTCCTCGAGAACAGGGAGGAGCAGAGTAGGTATGATGTCATGTAGAGTAGGTATGATGCCATGAGTAGGTATGATGTCATATCCCAACACTCAGCATCAATAGAGGGCGTACCGTGCAAGAGAGTACTTTAACAGGGTTTGTAAAAACAGACCTCGCACTCCCTTCGTGTGGGGTCGGTTAGAATGATCTCCCCATCCATCTCTGCTCCTCCAGCGGCAGACAGTCCTGTCCACCTCTCGAGGCACGGTGACAGATACCTTGCCGACCGCTGATGACTTTCCCTGCTCAAACACCACACCAGAGTCTGTTCCTCCATGGACTCTTGCTAGACCGTCTTGCCATTCTATTCCTTACCACAAGCAGTCTTGGTGTTTGTCTATTAGATTGGGTTAAGAAAACAGAGCGAACAGATCACATACGAATGGCTAATATTTAGTTGCCTGAAAACATTAAATTATGCAAAAACTTGAGCTGTTAGTGGGAGTCTCCCTTTAAAATGCAGAGGGAAAAGTATATTAATTCAGATTTCTAAATATATCCTGTAGTGCTCTCGTGGTGTACGGTTGCGAATGGAAATTACTCGGAGCAGTAATTATTAATTTCTGGAGTAATAAAACATGTCATTTTACAACACGGAGATCTGAACTGAGTTCCTGGATGTGTCTGATTGGGTGTCAGAATAATTAAGAGAAACACACATATTGCTTAACAACTGGGTGAAACGGTAGTTTATTATTCTAGACAGAATTACGCATATGTGGATAAAGCAGCAGCAGCAGCAGCTCTGTTCCTTAAAAGCCAAGATACAGAAAGTATTTTATTTACGCTTTCATAAATGAAGACTGGGTGTGGGGGGTATTCCTGTTTATTCTATACACCCCATGTTCTAAAGGGGCATCTCAATACTGATTTATTGCATATGTTTCATGCAGAAAAATATGCAGAACATATTTATATAATAATTTAAGGGGCTGTATTTATAAACATTTTGGAAAAGAAATAGAGCATTAAATCAGATTAATAATTCATAAATAAAACTGTTTTGCAATTATCTGTTTTACATGCCATGTGGTTGCTAGTATTAAAGTGCTATTTTAAAGGAAAAGGTTGACTTTTGGCCCTGTTTATTTCAAGTCAACATCAATAATGTCGTAACCATAAGCCAACGTTAAATACACAATAATATTAGGATTTATGCTAGCTTGCTACGGACTGTTGCATTTACAGAGCGGAGTATACTGTTGTGTTGGAATTGCCAATACATATTGCGCAATATGAAATGCATTGTCTACAATAAACCTTAGGTTTAACACACAGAGAAATGTAATCTCTACTGCATTCAGTGCCAGCTGTTCTCTCATAGGTTTAACATTAAATATCAGGAACGCAATCTGAATCCTCTCCAATCTCTCAACTGTCCTTGGCAAGATCCCCTGCAGCTTTTGTGGTTCTGCTAGTACTTTCCATGTGGCCTCCAGAATTCAGACACTGTGGTGGGGTCTTTAGATGAGAAGCTCCTTTAGATGAGAGGCTTCTGACCAAAAATATTGTAGTAAATGGAAATGTACAGTGAAGTGATGCTCCTAAATATTTAAATTTTTGCCCCAGACACAAAGTTTTTATGAACCACGAGCTCTTAGATTTATAAGGGAAATAAGCCCTGTTTTTACTGGGAAACTGCTAGATCCTTCAGGTTGTTTCTACATTCCATGTATAGAATATATACTATGCCAGAGCCAAATGCTGATTTCCAAAAAGATGGTTCTTTTCTAGAGTTGTTGAGCACATTTCAACAAATAAATTGACTGTTAGAAGAAACCAGATGTTATGATATAAGAGTTTAAAGATGTTGGAACTGGCAAGAAATGGAAATGAGAGATACATAGTCTGGTGCCAACAAGACAAGGTGAGTTGTGTCACTGACATCGGGCTGTTTTGTTGGGACATTGAAAAGCAGAGAATGCTGTAACTGGCAGTGAGAGTTAAGCTGAAATATTTTTTATATGGTTTATATAAAGCTATGTTTAGCAATGATGTATTCGAGCTGAATAAACTCATCCAACATAAGCTATCAATAATACAAATGCCAAACAGAAGAATACAATCGGACCTAAGTAGTTCTCACAGTGAGTTCTTACAGCAGTCTCGTGATGAACGGGTGAATGGGTAAAATCCCAGGATCATCCAGTCGAACCTTCAGAGTTGAAAGTGCTGCTTGAATAAAGGTGATTTAATTCAGGTTCACTTAAAGCTTTTTGAGGGGCTAGGAGACCATTAATATTTGAAGAGTCTCAAAATTAAAAACACCTTAAAACAGTTCTCAGCTTAACATTAGGTATGAGGAGGAACAGTGCAGTATGATTGTTACGCCACTTAAGATTTCTTAAGGCATGCTTTTTTTTACTAATCAAATTTGAATGCATCATTTAGCCAAATATACGTGGGTTTTATACAGCATTACAGAATGTGTTACTGCTTTAGCTTTCAAGTTGCAACTATTTTTATTTGTATACACTGAAGTTTTCTTATGGTGGGGGGGTAAGTAGGCTCTACAGCAATCCATTTCACTGCATCCCAGATATCTGTACGCTGTAGAATATACATTCGGGCTAGTATGTATATAGTATGTATATAGTATATAGTAGTATACTTTAGTGTAAATATATATATATATATCATATATAAAAGGAGACTGGAAACTAATGTAATATGTATCTGTTAGCCAGCACAATGAAGAGATGAAATTTCTTCTTCTATACACTGCAACGTTATCATTTTTTCCCCATGATACTGTAAATTACCATGGGAGGGGGGGTGCAAGACTAGAGTGGATTTGGACAGAGAATAGATGGGATTTGGCAGAGGGAATAGGTATATCTCAACAGGAATGAGAATGTGCTTTTCCAGACATTCCTGTGGGATAGAAGTGATGGAATTACGCAATATTGACGGTAACTCCTCTGAAACAGAATATTACTTAACTTCAGTTCTAGCTACAAGATGCTGTCCGTGCGAAATAAGAATGCGTTGGGCAAACCACAAGGTATAGCAAATGTATCACATAATGTATCCCATAATTACGAGTGTTTCTGCAGCATCCAAAGCCTTTTAAAACAGGACCAGGTGTCTTGGTCAAGAGATGACACGGCCTGTTTGTGCATCCTGACTCTAATGGCACTAAATTGTACGTCGGTCCTCAGGCACACTAGGCCTGTGTTTGCTAAAATTGGTTATTTTAGCAGCAGAGCAGCTTCAGGGGCCAACGGTTAATGTAGAATTTCCAGGAATTAACTGGGAAATGATTTTGCAATTTTCATCGAAAGACCCGCATTCTGAATACAAATAGATACATTTGTCAAGTAAACCAGCGCTGTTTATGACGCTTCCTTCTTCACAACACAACAAAAGCTAGGACTTTGATTAAAAAGAAAGCAAGACTTATCTTTGATGACCACTGACCATTTTTTCTTTAAATGGGTCTTCTCCTACCTTTTTTTTTCTAGCCTGCTGAAATTGCAGGTTTAAAACTAAACAGACGTTTGCTGCCATAGAAAGCAATTATTTAAAAGGTGAAGAATGGAAAGTAACTGCTTTTGGTCAAAGATTAAAAAAAACCAGAATGTGAGTGAAGGAAAGTATTAAATGGGCGTTATTTCTTTATTCTTTAAACTGGACCTTTCAAAAAATAAACAATTACTTTATGCGATCGAGATCAATAAAAGTAACATTTTTGTATATATATATTGTGCTACCCTAATTAACCCCTTAATGACAAAGCCTGTACATGTACGGGCTCCAAATGCAATGGGTTTTGGGACCGCCCATTGTCCTTAAGGGGTTAATGCCAAATGTATAGGGGAAATGGTACATTTAACTCATGTATCTAGCTTATACCTATATACTTGCCAAGATTCTGACGTGGCAAAGGACTCCAGGCTGGCCCTTTAAACCTGTTAATGGAGAACCCGATACTAGCAAGCAGGGATCGGGAGTCATGAGGTCACAAGAGTTCGTAATCGTAAACGTTTACATATCTATTGGCTCGGTATGATATTTGAAATTAAAACAGTAAAACATCGCCGATGCTTTATTTTAGCGCTGAAAGCAGGACAAGAATACGACCTCTTATGTTTTTCTACCATTTTGGGCAATTTGTAGTTTATATTTGGCTGTTACGTTGCAGGCTTTATGGATAAAACATAGTTAAAGCCATTAACATAATCACTCAGTGATAATCGAGACAATGTGTATAAAAAATGTGTCATGAATGATAAATAGCTTGTCTCATACTTTATCACAGCAGTTAACGTCTAATGTTTCATCCTTTAAAAGGTTTTGTTTTTGTCTTCTTTTCATTAAGCAATCCCCATACATATGTGCATCAGTTTATAATGTTGACCATCTCGATAAAAACTAAAATTTTATTGGATACACGTCCCATTTTGTTAGAGGAACAGGTATCTATCTCCATTAGAGGTTGCTAATGACACTACGAGTATAGTAAGAGTTGGATGTCTCATATAAGCTGTCACTAACAAAGATTGAAGCAATGAATGCAGGAGGACTCCACGAGGTCACTAATTAAAAAGGTTTCACTTGAAGATCTTACTATCTGACCAAATCCATCTTAAAATGGATCTCTGAGATCCTGAAAGCTTCTATAACATCTATGTTGGCCCATTAAAAGATAAATAAAGACTCCATTTACTCTTGAGCTAATGCAACAATATCCATTTTTTGTGAAGTTGAATAGTAAACCGGGTAGTTTCATCCACAGTTAACACCAGGTCATTGACTCAAGCCCAAGGAGTCTTAACTGGAGGAATACTTCGCAAAGTCTATGTGGACCGGTCAAATACCTGCGATTATTTTTGGATCAGCTCCGGTTTGGCTCTCAAATCCACGACTATATGTAGGAAATCCAAGCTTCTTGCCACACACTAATGGATTATAAGACACTGCATGGCTCACTCATCCTTGTACACAATGCCACAAAGTGCATTTGCATTGCCAAATATGATAATAATATTAAATTATATACACTTTCCTCTTGTTTTGGCTAATCTGCTGCGTAAAATAAGCCTTTATTTTACTCTTAGCATCAAATAATCCCTTCTTTTCACTGTAGGAAGATAAGAATAAGAGAGGTGAGGGTTGTATACATAGCCAGCTATGTGTAGCATGTATTTGTGTGCCTCGGGTCCCAAGGATTTGCATACAAAGAGGGTTTATCTATGTTTGTAATTATGCCCAATCTCTGTTCTCTTCTCTAGGTATATGGCTATTATCCATCCGCTCAAACCAAGGCTATCAGCAACTGCTACCAAAATAGTAATTTGCGTCATCTGGGGATTTGCATTCTCCTTGGCTTTTCCGCTGGGATACTACGCAGAGGTGGAACGAATGTTTGATCGAGAAGTGTGTTATCTGGAGTGGCCCGGATATGAGCTAAACCGGAAATACGAAAAACTGTGAGTTTGATATGTCGGTTACTAGAAATTGATGACAACATGTTCACTGCTTAGTGCCCAACCACTATGATCATTTTCATCTACTTCACCATAATGTACGTCTTGGCTAAAATGCAGTGTTTTGTATAGAATTGTACCAAGTTGTCACAATGTTTACTAAAATTGAATTTGCTGTAAGAATGAAATTTAATTATTAAAAATGAGAGCTCTGGGTTCCTCATGTTCTAAGTACTTTGAGGGCCACCTAATAAGCCCTGCATTTACACGTCTGCATAGTGTGGGCTGCCATCAAGGGTCTGCTTTGAAATATTTGCAACAGTAGTACAAGGTAGACTTGGTGAAAAGTCAAATTTTCTTTCAACAAGGGGTCACAGCACATTCTTGAAATGGATGGGTGGATCGTTTGGATAGATCCCATTTAACCTTTATAGTCATACCACCCGGATCCACTACTTATGATAAATTAAAGTATTGATATCCATTATATCCATTACACATAGCCAACGGGTAGCTTTCTGGTTGTGAAGCTATAGCTCCCATGAAGTTCAGACAACATATGTGGTCTCCTTTTCAATGATGATGCTTGCTGAGAAATGTGGACGATGTACATCCAAGAGACGGAGATCTACTTAGCTTATGCTAAAATAAGCACAGTAATTGCAAAACAGTACTTTTGCCTATTATTCTATACAACTTGGCGAGTTCAAGAACAGAGAAAATGTAAGCAATCATTTAGTAAATAGCCGGTAATAATGCGTTACAATTTCTTAACTATAAGATCATCCTTATGTTGACGGCAACATCTTTTGTACTATAAAAATGTAAGTGTTCATTTTCTTAGGCTATTGTAGCGTAATTTCTGCCATTATTCCGCTGCCTTGTGTTAATTTACAAATACTTTTATTTTACACTTACCCGCTTATCTTTTGCATCCGCACAATAGCCATGCTGATCATTCCACGTATGCGAGTTTTATGATGTCTGCTTTGTAATTCTGCCACAATACCCTTATCTTCTATTATCATCTGGCCTCTGTTTCTCTGCTTATACAAAGTGTAATCCTGCCCAAGCATGTATCCTCACTAATGGTTCATTCAATAGCAGACTGCTTATTGCTTTGAGATATTAAAGCAGTAAATTATATTTCCCGCAGATCAGCCTGCCTGCTTCTAAAGGCGGGCTGGTAATGCTTTACAATGTAACGCTACAAGGGTGACACTACTTTATTTTTAAATTGGGAAAACCAATGTACCTGTGTCTACATGGTGCTAAAATTTAATTTGTCAGATTTTTACCTCCTCCCATCAATATTCTGGCTTTTCATAGATGTTTCAATAATAGCGGAGATCAATATAACACAGGTATATGCAATATATTTTGGCCTGCTTAACATCTGTAGCTAGAGCGTACCTCCCAAGTGTCCCTTGTTAGAAGGGATAGTCCCTCTTTGGGACCCATCTATGTCCTGGTAAAACCTTGCCCTTAGCCACACCTCTAACTAAAATGCCTTAATTAAATCCTTAAAAGGATTTCATAAATAATCCCGTCACAATATGGAGGTTACCTGAATTCACTTTCTTGTGTAGACAATCTAGTCATTGGATGTGGAACTACAAGTCAAACAAAATAACTTCTAGTAGTGGCCACTAAACAGCCATATGCATGTATCCAGCACACCAGATTTTATTTTGTCGGCTGCAGGCCCTAGGTTCTGATTTAAATTCCCAATCTGGTCCTGCCACCAAAACAGTGGTTGTCTACTAGCCCACCTTCCAACACTACCCTGTCTAAAAGAAACTAATGGACTTGACCAAGTATAAACAAAAGTTGACATCCCTTTCCATGCCCGCCCCAGCTCCATCATACTAAACCAGGGGTGTCCAACCTGCGGCCCTCCAGCTGCTGCAGGACTACATCTCCTATAATGCTCTTTCAGCTAAGGGGCTTGCTGAGGAGTATGTGAGATGTAGTCCTGCAGCAGCTGGAGGGACCGCAGGTTGGACACCCCTGTATTAAGCAATATGTTGCATGAACAACCATTACATAAATGTCATTGCACTAATTTTATGCCTTGATAATCTGTAGGAGAGGCAACAGTTTAAAACCCAAAAGGACTTTCCACCTAGGAAATATTATTTACTGTATGTGTCAGTAACTCGGGATGTATTGGTGTTCTCTGCCTGTACATAGTAGCTCATTTTTCACTATGCCCACCGTTTATCAGCTATACTGTAGATAAAAACCCAACTGTAAAATCTCAGTGACCCTCGACAAGGGCGCATGTTGTTCACATCCTTTTTGATTTATGTTTTGTTGTGAGAGGCCACTCCATTGTGCCACCGACTGCAACCTATTTTGGATCCAAGGCAACTCACTGACCCCTTACATTTATTACACCTCGTCCTTGTCTTCCAAGCATCGCCGGTTCTGCACGGAAGCACAGATAGATGATAGAACAACCCGTTCTACACCACCAACCAACTGCTACCTGCCTCGAAGCTCATAACATTATTTCTACAGACTTTGCCATTATACATTTTCGATACCCAGCATGTTCTCCTGTTCTAGAAGCAACTTACTACTGGCTCCTAATATGTCTGATTGCTGTGTTTTTACTGAAGTAACCGATGGCTTAGCAAGAAAAAAAAAAGTTAGATTTCCTAAATAAGGCACCATATGGGATTGTTTTAACCTCATCAGATTCCCCCTCTCCTGGTGCCTCTATAAACTGGACAGGATTACAAGTTCGTGTTCCAAATTGCCTTGCATAACATACGATGTGTAGCCATCAAAATCATATTGTGTTTACAGAATTTTACAACAATACGTTAATGTTGGCTCTGTAACAAAAAGGGGATAACAGACAGGATGAAATATGATGCTCATTCTTGTCAGCCTTGCCTAAAATCATAATCCCATGATTTATGCTCAATTCATTCTTGTTCTCATTTTAAAGTTATAACCATCCATACTGATACCTACTGGACTATACTTATTACCCTTTAACTCCAATTACACTCTACTTTACCCGTCCTTACTTTAGATTAGCCTTTAGATTAGTGTACAATGTCACTTTTTGTAACAACCGATCTCAAAACAATTTGCCTTATCTTTAATATCCCAACAGTTTACAGCCAGACCCCCCCAGTGCAGGGCTGGCAAGGGGGCGCACTGGACTATTGTTTCCTGACTTTGGGCCACTGGCTGAATCTTTATTATGTGTTTTACTTGCCATTCTATTTATGGCCCCCAGGATTCTATGGTAAAAAAATCTGAATGATTTATTTATTTATTCTCGTTATATTAAACTGACTGTATAGTAGACATTGAGCATGCTTTAGGCTAAATGTTGACCGCCCTCCCCTGTCCCCTAATTCCACTTTTCCACAGAAGAAGGGGAAAACCTCAAGATCAGCAGGACTTGGAAGTTCCCTAGTATGATTTTCATTTATCTTTTAGGCAACGTATCCTTAAACAAGGTACTTTAGTCTCCAATATTGCCTATCATTTTTTAGTGGATCTTTCACTTTTGATATTCAATAAATGCATTTAAGAATTAACTAACTAATTGCATCCTTTGTGTGCTCTTGCTACTGACTTGTTCCTACCAGATACTGTAAGTTTCGCAAAAAGAGAGGAATAATTTAGTGGGGAGGAACAATCATGCAAATCCTGAGAACAGGAAATTAAAATGACCGTTCTATTAATATAGACATATGTTGAAGTTGTAATAAATATATATATTTTAATCTAGAAGCATAATCGCTTAGGTATACTAAACTGTACTGAACTGTAAAATTTAAAACTTTGTTTTCACTGACAGCTTTTTAAATAAATGAGCAGCAACTTGGCCTGTAGTCTCATCCTGAAAGTCCTCCACTTTACTAAAGCTTAATCAAAACACAAATCGCCTTACATTCACTTTTGTTTCTAAAATGTCTAAAATGATGAAGTCATGTGAAGTCACACTGTACTCATCGAGCAAGCTTCTAAGACATTGGAATAAAGTCTAGATAGACCGTCCCCCCATAATCACATACTGTACCTCATACAATGGCCCCTCAATATTACTGCAGTTGGACCTCTCAAGGTTGTCTTCTTTATTGGGGGCTTTCGTTAAAGCACCTAGACACACTGTTGGCTCTGTAGAACAGTACAAATCTCATACCAACTGAACAGCTTTTATACTTGTAGTTCCTACCTATCTTGTATTTTCCACTGCTCCATTCCATACTTGGCATGTAGTATGCTATATGGCCACCAGCAACATGAATTAAAATTGTCAATATCTGGGTGCTCCAAAAACACCTAAATATCAATGCCTTTTACCACACCTTACATGTCTCTTTACTTATTAACATCTTCTGTTGACTAATGTATCTAAAGGCATTTAGCGTGCAGATTATCCACAGATCCAAACCCCAGGTTGGCAGATCATGGAAATACTTAGTTGATATGTCAACTAAAGCACTGTAGAAATACTTACTATCCATTAGGGCAACATTTGTTCCATTACAATTATCCAAGACATAAAACAGGTCCACTTTCTTTCATGGGAAGCAGTGATCATATGCTGTTTGGATTTGGAAATGATCCCACCCAGAGAGCAGTCGAACAAATCTTCTATAGGTTGGTCTATCTGCCCGAGACTCGACACACTAAAAGGGGAATATGATCTCCAGATTGGTGGCCCTGTCTTCCAGGCAGTTTATTTATATTAAAAGATAAAGTCTCTCCAGTACAGATGGAGCTCTCCAGTGCTACAACGAATGGATAGAATGTTTTAAAGAAACAAAATACTCTACTCGGGTGGCTGAAATAGATATCACCTGGGGACCTCAAACACTATAAAGGAAATGAAAAATGATTTGTATTTATTTATACAACAGATAGGGATGGCGTAGCTTCTCAAATTCGAAAAAGAAACCTATTTTGAAAGAAAACTCATTTTGAAATTCCAGGAATTTCGATCGCCCGTTCGGAACTAACTGACTCCATAGACCAGGCATTAGCACCTAAGCAAAATTAATAATAATAATAATAGAATATTGCAAGACATTTTTTAAATGAATATAAATTACATTTTCTAACTGTGTCGCCATTATTGGAGGAAGATACTCTGTTGCTAGAAGGGGCTACTATACGACTGTATAAAACCATGCAGGTATGCCACCTTGCACGTTGGTGTATGCAAATCTTTGATTCCTTGAAAGCTGATGTTACCTGCTGGTAGGTTATGATTGCTATCTGGGGTACGGTCTTTGGGGTGGGCATTATCTTACTTCCCTCCCCATACAGACCAACACATTATTCAGTTTATTGTGCGAGGCCAGACACATATAGAACATAGAATAAAATATATAAAAAGGTGATAATTATTGACCTTATTTGCATGCGCCTTCCCAGAATCCCTTGTGGTTGTGGCAGCACCATGATATTTCTGAGGGTAAAACAAGTCTTCTGGCTTGTCTGGTGTCTGTAGATGAGTGTTTAATAATACTTCTACTATATATATATATATATATATATATATATATATATATATATATATATATTGCTCAAAATAATAAAGGGAACACTTAAACAACACTGAGCCTCATTGTGACTTGTTTTAAGGACATTACATCAAGTTGGATCAGCCTGAAGTGTGGTTTTCCATTTTGATTTTGAGTGTGACACCATATCCAGACCTCCATGGGTTGATAAATTTGATTTCCATTGAGAATTTTTGTGTGATTTTGTTGTCAGCACATTCAACTATGTAAAGACGAAAATATGTCATACGATTTTAATTTCATTCAGATCTAGGATACGTAATCTTAGTGTTCCCTTAGTGTTATATTTATATATATATAAAAACCGTATTTGCCCAAATATAGGCCCCACTATTTTCCCCCACTTTAAAGTGGGGGTGCTGCCTATATTTGGGGTCTAGCGCCCGACTCCTGGTACATGCAGTCCCGGGCGCCGCAGGCAGCGGGGTTAGGATACAGATCCCCGCAGCGGTGCAGGGGACCTGTATCCTACTCTCTGATACGCTCAGACAGCCTCCCCTGCCAGCACTTCCTGCGGGGGGAGCGCCGGCACGGGAGGTTGACTAAGCGCATCATGCAGACGTTCACCGGCAGGGGCGATGCGCGTGAACAGCCTCCGCTGCTGGGGAGATTGTTAAAGCACATCGTGCAGCTATGCCGGCAGCGGAGGTTGTTTATGCTCGCATCGCCGCAGCCAGTGAACGTCTGCGTGATGTACGTTAACAATCTTCCACCAGAAGTTGAATACGCGTTATGCGTAGGTGTCCCCCGCCGGCCCCGCAAGACCCCTTGGAGTCTGCACCGGTAAGTCTGGCGGGGGGGGCATCTTGGGGACAGAGTGGCAGCATATCTCGGGGGGGTAGAGTGGCAGCATATCTCGGGGGGGTAGAGTGGCAGCATATCTTGGGGGGGCACATCTTGGGGGCAGAGTGGCAGCATATCTGGGGGGGGTGCAGAAATTTTTGTCTTTAAAAAAACACCTAACTTTTAGGGTGCGGCCTATATTCGAGCCAATACGGTATATATACACGTTTATTCTTGAGCAAATCTGGTCTACCACAGGTCTACGGTGCTCTTGGCCATGGGCCAAGTGGCCATTTATCCAGTGCATTTGATGGCCTGAGGGCTACCACTAACCATGAAGCACGAAATATGTGATTAATGTGTATTACAGTAGTATGTTAAATAAAACACAGGCCTGCAATTCATGCATTTAAAATATGAAATGTGAGAACCATAAGAATATTCCCAATATACTATTTGCTGCAGAATTATTTCAAAGCTGGGGAGAATTCCTCACTAAATGCAAGACAGAGATCTGATTTCTCCTGGGTCTACAGTCTTTCAACATTTATATTCATTCTTGGTAAATCAACTTGAAAATTTCATAATGTTGATATATCACCTCTACAGAATGAGGTCAATATTATAGAAATACTTAAACCACGTGTCATACTTGCCATATATTTTTTTCCCGCAGTTTTAGAATTTCCATAATTAACATAATCAAATAATCTAGCGTATCTGCCAACATTTGAAATGGCCAAGTGTGCTTATAGGCACGGCTGGGGAAAGACTTCAATCAAGGCTTCTTATGTGACTGTGACTTATTCATAGACTAAGGTATTCAGAGGAAAATGAGTACATTTAATTTACTCAGTTTAACCTATAAAGGCCCTTTCTGCTATATCACGCAATTATTACGACTTTTAGAGCCTTTGAACACTTTGATACATTCATGCCCACCAAACATTCGTACTCCACTCTTAGAAAATAGGGATTTGGTGCCAAAAGAGGGACTGTCTCTATTGAACAACGACACTTAGAAGGTATTCTCCACATTCTCTTTATCGCTGTGTACTTGAGACTGTACTTTTCTTGAAATTGTGTGTCTGAGACCACTGAGTGCAATCATTTAGCATCCCCAATTGCTGGAAAGGTCTCGGATTCATATTCCAACAAGACGAGCCTCCATGTTTTGCAGGTTCAACTTTCTCAGGCATCTGAAGTGTTAATCCTTTTAATTACTTTTTTTTTTTATTAGATGTGCAGCCGTTTTTTCCCCATATTTCGTTCCTATACAACATTGCAAGTCAGTCCTTAGAAAAATAGATGAACTAATGTTTGTTTATTAAATTGTCTCCGCAGTAATTATGAGGCTATCATTAGGCAGATAAACAGAGACAGCTGATACATTACACTTCGGAGGAGGAAAAAGAAGAAACGCTCATTTTATTTTTAACTGGTTAAGCGGGTGTTTCAGGAGCGGGCAGAGTTAGGAAATGATTACATGAGACTAGGATGAAGATCCTGTTAACCTCCAGAATGCCAGGACATCATTTCCGTAATAATACCATCATAACTTTTGCACTGATGGCATTGTCTCCTGCTCAATAATGTAGGAATTACGTGCAAGGTTGGTAACCTGCCAGTCTATCTTCGTGGCCTTTAGACCAAATGGCTCAGGAGATCTAATCTCAGATTATTGAAGCAGAGGACAAGTTGTAATGGCTAAATTCCAGGTGGTGTAGAACATAAATTAAAATTAAAAAGGTTTGGGCATAAGAAAATGTGAATTTTGCAACACAGTACTTAGCATAGAATAAAAAGTTTTAGAATAGCCCTGAAAATTGCTGGAACTGCCTCTCCCCAGTGATACATGGCTACACACAGACATATTTTCCGGCTGTCAACTGTGCCAAGTGTCCCGCATATAGAAACACCTGTTAGGTCAAGATGTGCAATGAGGCAGTAGCTGGGCAATAAACTGGTGGCAGCAGGACCTGTTACGTCACAACGACACCCATTGTACAGCGCTACGGAATATGATGGTGGTATATAAACCAATAAATAATAATAATGTATAGTGGGAGGGCAAACATGTAACTCACCATCGGGTAAGGGTGACCACACTGAGCCATTCTTTTTCCAGGACACCTATACATTTGACATGTTGGTGACCAGTACCGGGAAGGTGCTACCTCCAACAGTATGTGCGATGTATCAACTCACGGAAAGGGAACCGGTTACATACTTATACACATTACATACTGCAGGGGGCAGTGCTTTAAATAAGCAACCTGTATAATGTATATGTGTTCTGAAAAAGTGCGATGAGCACAGGCCCCTTTTCCCCACAAGTTAGTTGCTTGTAAAGACATTTTACAGTGCCATGGGAAGTAAGCGGCCACGATGAAATCCTCCACTTTGGCAGGTCCCATTCATTTTTCATGTTCTTCCCCAGCTTAGTGGCAACATTGACATTTAAACATTTAATATATGTGCTAACTAGTGCTACTACAAGGTAATAGTTACTATTCGGATCAGAGTTTGCATCTAGTGTCCCTCTACAGAACAGTGTTGTAGAGCCCTAAAAGTGGCAACACTAGGTATAACCAGCAAAACATAGGTTTATAAATTATGTTATTTTCTATATACTTTACATATTTACACGAATATCTATTAATGGGTCACACTGCTCTATGGCACAGATGCCGGTCTCTGCTGCCCTGGTCTGCTCGAGCTGTCACTAGTGGTACACGTCTGACATCGTATCCCGGATCCATCGTGTACCGAGAGGCGCTTGATGGATCCCAAAACACTGCAGACCAAAACCGAAGAAGGCCTAAGTCACTTATCATTCTGCACTTGCATTTACTTTATTCTTATGACCCTGATTCATTTTCTTTCACTGAACGTTCTGCTGAAATTCATTTTTTTAAATAAAGGAATCGGTGAACTCTGTGACCTTTTTATTTCTTGCTTGTTGCATTTCAGGAGGATTAACCTCCCAAACTGCAGGAAATGTTCAGACAGAGCCCTGTTCTTAACCAGTGACTGTGGCGCAACACACAAGGAGAAATAATGTCAGACAAGACGCAGAACAATTCAATCTCTCTGAAAGTTATTATGCGGCTCTCCAAGTGGCAAATCCCTTGAGTGATTGCATATCCTGCTGATCCCTTAGTGCAGGCGCTGTGCTATAAGCTGTCTTTAACGCTGTCGGGTTTTATAGGGTCAGTCCCTCCTAGGACCAAATAGAATGAAGAACACCGAAATATTTGACAGACTAATTAAACACATCAGAGTTAATAAGGAAATATTCATTTTCAGGCTCTCTCTCTATCATTAAAATGTGTTTAATACCTCTTCTGCTTGCTAACGTGAGATTGGGTGTAAAACGGCATTGTGTGTGACAGATGCAGGTAGGCATAGGATCCTGCGCGGGTTGTGAATGATCAGCTCTGCATGAGTTGTAAGGCTGAGTGTCCGCATTGTGAGTAATGATTTCCTCCTGATGCATATGCCTCTTGTTTAACAATGAATTTAAACTCCAAAAGCTCTGCTCTTGAGAGCGTCCCTCCCTTCCTGAGCCTTATAAATCACACCAGCAGTTCACGGTGTTTACCTTCCATCTTCCAGTCTCTCTGTTACCATTTCCTTTCTCTGTACCTTTTTAGAAAACAAAGCTTCACTCGCAGGTTTGCTATTTGTACAGTGAATGCCCCATGGGACACCCACACTCTGCACGCTAAATACATTCCTGCCCCGCATCCTCATTATCATTCTCTACATTTCCTAAACTTCTCTTAACCATAAGCTGTCATTCATTTGGCTACTCTTAGCATCTGCTGGGATAATCATATAAAACTCTTCTTCATAAAATAAAGCAAAAAAATAATAATATGTTGCTTAATTAAATGGGTCTACATCACTATGGTCAGTGGCGATGTATATTGGCCAAAGCCAACTGGATTAAGGAAGGAGGTCTGGGGTCAACGCAGGTCCTCTTATGCAAAACCATATGCAGGTCGCAGAAAGCTCCCCTGTACACCACTGCTTAATGTGCCCTTTAGCCACTCTTGCCCACTCCAGCCTATATCAAGTCTCTTTAGGCTAGTTCGACCCCTATTCATAGCTAGTCTCACCTAATCTCAACACAGACACCCATCCTTTCAACCTCTTATAAAGAGTAGGGTTGCGATAGCTCCAGGGGTTCAGCCCTGGGAAGTTATGGTCACAATTTATAAAGCAGGTAGGACATTGGGACATTTAACTTGTCTGGGAATTCCCAGCATAATAGTAGTTAATGGAAAGGTGACTAGACACGCAGATAGATAGACACACAGTAATTATATTACATTTCATGTATAGAGCGCCAGCTGATTCTATAGCACTATTTACATTAAAACTGACAATATACAAAATTAATAATATCATTAACGCACGCTAAGACATACTGTTACTGGAGGAGAAGAGGGCCCCGCTCTTCTGAGCTTACAATCCATTACATACCTACATAGTGATACTGATTTTACATATTAAATATAGCAATGAGACATAATCCGTGATAAATCCTGTTTAATCATCTATATGTCTAATCGTGTTAAACACATAATTTGTAACGTTCCCATTTTCCGACAATCCAGTACACAGAAATGGATAATTATTTCTTAAGTGTATTGGGTGTTGCTAGTAACTGTAATATCAGCCGGCTGTTAGTTATCTGGTCTCTCTCTATCCCCTAAAGCAGATGCCCTTTGGATGTCCAAAAATAACTGATAACGGACAGGTGGCAGATGGAATGTGACAGGGACATGTTTATAATAGCTCACAGTGTGCCCTGTGCTGTGCACTGCCAGAGGTAGTTAATCTAAATTTGTGTGCAACATATTATTTAACTATTTGAATATCAAGTATAATATACGGATTTTAAGACACATGAAGAGTGCATGTTCTATACATCCCACATACTTTACAGGAGGGGGGTTGAGACAATAAGGCATATGTCTCAACATAAAATATGATATAAAATATACTTTTGGTAATATTTGGCATTTCAAAAACAATTTGTTAGATTATGGCGACGGGACCAAGCGTCAATACTAACACACAGACCCCGGTCAATGGAAGGATAAACTCTATTCTGCACTGAATGAATTAACAGGTTTCTATTCCAATCAGTGGCGTTTGCTAAAGCAGAAATTTAGCTCCTGGTCACCTACTTCACAGCTATTGTGAAGGAACAAATTTGGTTGACTCTGTATAATGCATAAATAAATCTGTGCGTTTTCTCGATTAGTTCTCTGATAGAACTAATCATTATGCATGACCAGCTCCGTCCAAGGGAGCACCATGATAGACCCTTCATAATGCATAATGATGTTGGTGGGTTGAAACCTCACCTAGAAACCCCAGCTATAACAAATTAACCCTAATGTCACAATGGGTTGCCAGTCCAGTATCTTTTAAGGCAGTCATAAAATCACTTTTAAAGGACATCAGAATGTACCGTGTATCTCCCAGTGATGCCCAAGTTGCCCCTTCCATATGGACAACTGTGGGAATTTGAGATAAAGCCATAGGAACGTCCAAGACAGCCTTTAACGTGAATAAATACCACAAATAAGGGATGCGCTGGGGATTAAAATCAACCCTGGCACCTTAATGCCAGCGGGGATAAATCATATACACGCAGCCACCTGATAGACAAGCATTGCTGCATGCTACCTGCTTACGCATTTTGCAGCATGTGGCAGATGAAATCCAGTCAGCGGCCTAAGGGATAGGATCTGCCACAAGAGCAGTAATAAAGTTATGTGGGACGTGGCACTGGGCACCGGCATACCTGCCATTTGCCCAGTTTGCCATATGGCCAGCCTGGGCCTGCCACAAGTTTTAAAGAAATGAACCCTATGGCCAAACAAGAGCCAATGTCTTTTCCTGTCTGTAAAAACCAGCAAGAAGAGAAAAGGAGCTGACACGTGAACTTTGTTCCACCCCATAATAAGGTGACCAGAACTCCACTCTCCCATTACCTGTGTACCCTGATGCTTTTAATGTCTTGATTCCTTTTATAAACTCACTAGGTCAATAGTTTAACAGGAGTGCTCAGAACACGGATCATAACCTCAGGGATTGGCAGAAGATGTAGCAGGAACAATTCACAGGTGCCAGAAGGTGACAGCAGCTTGACGAAGCACCAAAGTGGAGTGTTGAAGTGCGGAAAAGAAAAAAGGCAAATTTCCCACATTCAGAGCCAAAGCCTCGAGTCAGTGGGCAGGTGGCACCGTCAAAAATAGACAACAGACCTTGAACCAGATATGTACAATCCAGCAACCCGGATTTTCATTGGCAACGGCTGCGTTGTCATTGTCTTCACATTTAGTTTTGGAAGACCTAACTTGACCTGTCTCCATTTTTAAATTTACATGACATTCTGATACATCAATATTAAATGTGGTAGAGTTTACGGCATATCAATGGTACACAACTCCACAAAGGCCATTTTTTTAATATCCCAGCTTGAGGACAGGCCTCGCGATTAAAAATTAAAGTACTTGTTTTCAGCCAGAGATATACCGGTACAAAATTCCTGGCCTGTTTTTGGTCCCCGAGGACTGGAGTTGTGTGCCCCGTATGATTTTAGCTTCTTTAAATCATCCTCAGTCTACATGATACTCACGGTTTCTATAAGGTGGCTGTCAAACTGCAAATACCGAATGGATGGTTCAGTCTGTCTTCAGACACTTGATTGTAAGCTCTTTGCATTATCTTTAGAGCTCCCCAGCTGCTCCCTTAACAACTCTTGTCCTTACTACTGAGGTGATATCCAGGTGCTCCACCTGTTAAGGACTCGCAGGGTAGGCTGTACGGGTTAAACATGGTGCTCCATAGTATAAGTTGGTGAAATCAGAGAGCTTCCATGTAACCATCCCATTAGCCAACGGAGACCCAATGAGCCCGATCGCCCAGTAGGCCTTGCTGGAGCTGCTGCTTCCCCAAGTCAGCCTAAGCCCTAATACACTGCGGTTAATTATAAACATACTGTTTTAAACCGTATTGCAGCATTATGAGAACGCATTCAAAGCATGCTGCAACAGAGAATTTAATTAACAAACTAGGCTGTAAACTCTTTGACTTACGCTGCTTGACTCAAGTTCCTTGGGAAATTTGTGTTATATGATTTGGGACGCTCAGTGGTTTCAATATATATACACACTGTAATGTGGACACTGTCGTTGCAAGTAAAATAAGACGTGAATAAGAAAATAAATTATTATATGTAATTTAATAATACTACTCACCGTCTATAAGAATAAATTGTAAATATATTTTAGACATCAATACTATATAAACTGTGATTAAATTCAAAACTGTTATGTTCCTTATTAATATTTTATAACCTCCTGAATACCAATGGGTATTTACAAGAAAGATTAGAATCCATTTTAACATAATTAATTGTTGCATAATTATCATTAATTGAAAACATTTTATTTCTCTGTTATATTTCACAGTCTTGTATGCTATAGTCAGTGGATAAGAAAATAAGATTTTTTTGAATCTTACTTTAATTTGGGGGGTTTCTGTTGTTTTATTATTGTTTCGGGTTTAAATAAAATAGGAGTAAGACATCAGTGGCGTATATTCACTAAACCCTGAGCTTGATAGAATTCCGATTGTCTTGTTATTACGACCTTGGTCTTGGAGAAACCAAGCAAATGTCACCAATGAGTAATTGCTCATTTATTGCTATAGAAAGCTGATAAGTGCAGGTAGACTTGATAGGAATTGCATTGAGTTCCTAGCAAGATCAGTTGCAGAGCTTAATTTTCACTGGTTAGTACCGAGACTAAACCAGACTACTGGATCACAATGCTAATCAGATCTGTTATATATACTTGTGCTAAATAATGCTACTTCATGTGGATGCTATAAAAATGACAATTTAACACCACCAATGCATTGTGAAATACAGGAGCAAAGCTACATTCAAAAATAACATTAGGAATTATGGAGGGTATGAGCCAGGGCATTTACTGTGGTATATGCATGCAAGCCTAATTCCTACGGTAAGCTACCTTCTATGGGAGTGGCTTTGTGAGAGGGCAGGGCTACCCATGTGTGGAGGAGGGGCTAACTGTGTATGGGGCAGGGCTAGACTCAGACAGCCTTAAGTGGGTGCAGAGTAGGCGTGGAAGTGGGAGGGCATATAAATATGCCCAAATGCCACTCCCCTGCCAACAGAAAGAGGATACTAACCCAGAGATCCAGGGGAGCAGCTCTTCACTCGGAGACTCCGGGTCAAAAACAAAGCGTTCCCAGGTATGGGTAAATGTATACCAAGCACCAAGTTGGAAATTGGCAACATCCAGCCAGGGGGTCACGGCCAAACTGTTTAGTGATATAGCAGGCTGACCCTCAATTAGTACTTTATAAGCTGAATATGTGCTATCCAGTAGTGTGTAACCTATTCATAGACTGCATAAAAATGTTTTAACTAAACATTATGTAGGAACATTGTATGTATGAGAAATCCATTTGGACTGGATCTTTATAATGCAAAATTAAGTGAGGCAGATAAGAATCTGTTGGCCCGATGTAAAATGATTCCTGATGTAAAGACCCAGACCTTAATCAGTCCTTGCTCTTGTCTTAGATTCAGTATAGCCATATGCTTATCTCATGCATGTTTAAAAAGGATCAGCTTTCTGCAGACTTCTCGATTTGAGTTTATTAAAGTGCAACATTAGTATGGCAGCCAAGTGGGCTTGTGCTGGGTCATCAAACAAGGAGAGAAGGACTGACTTCCTGAGTCTAAAGAATGTCAGCACACATTAACATTTAAAGATGTGTCAAATTAAATGCAAAAACCCCAAAATGCCCTTGTGGCTGTGACTCCTGTCCATCATCCTAAATGTTCCAGCTCACTAATTACACGATGGTCTACAAAATGAAATGATGTCCACCTAGAAAGTCCAGTAACACATTAAGATGATTTTTACTTTGGAAATCTACAGAGCTCTCTAGCTGAAGGCTTGACTATTTTATCTAAGTAGACTCTCTCTCAGGGCTGGCCATCTGGTATACCGGGCAAATGCCGACAGCACCCATACGTCCCCGATATGTTGCTCCAACAGCAGATTGTTTGTTGTAGTGTCTTACTGCATACTAAGTGAGCATAAAGACATAACATGAAACCTGCTGTCGGCTGCTCGTACATCATTAGCCGGCTGCCAGTCTTAAAGTGCCGGTGCTACCTCATTGTCCCAAGTCCTGCTATCTCCCGCCGCAAAGCTGAAATATGGACAAAATGATGTATTAGTGCATTAACTACATAGAGCACTGAAACGAATGTTGCTTTAGTTTTAGCAACTTGGGTGGCACAGGTAGCCCACAAACCTAGTCAATCTTAAACCAAATTTTATACAATTCTTGCAAAATCTAAGATTTGTATCTAAAACATAAACAAATCTCAAACAGAAAATGTGTTAGGAATTCAGTGTTTCATTTTAAGGTTAAAAAAAAGCCATTATCTGCTACTCTTATACTGTTTAGTCTGACTATAAATGTATACAATGTGTGAGTCTAATAGCGATATACATTCAGTAGCTGGCTAGTTTATGTAATAACCGTAGCAAGGTAACTTTGTCATAACAGTTTTATCCTGGAGAAAAAAAATGATTCTGGTTTTATTTGCAGTATTTCATACCAAACCCTTTCAAATGTACCATTTTTAGGTTATTTCAAGTTATAATATTCCAGTTTCAAATGCTTGCTTAATAAAGCGTAATGCTGGTATTTTTCTTTCTCAACTAACAAAATTGTAAGGATTTCTCTTTTATGTTAAATTATTTATACCAGTTTCTATCTTAGCATTGAGATCCTTACACTAATTCTAAGCACATATATATATATATATATACTTTCAGTTTCCCATCACACCTCATTAGTGAAGTCTGTCTGTGATGCATGATTAAGGTTATGATGTCATGAGAAACTCAGGTGTGGGGGGGAAATAGCCAGTTGTCAGGATTGTTCCGCCAGCTGTTGGCAGATATAGATAACATAACAATTCATGTTGTTTTTTGCATCATCTGTTTAAATGCTTTTGTACAACAAAAAAAACATAAAAGACAAAATATTCTTTCTCCCTCTAAACAGCTCTCTGCAGCAATTTGATGGCATCTTTGCTGCAAAGGTAGCTAACTGCCTCCCACCACCACTGCTGCGATAAAACCGTCTTTCGCTTTCCGCATTTTGCAGGAAACCCAAAATTCAATGTATTTGGAATGTCAAATAATAATCAGATCAAGGAGAAAATGAAAGAAAGAAAAAAGATTTTCATTTTTCTTGTGTTATTGTCTCTCTTATCTGATGAATATATTTATATTTTGAGCTTATTGCGTGGAGGGTGGAAATATTCTTGATGGCAGATAAACTAACTTTGCTTTATTGTATTGCCACCTTTCTCTGTAATGTAATGAATCGCTGGGACCTTCCATGATGCCTGAGGTCCTAGGAATACATTGAAGAAAATCAGCTGGATGCAAATGTAAATAGAGCAATCGATCATATTTACTCCAGTTCCAGCACCTTTCAGGTCTCAGAAAATGTTGTTCTATTCAAACTCCCCACGAGCAGCTTTGTTGTTTAAGGGGAGAGCGACGCCTCATTACAAGAAAGCCCTTCATTTCGTAGCAATGCACCAGTCTCTGAAAATGAGACTACCAACCGAACAGTCTTTAGAAGTACTCTGAGCACTGTATATTTCTTCACACATCAAGACCATGCTAGGGAACGTACCTGTCCTTAAACTCTTCCTCTCAGTAAACAAGATGCATAGCTGCCTTTTTAGGAGAGATAATCAATGTTTGGACCCCAAAAACCTCTGTCCTTTCTTCAAACTTAATTTATAGAACCTTGGATTTTGGTATAAATGTATAAAACTGTTGTAACCATACTTGGGAACTTCCTGGACTTCACCAAGAGGCCCTATTAATCAAACTTGATTACCTACATGTGGCTATTACCACCTTCTTAGCTCAGATGAAGTTTCCAGGTATGGTCTAATAGCCCTAAAGGTCATATAAACCAGCAAGCATTTGTTTCTATAGAAAACTTCCTTACATTACATCTAAACCTCTGACCTCACAGTTTTAGATTATGGCCGCTGGCTGTAATGTGTCTCCACTGAAATAGACTTCAAACTTGTAATGCTGGGGCATATTGTAATAAGACAAAACGCTCCACCTCTAAAAAAAAATAAATGAAAAACAAAGATAGAAAAATGTAACTCTTATAGCCGCTTATATGGTAAACCATTGATCAGATTATGTCTAGCATATAAAACAAAGAAAGACAAATAGTATACTATAGAGTCCAAAATCCCAAATAGTACATATGGAAGACACGATTGACCAATTCAATTAGATTGCGTATCCAAACAGCCACATCAAAATGAAAAAGAACTCAAAGAACTCCACTTTCTCCCCATGGATACAGAGTCTTCAAGAGAAACAATTTCCAAATTAATGTAGTTCTAATAATTTAGTGTTTTATTTGTGCTTATGATGACTCAATCATTCCTTAGGTTGCTATGGTGATATAAAAACATTTACACTATATCAAAAATTATCCCAAAGTGCACAAACAGGCAAGAATAGCCGGGATTCCCAATGAAGAACTATATGTCAACGGAATCCTCTGAACTTTAGCTGAAAACCATACCCTAACTATACATTGGTCAATAATATACCTCCCAAATGTAAAGGCACAAACATGTATGTATATATATATATAATATATATATATATATATATATACACACATATAACAAGACATGCAGGACAGAGCTGGAGTGGGATTTCCACTGGAGGTGTGTGTCCTCCCAAGCATTTAATGAGGATACCTGTAAACTAATCCTGCACCTGTAGAGGGCAGCAGAGAACATTAACAATTGCCCTTTGCATTGCTGCTATTAATTATGGGTCATGTTTAATAAAATAATGTGTTTGATGGTGACTTATTATAGACAATACATTAAGAATGGTTTATGCATTTCTGACATTTAAATTCAGTATTATTTTAATGTACGACTTTGAGAAAAGTAATATCCAGGTACTACCACCTATGCAAGAGGATACAATTACCATCTGTTTTCTTAAGAAGCAGGACACGAAATTAATAATCTTGCCTGGCAAAGCATTACAGCATGGTCTTAGGGCTGTTACTAAGTAAGTTATATCTATACCTATTAGAAAACCTGTTGCAATAAAATTGCACAATGTGTGTTCTTAAAGATGGTTGTGACATATTTTTATGTTTTATCTTTCTAATCCCTCTTTGGTTTTTACATAGAACCTGTATTCACCGAGAGTTCAGAAATATAGGTTCATCTAGCAGATATAAGGGGATATTTACAGTACGTTCTTATTTATTGTTAAACAAATTCACAATGGATCCATTATGACTTGCTCTGTTTAGGCTTTTGTTCTGTTTGGTTTTGTCTGAAACTTAAATATTTACAAAGCCTTTTAATAAGTATAGATTAGGTAATAATTGTTCTTTACAAATTTCAATTATTAAGAAGTACTGCATTATGCAAATATATAGCATCACAAGCACATAGGACCTCTCTTCTGGCATGGCAGGGCTGGCAGAAGGCTATTGCCCCCTGGGTTGCTATAATTGTTACATTCACAAACTTAACCATTTATGCATGCTTGAAATGCAGTTCCACATATAGCCACCAGGGTGTTTTGTGAAACACAGCCGGCACCCTTTACATAATGTCTGTATCCTTTCTGTGCTTTAGTTATATGGTTGTTCTGGACATGACTAGATGCACATTGAGTACGTTGTCTGTCAGATGCCTACTGGGACTGCTTTTTTTTACTGGGCAACTTGGATGGACTCGCTACCCGAAATGAATGTTGCAAAATGCTGTCTCATAATCATGATAAAAGAGCAATAATAAGCTTGGAATCATGAGAGTTTAACCCTAAATCTCAGGATTTAACAACATTTTCAGGGTCTCATTATAAATGAAGTGATTCTCAGGGACACACAAAAAAATGGTGGTCAGAGTGGGCCCTGATAGGGATGCCGAGTAGGGCTAGGCCTAGGGTACATTGTTTGAGTTTTGGGAGTAGAGTTACTCGAACATTATTCAAGGACTTGAGCCATTTTGTTTGTCGCCTTATCTCTTGTTGTTTGTATTCGGTTCTGGCGGTGTGACTATGTCTTGTCACTTCCTGGGCGGAAGCTTGCTAGGGTATCTATGGGGTTAATGCTGTGGTGAGAGTTAATGATATCTAATCATTCCAGCTGGTCCTTTTCTCAGTCTTGTCTTTACCTTTCAACAAGTAATGCCTTTTGTATTATTAATGAGCAGCTATATCATTCTTTTTTGTGATGGGTTATTAAGGGGTTAATATTTTAAGTTTTCATTTAAAAATAATTTGTATGCTTTGTAAGAAACTGAATCCCTTTTCTTTAGGTAGATTAATTGTTGATTATGTGACGCTGGAGGAGTCTGGATCAGCTTTTGTGAGCCACATATAATGATCCGTGAAGAGTTTATCCTACATGCGTTGGAGAGAGCTGTGAGCGACTGCAAATCTGCTTGCGAGTGGAGCTATTTCTCAGTTTCTAAATGTGTTGTGTAAGCCGGAGGCAAAGACAACAACACATAGATTTTTACCTCCAATTACATTTGGAAAATGAAAAAAAAGAGAGTTGCATCAGTATTATTTTTCTTCTCTTAAGATGTATATTCTGCTGCTCTTATACGGTAATTAAAGTTGTTACCTCCGGCATTTAAAACCTCTGAATTCAACATGCTAAGGTCAGTCTGAAAGTGTTCACCAGTGAAATGCAAAATGTATACATGCGACACAATGTGAGGGAAGGGAATGTCAGACTGATGCACAGATCAGAGGTTTCAGGTTCCAAATGGCCATTGCGGCAACTATATTTACAATAGAACAGGCCCTGACAAATCCTAGGGACCAGGAAGACTATGTATGGCTCAGAGATGTCTGTGTGGCTCCAAACATCTACACAGATTTGCCCAGCACTGGAGGAGAAGGACCCTACTTATATGTCATAAAACCTTTTATTTTATGTTTTACATTAAATACACCCCAACTCGTGTGGTAAGAAATAAAATGCTTCATTCAGTCTTAATCGCACAGCCTGGCACTTTGACTAAAGAAATGATTTCATTGTATCAGTAGGACTCCATTCGCATTGCCATAAAGAATCAGCTCAGTGTGGTGTGTGAGCAGGGACAGTCAAAATATCCAACGACTGACAACAATAAAGAGCAAAATGAAATAAAACCAAGAATTTCTCAGTGCTAATCTACATAACTATGTGCAACACTATATTTTATGCTCAAGGATACATTTCTCCTTTAACAGTAGTAAATTGTTTTCTATTCAACATAGTTCCAGTTTTGATTAAAGGCTGTACCGTGATATGCAGTTTTTTATCTTATCTCAGTCTCCATTACAAACATAAGTCCTTATCTCTAAATGTAGTTGTAAACAATACACTACCTTGTTCAAACCTTCCAGGAGAAGATCTAACTTTATGGAAGTTCACAGGTTAAGGACATAAAGAGAAACTATCACTTTCACATTTAAGCAGAACCTAATTGATTACGACAATCTATACCATGTGCTTGGAGATATTTAGTTAAAAATATCTGAATATGGCTCAGTTAATCAATTTCCTTTACTGAAATTGTCCCTATCTCCCTTGTCACAAAGAATGTCTCAATCAACATCAATAAGTAACAATTTGGGGACGTCAGTTAAATCGGAAAGTATATTTATGCAGAAAGATGAGTTGAACAGAAGAAAAAATTTAATCAAATCAATATTTGGTGTGACCACCCTTTGCCTTCAAAACAGCACAAGGTCTTCTAATTACACTCATACTCGGTTTTTTAAGGAACTTAGCAGGTAGGTTGTTCTTGGAGAACTAACCACAGTTCTTCTGTAGATTTATGCAGCCCCAGTTACTTCACTCTATTCATGTAATCCCAGTCTCAATGATGTTGAGATCATTTGCAGAAATGCTGCCCCAAACCTGCAAGGAATTTCCACAATGCTTTCCTGTTGCCTGCAAACACTCATTCTCATTCTCGTACCACCCTCCAGGTCTTCAGCGAAAAAACTGCCTTCTGCTACAGCCAGAGGTTTTCCACTTAGTGCAAGTATACCTAGAAGTCACACCAAATATTGATGAGATTTAGATTTTTCTTCTGTTCACTCACTTTGCATTTTGTTAAAAGCTAAAAGTAAACTTTCTTTTATCCTTTTCCAGTATTTTGTATGTATATATATATATATATATATATATATATTCATATCCATAAGCTTGTATTTGTTTTGCTGCTATCACAAGCTGTTTTGGGACTCTTTCGACAGGGACTGTGTGATTGCGAGTAAAGAATAAGTGATTGATGGATAGAGATAGCCAGTACAATCCTGGCATGAAGTAGAGGGACAGTGGACAGTCTTATTGGTTACTGCTGGGATTGATGGATCCAACAGCCTATGTTGTTTTTTAATTTACTTTTCATACTGACTAATCAGCATTTACAAGGGGAAGGAACAAACAGCCATATAAGCGTGCGGACACCATTCTAACGTGGCTATTTTTGTTGAATAAATCATGACACGGTGTAATATGTCACGTCTTGTTGTATTTACCTAATTTTTAGACCTGCTAAGGAACAGATAATTGTTAGTATGTCCTGATATGCAAAACCATAGAATTCAAAGAGGGTGTACTTTTTTAACACAAAAAAACTGTTTATTTACTGTGAGGGATTGATGTGGGGTTGTTGCCCTATGCTGGACCCAGACCAAGTTGACTTAAGGTCAAGCAAGTCTGCCACACATATGTGTAAAGTTTACATTTGCATCATGAGTCTTTCCAAAGACGTAAATTCTTAAACTGAAAGGTAACTCAAACCTTTCAGTTTTAAAATATGCAACTCACATTGTAATTCTTTACAGGTATGCCCTAAATAAAATATTCACATCCTGACTGTAATCATTTACAGAAGGGATAACACTAGAATCTAGAAGGGATAGAGTCTAGAATTTCAGAATTCATAAAATAGCCACTTTTGATTAACGTATTAGAACTTAAGTAACTGTATAAATTCTGTGCTATGTGTATCACTTGACATCTGCTGAAAAATAGCCACGTAAATGAGTTTTCCCCTCTTTGTGAATGCCCTCCCCTCTTTGTGAAGAAACAGCCGGAATTATAGTTAATTTGTCCCCTTGGTTAATTACTATAAGCTTCGACTAATCCAATAATGTGTACGAGGTTTAGCGTGTCTCCAGCACAGCTTGCAGATGAGAAGGTGTTTATTTTTCCTAAAATGTAGGAACTTTTTTCCTAATAAACATAAATCCACTACTCTGCTTTTCCAAAAAAAGTGTAATCATTTCCAAAATCTTGTTGATCCAATGTATATACCTGTGCAATATATATAGGTTACTTTAGGTTGGCTGGCACTTATCAGGAGGGAGCACCATGGTCACTTCCAGGGATAAATATCCTTGGGTATAATGCAAAGTAATATAATGGAGAGTGTTTTATTATTTTTAAAAATAAATAAGATACCATAAGGCCATGGGACCTCTTCCCAAACCGTTTAATCAATCTTTTTGTTACTCAGAATACTAATCACTAGTAATAAAGTTACAACCAGCTTCGAGGAGAGACTTCATTTATGGGAAGCCGGTTACTCAATTACAAGAGAAACAACTGGCAGAGGAAAGGAATGGTCCTTGGTCCAAAACAGAGACGGAATGAATTGGAACTATATTGGAAATCTGTTTATTTTAGGAATATGAAGGTGGATGAATGTTTAGTCATTGATTTTATTTTTATTATTTTTGCTTATATTTTGAGCTGTAATTAGTATTACAGCTGTATGTCTGGATCGGAGTAGAATTTGATGTTAGCCCTACAACTAACCAAGGGAACAGATTCTAATTAGAGACCATCTGAAAGAGCGATCCTGACTTTAAACGTTCAGTGGTAATTTTATTCCACAGGTCACGTTAGCCTGAGGTACACTTCGCAGAACAACATTGTAAAGACACAGACTCTTCCCTGTTAATATACCAGGAGCGTCACGTCCAGCAGTACCACATTTCTGATGCTGAAATGCCTGCTTTGAAACTGCAGCTTCAGGACGGTGGCACTTCTGGTTGGGGCGACAAGCACGGTTGAGAGGGTAGTAAATGGTTTGGGGGCCTTAGGGTGAGTATGCTAAAAAATAAAAAATAAAAATTAAAAAAAAAGGAAAAAATAGAGAAGCCGCACATCACCAACAGACACTTTTTAATGTCATTATTCTGGGTACTGGAGCAGTGTTTTGGATGTCATTCCCACGATGTTCAATGCTGTGGTGTTTTTTGGGGCGGCTTAGTACTAGCTCACTTTCATAGAAGAATCAGCGTCTCGTTTTGCTAAAGCAGATATATTCCTGGAATTTCTATACCGTGCGGGGGTGGCTGTATGTTTTTTAGGGGTCCTTACCAAAAAGATTTGAAGAGAACAAATGCTGAAAATGCTGAAATTATACATAGATGAAGAAACATGATGCTTATGATCTCCAATTTATTAACAAACACAATGCACTATAATAGTATAAATGTAAAAGAAATCTGCGCTAAGCAACTGCTTAACATGCTTATATGGCAGCACCATACCTATGTCAGGATTAGGAAACACTATAGCTAGTTATAGATGACAGGACTGAAGTTCTAAAGATAAATGAGTCTGCCATTCTATTCACACATCCAATAAGTCTAAAGCACACTTAAGAATTAGAATTTACCTCTGCTGGAACAATCTATTCCCTTTCCGGGTCATTTTTCACAGTTCTGCCATTTAACTGGTTAATTACATTTGTTGTGTCTCGGGTTTCAGCTACAGAAATGGCAGAATGTGACTTATTTTCCGTTTGATACCGTCAGAACGTATTCATCCAGAGGGGGGTGCAAATCAAAAATCTGAGAGACCATAGAACACAGAACGTGTGCAATTTCATTAGTAGGCAGCAGACTATAAACACCCCAGAGAAATAACCCAGGAAATAGCTGCTACCTATTAGGGGATTTTATCGTTCAACCGCAAATGGTCCAATCCAACTGTGGCAATTCAAGCGAAGGAACAAATCCATCATGAACAGGTATAATAGTTAAGCACCAACAGGCTATTTCTGCCAGTACCAGCCACTGAATATCAACAACTCATCTCCTCGACAACAACCAAACCTTTTTATTGGTTTTTAACAAAAATTTTAATGTATATGAGCAGAATTTAAAATATTTAGTTATCTCAAAATGTAATATGATATATACATATATTTTAGGCTGTATTTAAATATGATCTTCTAATTGCTTCCTAAAATATGGAACTGCCCTTTTAATGGTTATTAGAGTTTCCATATTCTTTTTTTGGGGGGGGGGCATATGTATCTTTCACATGTTCCTGACCACCACATGTAAATGGGTTGTATATGGGATGTATAAAATCAATGATGGGATTGGGAATCCTACACAAATTATTCTCGGTGTTCCCATTGCAATTACACAGCAATAATGCAGTTTTATGTAAACGTAAGTAAAGACAATCTGAAGCTCTGATTTTTTATGTTGGAGGTGTGTTTCGGCATTTAGCTAAGAATAAGGGCACCAGTACTTAAACAGAGAGGTTCAGACTGTATAGCTCAAAGTTTTCACACTGTCCAGGGCAACGTGTTCCCCATCTGGCTTGCCATTTGTTGCTCTTGGTTGAACAAGCAATGGTGACAAGTTTCTTGTAGCAGAACATAAAGATATATGACTAACTCTCGCAATCTGACCTTGAAGGATGAATGTCTAGAGTATTGAAAAGCAGGGATGTCTTTAAGCAGGGGAAAGCTTAGACCTTGCACTTAAGAGGGGCTGTCAGGACCTGGGCGAACAGCTCGGGTAGGAGCACAGTAGCAGGGGATACTTGGGGTTCTGTCTCTACCCCACGATGCCTCATAGCTGAGTGAAGATACAGACTGGCGCAAAGGAAGACACCGCAGACAGAATACTGAGATATAGTCTGTATTGAGGTAACTGACAGGACAAGTAAGTACAAGGTAAGAAGTCTGTTAGGCAGGAAGCCCACTGGCAGGGCAGACAGCTGGAAGCCAAACTTTAATGCAAAGGCCCTGACTGAAGGGCTGGGTAGTTTTACATAGGCAGGGTTAGTCCAAGTAACAGGACACAGCTGCTTGTGATGATGAGGTCTGGGTGCTCCATGGAGAGATGGGCGGCCACTAGTGGTGACTTAAGGAAATGAGCAGCACAGAGTTTGAGTGTTCCAGGTTGTGAAGGGTGGAACCTGACAGGGGCTCCCACTTATTCCTTCATCCTCCTATTCTCTGTATCTCTGAAGTAAGGAATTGAAATGACATCATAGTCTAGTTCTCTCCTTCTCTCATTGATTCACAAACCATGAGGAAGGGTGGGAGCCCCACTTGTCTCTTTCTTTGCCATTTAGTTCAGAGTCTGAAGGTAGCCCTGTTGAAATTATTTGACTGCGAAGAAAACTTTATTGTCTGCCTCTGAGTAAAATCCAAATCTTACCTGTCCTTCGTCATGTCTTGTGTTCCAATAGCATTATGCCTGCCCCATGCAATCTTCCCTCACTGTATCAAGAGTTAGCATTCCTGCTCACTTAGGGGTGAGTCTAGGGTTAGTGGTACCTGAGTGCACTATTTATTCTGTTTCCCCCTCAACTAAGCCACGTGCACACTAACGCGCAAACTAGCCCTAACACCGTGCACGTAGACATACACATCTCTCTCAGCTCCATCGCACCACTAACCTTACCACCACCACCACCATACACTTACGCACACTCATCCTACCACCATATATTTAAGCATGCACATAATACCCTCTCCCTCCTCCTCCTCCTCCCTATATGTGGGTTATGTGACCCTGCTAGGTGAGGCTTCTGCTTCTACCCTTTCAGTGAAGAAACATACTTCCCAATATTTTAAATTTACTTATCTCTTGCGCTTTGTTGAATCTATGTATTTAAATAGTTCTATCATGTCCTCCCTCTTTAAATTCTATTCTAAAGAATGCCTATATCACCCATGATATGTGGTCTCCAGCACTGTACATAATACACTAGGTGAGGTTTCACCGTCACTCTATGAAGTGGCATAAATGCCCCCATACCCCTTTACAAAACTTACCAAAAAAACATATTCAGAAAAACATAGCACTGTTTTTCTGGATGCCAGTGCCATGTTCTGGAACTAAATATTTTGAGCACAAGAATGTCAGTGAGAAACTGTTAATTTTTCATTGTGACACATGCCTTGGGGTTGGTATGGTCTTAAAACTTGGCCTCATGCGCTAGTTCCCAGCAGGGGACAGTGGGCAATAGGGAGTGGAGTGAATTCTATCCAAGGTAGAATGGTAGTTAAGACAAACTGTCTACTCATAAAAGTCTGTTTCTTGGATTTCTGTATCACAGTGTCTCTTAGAATTGATTTTACTGGGAAGAAAAATATTAAGGACAGTTTACATTAATTTCAATTTACCAAACATGGGTTTTAGCCGGCTCTTTTAAAATACCTGTTTAAGATTTGTGCATCAAGCGCTCTATGTATAAAATACATTTATGCAAAAGGTATTCTTTTCTAAACATTTTTTGTTCTGCGTATACTTAAATGGGTACTAATGTTATGTAAATAAGTCTGAAGTCTAGAGAGCTGCCTGCAGGAATATATATCAGTTTTATATACATTTCTACAAACTCTGTTGTAATAATGTTTGAGGGCCGTGATAAGTCTGGCAGCTACCTGAGACCTCCTGTGTGTATGCATCATCAGTTCTCAAGCCAAAGGCTTCTCATGGAAACTGTGGGATAGCAGTTCAGTAAATGTTTAAATTCACCATGAAAACCTCTCAAACAATTCCAGTGGATGTTTCAGATACAGTGGAGACAGCTGGGGGAGACTTGAATTCTTTCTCAAAACGTCCAATGTTCTTCGGAATGTTTCTTTGACTTCAGCTCATTAGCTGATAAGCATCTAGTTAATTTTATACAGAACATTTTGTCTGTGAAGTCACTACAGATTAAAATTTGCTTGTAAAAAATATCCAAAAGTTATTGCAAAAAAAGTAAAGAGGATCTACAGTAGATCCAGTGGACACAGTAAAGTTGAACGTTGCATAGTTCATCAAAAAGCTTATTTATTCCACAATTCAGGGTAATGCAACAAAGGAAAGGTTTGGTCAAGAGTTCTTCTTCATGCTCTACTAGAAGATGTTTGAGGAACATATCTTGATCAAAAAGTTGCTAGATTTTGTGTTACTACCGACTAATGAATAATAACCATTTAACTGGTCCAAGATAAGCACTGGAGTTTTCCACAAATTAAGTTCAATGTTAATTTATGAAGAGATTGTTAGGAACAAAGTTTAGGGATGAAAAACAATTATTTGCCTAGAGTATATAGTAAATAGCATGCATTTTAAGATTAGAATTTTAAGTATAAGTCTCGTAGATTTTAGCATACTTTTTAAAATTATTATACATAAAAGTATTATAGATTCTAAAACTCAACCGGTTTCGCTGTTATGCATTATTCCCTAGGAGTTTGCAGCCAAGTTCATCATTTCAGCTTATCAATTGCACTATACTCTATATATAGCATAGTAACGAAGATAAAATGTGTTAATATCGACAGTCAGATTATGTTTCTATATAGGGTGAGCCTCTGGGAGGCGAGTTTCCCTGTATAAAGCATCGTTAATGTATGCAGATTTATACGTCATCTCATTGTAGTAAATACTCCTCTAACTCTTTTAGTTGCCCACTGCCATTTCAGGAGTTGTGTGTAATCTGGACACAGCAACATTTTTAAGTCAAGTAGGCCCGTAGGGCTCACCTCCTTGGCCACCATCTTCTCTACTGAGCACTAGAATATGGGATCAGATCCCAACTCTCCACCTCAGAAGGACAAGTGACCCCAGGTACAAGGTAATATGGAGACACCGAGGGGTGATGAAGCTACTTAGCCATTTTATCCAGTGGTAGTACGAAGGGATCTGGTATAGCACCAGGGATCTTGTATAGCTCTATCTGACGCACTTTCCATTGCATTAGCCAGGCAGCCTGGCACATTGCTGGCTGTAAAAATGTATAAAATTAACAACTGAAAAAAGGAACCAATGCTGCGACTATAAGAATCAACCTCACAATACAGCCATAATTATATGCGACCCTATCTCTTATCTCTTTATCATAATATTTTACTTTGTAACCGAGATGTTCACACTGCTGTATGCCCTTTAGCTTATGACAGGTGAAGTAAATGAACACTGATTTTTGTGGATTATGTGCCTATGTATTATTTTTATTTTCATTAAATATGCATTCATTTTGTGAGAATAACCCGATAGAGCAGATATCTGTAAGACAGGTAAAGACAGATAAAGCCATAATTTAGACAGTGATAATACATTATTGATAGTACTGTAATGCTTCTCCTCTTCCAGGTACCAAGTGTCAGTCTTTGGCCTAATCTACTTCCTGCCCCTACTGGTAATAGGTTGTGCGTACACTTTCATTGGATTAACCCTTTGGGCCAGCGAGATCCCAGGAGACTCCTCAGATCGCTACCATGAGCAGGTGGTGGCAAAGCGTAAGGTAAGTGAAACATGCCGACAAATAGGCCATTCACAAGATGGCGTATAGCCATCCAAGCCATGTCCAAGTATCCCATATACCAATAGAAATAGTAAAACACTATGCCATTCCCAGGGCTTATTCCCAATTCATTATTGTGTGGTTATGGCACCTTAACCGACTATGGCTTGGTTACAGCACTGTGCAAACGTTTTAGGCTGTAAACTAAGAATGGTTTAAATAATAGGAATGTTAATAGTTTATTTTTATAATTTAACAAAATGTAAAGTAATCGAACAGGAGTAAAATCTAAATCAAATCAATATTTTGTGTCACCACCCTTTGCCGTCAAAAGCCCCCAAATTTATTCTGCAGCATGACGACAACCCAAAATATACAGCCAACGTCATTAAGAGCTATCTGCTGCGTAAAGAAGAACAAGGTGTCCTGGAAGTGATGGTATGGCCCCTACATCTCAACATCATCAAGTCTGTCTGGGATTAAATATTGATTTGATTAAGACTCACTTTGCATTTTGTTAAATGTCTTTTTGGAAGCATTCTCACTTTACAGCATTTTTTCACACCTGCCTAAAACTTTTGCACAATACTATATGTGTGTTATAGATAACCATGGTTCAACATAGTTAGAAATCTTCTGGATTAGCATGAGTTTCTGTAATGTAAATCAGACAGACCTCCATGCCTGCTCAGAATTGTATGAATTGAAAGCGCACACCTTTAACTTCTGTGTCCTGCAGGTGGTGAAAATGATGATCGTTGTCGTCTGCACATTTGCGATCTGCTGGCTCCCATATCATATCTACTTCCTGCTTCAGATCTTCCTTCCCGAAAGCGACCAAAAATTCTACCAGCAGCTATACCTGGCCATCATGTGGTTGGCAATGAGCTCCACCATGTATAACCCAATCATCTACTGTTGTCTGAATGACAGGTGAGTGGATAGTTAAGACAAGCCTTGTGTTGTTACAGACCAGGAATATAGGTTAGCAGCACTCAAGTCCACTCAAGTTCACTCCCATCAAATGAACTCCATAGACTTTGCTGTGATAATAATAATAGTCTTCTTTATAAAACATACATCATAAAAAAGGATATAGAGCTAGACACGCTTGATGTGTTTGGTACTAGGTGATCAGCATTGAAATAGATTTATAATTAAGTCATTAATGGGTATGTGCATAATTATAGATGAATTAAACAGGTGTAAAGTATCCATATTAACTTGTATCAATTTGATTAAATGAAACAAAGAGTTAAGTGAACAATAATATGGAGTGCAAAAGTAAAACTCTCTCTACTACGAAAAAAGTTACTATTACAGCTGTGTTAAATTTCCTTGAAAGCAAATAAATTAAACACAAATTATCAAAAGAATATGTAATTAAATAGTTAAAACTAATAAAAAAGCAACTGAATATATAAAAACAAAATCAATACATGTATATATGAAAATGCATCTAATGGATCCCTCACTAAACAGTACCTATACATGATAACCAGTTGTTATAAATAATAAGTCACTGAATCGATAAATATATGATCGATATATACAATAGCTAGTAATAATTTACTCAATACTTAAAATAAACTGATACAACACCAAATACATATATCAATAAACAGACCAAGCACTCTGTGAAAAATTCAAAATAACAACACCCAATAAATAGGTCAATCAGTGAATTAATTACGATTAGCCGTTAATGGATTATTAATAAAGCACTGTGTAAACATGTCCATAAAAAATAAGTACTATAAAAGCCAATTCATAATAATAGCAGCTGATGAATGAGTTCATCTATAAATAAATATTGTCTAGAAATATCTGTAATATTGTATTTTAATTAGTAATTCATATTATTGTATAATGTGTGTCTGGCTCAATATCCTTTTTTATGATGTATGTTTAATTAAGAAACTATTATGATTATGACAGCAAAGCTTTTGGAATTTACTTGGTGTGACCGTGAGTGCCACTAACCTATATTCCTGGCATGTATTTCTTGGCGGGTCTGGATCCAAACCCCTGGTGTGTGGATCACTGAGTTTCTTCCCTCTAGGAGCAGGAGACTTATTGGGAGTAGAGATGCCAGACTTTCAAAGCCTTGTGTTGTTAGGTGTATTAAGCAGTAGTGTGCGTGTTCTTTTATGTATTATTTATTATGTTATTTACTCCAGCACTGGTGCTATACAATGAGGAACTTCAAGTGTGGATGGGAAACTGTTCTATTCGGAGCATTAAAACAAAGTGGCCAAATACTGAAGTGTAGGACTCCCCCTCCACGGAGACATTTCATGACAGTAGCCGGATGATAATGTTAAGAAATGTTATTTATGTCACACAAGGAGTACATTATTGGGAGGCGCGTAGGCCTGCTTGGGGCAACAAGAGATGGGAAGTGTCTGCTGCAAGCAGGTTGTATTTCCATGGACATTTTTCTAGCTTGTTCTTTTCATGCCGATAGGTAGGCACCTGGTTTCTCTTCAACTTCAGCTCATGAAATCATTTCTACCATTTTACCCGTACTCTGTTATTGCCACTACTTTTCATTTTTGTCTCCATAGGTTCCGCATTGGCTTTAAGCATGTTTTCCGATGGTGCCCGTTTATCCATGCGGGTGAGTATGAAGGGCTGGAAATGAAATCCACACGCTACCTTCAAACTCAGAGCAGCATGTACAAAATCAGTCGTATTGAAACCACCGTTTCGTCTGTCCTAAATGCCAACGACGAGGATGCAGAGGAGAGTGGGAAGAACAGCAAACGCCTGTCCTTGGACCTCACCTCCAACGGTTCCTCACGCAGTGTCTGTAAGACTATGTCTGACTCCTCCAGCTTTTACTCCAACAACCTTTCATAAATGGCCACCACAACCAGGATTGTCCTTGGTCTCCGTTTGTGGTTTGCTAGGCTACTTATATCCCCAAACGCGGGGAATCCATTTTAAAGTGTTTCCACCTTATCCAGGCTTAGGTGAATGAGACTTTGTTGATAATCCTTATGCCCTTACTCTTCCGTCCAGTAATTCCATTAATGAGAGTCTGTTTACAATATGGAAAGGCCTTACCACTAATTTGTCAGAGGTAAACAATTCTTCCTACCCCATTTAGCACATGGGTGTAATCTATTAACATCCCGCGTGAGACCGGCCCCTTATAACCAACAGGCAGTTTCTATAAACTGTTTTCATGTCCGACACCTGCCATGACTGCTCTATTGTAGGTTGGTAGTTTGAACCTCCTCCTTTTAAAACAAAGACCAAACAATTCCTGAAGAAAGTAAAATTGTAAAATAATGGTGGACACTGAAAGGATGTGTTTAGTAGTCCAGGAACATTCTAAACCCTAATATGATAGTACAATTTGCCCTAAATTGTAAAAGTTTTTTTTTATAAGCTTTTCTACAAAAATAATAATTATAGCTAAGGGCTATGTTCTTGTTCAAAGTATTCACACCTGTTATATCTACCTTCTTTCCTCTGGAACTCAGAGAGTTAAAATGCTACGTTATGTCGCAAGCCTTCCTTTAAAAACTGCTGTACATGCTCTGTTTTAAAAATTTATCTATAACTTTATTTATTTAATTATCAACAGTCTATTGGGGTTTTTTTGGGGAGAGGGGTTGTGAATCTGATGCCAAACACATAAAACCATAAAACAATCTATTAACAAAAGGTATTTGCACCGCAGAAAAAAGTAGAAGCCTGGAGACTAAGAAAATTCTCTTTGGCATGATTTCCATTTTAGAATGTAAATCAAAAAATCCTCAGGTTAAAAAAACAAAAAAACAACAATTATGACATATTCACAGACGATATAAAATAGTTATGCCCTGACGTTAATTTTTTTTTATTTTAATGTTGAACTAATTCAGCTTTTGCAGGCTAAGCTGGAAGTGAAAGCATTAACCGATGCGTGAGTTATCTAAAAACATAAGATATTTTTGAAAATGTATAATAGCGATTTCAACAATCGTATTACGCCTTGAAAGATAAGCTGATAAATTGATTTCATAATAGGCGTGTCTTTGTGAAATTTCAGAACTTGTGTTTTTATAGTCATTATTTTAAAAACCTAAAATAATGAAGCCCCCCCCTCCCCCCAATGCACTGCAGCATGCTTGTATGTGAATTACTCATAAGAGCTGTTGGGACCCTCTATATTGCTAATACCCACACCTCGCCTGCCAGAGGCTTAGCTGTGCCAATGGCTCACAGAACAGTGCCTGCGCATGAGCCGATATGTAGAACTCCTGAAGGACAGGGTGTCAGGATCCATCTGCAGGACATTAAAAACCTGTTCGGGTCTCTGTGAAAACCGACGGGGACGCCTGGCACCTCCTGGTCCGGGACATGCAAAGTCAAGTGACTGCCCGGTTCCCAGCAAACCCTCCCGGCATACGTAATTGGCAATGTTTGCAGTAAAACAGATCATTTTTTGTCTAGTTTGAGGAATAGATAAATAAGCTGTGACAGGATATATCCAATTAAATTTTTTTGGTTGCCACCGTACAAAACAAGATTTCTGTTCTCCTTTCAAAAATTCATTACCCCGCATTCCTGTAGCAGCCTACTAAACGGAAACTGTCTGCCACTTCCCGCTGTGTAGAACACAAACATATAAAACATTCATTTTAGAACGCAACGCAACTAGGATTGCAAGGGAACCCATTAAACTAGGAGCAGAACATTCTGGGAGGGGGGGCAGAAGTCCGACCGCAGGTAATTTATGGTTTACATTGTTCATATAAGTGATTTTTGTTCAGGGAAATAATTCAGCGCTCGTTATCAATCGCAAAGTATGTGATTGGAGCAAAGATGATCTTTTCGAAAGCACTTTCAAATGACCAACGTGTCAACTTTGTACAACTTTAACAGGGTCTCTGCTATCATGAATGTGAATTATATATAGCTATACATATGTGCTTGTATATAGTAACTGTTTTACGTCAAGCTCCCCATGGTCTATGGGGAAATAGAACAGTGTAGTAAAGCTATTTGGACATTTGTGAGTAATTATATATCTATGGCAAATTCAGGCCAATCAGAGTGTTCCATTATTGAAAGGTGCATTGTGTACGGAGTAGATTTTAGAAAGAAACATCTGATTGGTCCATATTTTTAACCTCTTGTGGTCAAACGAATACCGAGTTGTTTGTTGCGGATCAGCGCCCAGGCCCACGATGCTGTCATACTAACAGTGCAATTGTATAGATCTATAACCTGTGCTCCACGAGCTGTGATGTAGATGTGTATTGAGTATGACCTGCCTTGGTAAACCAATGTACGTGTTTTCACTGTCAAAACAAAATCAGTATTTTCACAAATAAATGTCTTCGTTCATGAAATTTTGTCTGTAGTGGAGAATTCTGATGATGAAATATGATGCACATTTTTCAAAGACAGAGGGGGGGGGTCATGTCTTGCAGTTTTAATTGAAAGATTAATTCAGTGGGTTTTAAATTAAAACGTAAATAGCATTTTCTCTCTTCTCCATTGCCCCGCTACTATACATAATTCCTGTACTTTGTCATTCCATCTGTACTATTTCAGAATCATTTGCAGCATTAGTGTTGCTGGCACTTTGGCAATTTGTTCTGCTATGCAGTGTATGTGATGTATTAACTCCCAGAAATAAAGCAATTACTTAAATGTATATATGTTATAGGTGGGATCGGCAAGATGTAAAGTACAATGTGAGTACTTTCATGTGCATTCTCCCAAAACAAAATCAAAGGAATAAAATAAAGCGCCTGACACAGAAGAGGCTGCCCTGCTGCAGCTGCTGCCCTCTTTCTCTATAATCTGACTGCTCTTACCACTCATTGGCTGCTTGGAATAAAATTGAAATAAATGGCAGCACTTTCCACACAGGGGTCTTACCAGACCCCCACCCAGCTGGAGGTAAGTAAACCACGTGTAGGGAGATGCATTCAGCCAAAACATCTCTCTGCAGGGCGTTTAGCTGGGGATGTGGAAATAGGCAAATGTTTATGGTGGGATTCTGCAGACCCCTCCAATGCATTTCCAAAACAGACTACGTGAAAATGTAAAGGGACCGCACAGCAGTATTAAAGTTCATATGATGACTGAGATATCCCTTTAAAAAGATTTGCCTAGACCACCCCAATGTAATTACTCTCTTAATGATGATTTTACAATCTACTTGCTAAGCAGTGAATTTAATGCCTTTTAGTTATATTTTTCAGCAAAGTCTTCATTATGTTTAACACAGAGAAACCCTGACCCGAGATACCCACAGCATGGCTGAAACAGACAGCCTCGCTTACTACAGCTGACCGCGAGAATCCTCATGATTAGCTAGCCAAAGGAATTCCGTCTCTGGTTCCCAAAGGGTTAAATTCATTCTGCAGAACAAAGTCCCTTTACAACCGTCACCTTCATTTGTTTTTAAGTTCTTTAATGGTGGCATTTTACATTGGCCGGCAGAAGCGCCCATTAACCTTGTGAATCTGACAGTCTGCCAAAAAGAATAAGCATTTTCGGTGTGATTTGTTATGCCATTTTATCACCCGTCCAGAGTGCTGGCCAATGAAAAACATGGCCTTTCATTTTATAAAGCAACATAATTCTCTTAAATATCTTTAATTACATAAACGCCTCTCTAGGGGTCCCATAAATGTGTCCGTAAAGCCTGCCCCCTAGTCACACCTCTAACCACAAGAGTACCCCTCCTTGTCATTTTAAAATCATGAGAAATACGTATTTAACAACAATATTAACTTGCATCTGAATGTTATTCTTCACCGATAACCATACCTGGGTATACTTTCTTAAAATGTTGGTAGGGGAGCAATTAGTGTTTGACTCCACTCACTCACTAAGTAAACTCCAATCCCTAAAACCTCACATGGGATGTTCCCATATATAAATTGTTCTATATGCTGTACACACACGGTAAGTGCTGTTTAGATGACACAGCCCGTTAAACATTGGAAAGATCAAACCGTGCAATGCATTGCGTAGTCTTTCCTATCTCAAGGTTTTACACTCAATGTGTGATTTAGCCTCGAGGCTTTAGCAGCTAACACAGCTGCATGCATGTCAAATATAGGATTTTTTTTCACAATAAACTGTCAAATATCAAGTTATACAAACCTTTGTCAGAAATTGAAAGGTATTTGCTCTAGTTCCATGTGCTCAGTTGGAAGTCATATTTCATCTGCAAAGCAGAACCTATAACTAAAGAACACAGAAGAGGAATTCTAGAGTGATGATCACACTATTTAATGTAAATCATAGCCTTAGCCCCTGAATGTGCTTGTTCTTAGACACATGGGAATATATACCATATCTTTCCATAATATAAGATCCACCAGGCCAAGTAACCAGACCTCTTAAAGTAAAAAAAAAAATCATTTGTCGCCTAACAGTTTTTCTTTCTAAAAACAAAAGATGCAGACGCTACGTATCTGGCCCCTTTTCCTACAAACAAGTCTAACGTACCATAAACTACAGTACTAGAAGCATACCTTCCAACTGTCCCCTTTTTCATAGGACAGCCCTGATTTCCAGGCAATGGGGGATCCTGTCCCAGTTGGGGAGATCAGAAGATCTCCCTGGACCAGCCTCCCCTGACCTCAATTACAGCTCCCACGTTGGCCCTTCTTGCAGCAGCTTTGAGGCTGTGCCGCAGGATATGATGTCATATCCCGGTGTTCTGCCTTAACGCGAGGCAATGAACTAATGTAAGTCCACAGTCCTGTCCAAGACCCCACCTGTAAACCCACCCAAGTTCCTATAACACCTTCCCTTCCGGGCCCACAAATGGTGGCCCTATTTGGGTTTCTGAAATGTTGCCGATATGTAATAAGTGTTCATGCCAAGAGGTCACTGGGGTACTGTATTTCCTCTTATTATTTCGCCATAAACGCATTGCTGGGCCTTGATTTCTGAGTTTTTATAGAAATGTGAAGATCGTAGGAAAATAGTGGCCCATAAACCGGGATTATGAACAGCACTCTTTGCTATTATGAGAATAAACCTCTTATGAGAAATATATTTGGGACAGGCAGAGATGAATTAGCCCTACCACCTTAATGGCATGGGCTGCTAAATTTTTTTTGCCACGTGTATCCAGCAGGCCCAACGGCCAGACCAGGCCTTCTTTACATTAGCGTTGGCTGGAGTAATAATTGAGTTTATTTGTAAAGAGATTTGGAATAGTTTTCTAAAAATTATTCTTATTCTGCATGCAAAAATCTGCCAAGAGCAAATAAAAAGGGCAGAATAAATATTCAGAAAAGTGCCCATTTTTTGTTATAATTTTTGCATATCTACACAAAAAAATATTAAATAGATTGCAAAAGTGCAAAATAGGATTCATTGCAGCAAAATGTCTTTTTTATTATGATGTTATTAAAAAAAAAATCATGAAAATAAAAGTCACAGTTGAGACTTGACCAAAAAAAAACCTGCAGGAACAGGTATTTTTCTCAGACATTTCTGCTGAATTATACACAAAAACCTATATTTCATATATTAATATTATATATATTTAATAATTCTTGTTATAATGTATAGGGACATCTAATGAAATGTCACTGGAAAATGTCAGCTTAAAATGTTTTTATTTAAAAATTGAATAAGAAGCAGGCTAGAGAGGGAAAAAATGTAGGCCGAATTTTAGCTGCAGCCAGCCTGTCACCTCCAATACCCCAAATCTTCCTGCAGTGTCTGGGGTATAAGTAGTGCGTCTCTGTCGGATGTTCCCTCATCACCTTCTTCTAGAAGAACCTTTTCATGGCCCGCAGACCAGTCCTGCTTTGTTTTGTGTATTTATTGATTATTATCACTTTAGCAGAAATCTGAATATGTATGCCTTTTATGCTTTTTCGGTTGTGCGCTCCTCTTCTATATATGTTTTCTGCGTCCCACACAGTATACCTGAATCTGAACACCGATAGTAACTGGGTCACAATCCCAATGTAGGTTCATATAGACAGGAACTCTATGTTATGTCTCCATAAGACATTTGAAATTCTGCAAAGTAGCTGCTCAACCCGGCACCAGAACCCCTTTAATAATGGGTTGTCCTTAAACCTATGAAAAACAATGCGTTTGTCATTAAGGGGTTAAATAACAGGAGACGCCGCACAGTTAGGGAATCATTTTGTATTGGGACTTTCTTGCACTAAATTAATTCACAAAAGAAAGATTTGCATTGAAACGTAATACTTACCCATATAATCAATTTATTTGATATAACACTTGTATTATTACAGCAAGCCTCAATATCCATTTACTTACCATTCTGTTATATACCGACACAAACCGTATCCGCTCTATTAACTACATTAGAATAAACACCAGAATATAATATACACAGATAATGCTCCGCAACATTATCCTAATGATAGCACATTACCGGGCTGTGGCCGCCATCTTAGGATAGCTGTATAGCTATGCGTGTAACACTTGGACTACTTCCCACTGGCATAACTCCCATCACATGTGCATCTAATATTTAATATTAAGCGTTGTTTTATAAGTTACTGGGATATATATTAACAAAAGGTAAGCAAGCTGGCAAAAACCCTGGGTGGGTATGTAGCTCCCCTTTTTCAAATGCAATACAGGAACACAAGCAGATACGTTTTGGCAGGGATTTATAGTCTCCAATTATCATAGCTTTTGAAGGGCGATAGTGTTGACTTCTTATGCCAGTTCCACCCATTTGGAGTTGGCATCATCACCATGTGCAGCCAACCCTGCCTCCCCAGCCATGAGGAGCAGGAGAGCTTTGGGGGAACAACCTGAGGATGTTCCATGGGGATCTTGCATTTATGCATTTCATTCTCTCTTTATTTTACTTCTTAGATTATATTAAGGTTTTAAGAGACTCTCATCTTTAGATTTTTGACCAAGGATGTTGTTTTTAACCAAAAGGTCTGGATACATCTGTCCTTTCAGTTGAAGAAAACCTTTACGTATAGAGTTATTACAAAAATCATTGCATTCCTTTACTGTGTCAGCTGGAAAGCGTTCCCATACACTCATCACACCATAATAAAAATATTGATCTCTTAGATTAAAGCTTGTTGTTTCTTCAGGCTTTCTCTTGTTAATGTAGCGATCAAAGCTCTGAAAAAAATATTTTCACAATATTTTTGGAACGGCGCTCAATAAGAAGAAAAAAATGTGTATCTTCCTCTGAGCTATATTTGTGTGAATCCTTTAAATATTATAAAACTAACTATGTAAGAACAATGTTCGTTGAAAGACTTTAACAGAACTGTTGAGCATGTCTTGTCACTTTGTATGTCACAATATCACAATATTGCAACTGCAGAACTATGACTTGAGATGTTTCTATGTATTTTAGAAAGACTATCCTGCAAAACGTTCTGGTAGCAGCATCTATAATTCCTCCTTTCCAATAGTTTTTCTCAATTAAGTACTCACCTAACTAACCTTTTCTCCTAACTCATTGCATAACTAGCTGCCAACTGTCCTGATTTCATTCAACAGTCCACACAGATAGATTTCATTCTGCTGGTTAAAGCTGTGGCCACTGCACCAATGCCAGCTTTTTAACAATGCCAATTTATTTTAATACCTCATTCCTACATATTGTCAGCAATGCACTCAACGTAGTTACTCTCCCAACTTCCCCATATAGTGTCCTTCCAGAAAAGTTTGTATATATATTGCTGTCTAACTTTTTCCGTTGCTGCTCTTGCTATGTCTCAGCTTGGCTTGTCTTCTAGCTTCTCATTTAACCAGCTTCCAAAACGCAGCTACCAAACCCTATGAACAGTTAGCCAAAACTAACGGTCATTAAACTATTGTTCTACACATATTTAAGAAGCATTCCTTTCAATTGGTTGCAATAGTAGCTATGGGGCTGTAGTGACGCTCAATTCCGTAAGATCTTTGGACATGGAGTGATGCGCTCCTCATATTCTCCTGACAGGAGATGACCTTAAGGAGCTCGCTAATATGAGAACAAGGAAACCCTCGGAATCCAGGAGAATGGACCAGGTGAACGGGCGAATGAGGAGTCTTAGAAGCCACGATGTCCCGTATGATGTCAGGGAGGAGACACACTGAGGAAATGTACGGATGGAACACCAAAGCACAAATTATTTAATTTTATGGGTTTTTAGTTTTATAACTATTTTCTTGTAATTTTACCGTTTGAGTATAGTTTTTTTTGGTGGTAGTGAGTGCTCCAATGTCCTACTGAATACATTTTACAAACAATTTTTTGCTCAGTGGCATTCACATGTGATGCGATGCCTGTTGTACTATTGTACAGTATACATTGTGGAATTAGGTTTCCATTAGTTCATTGTGATGTGAAATCTCACATGCACCATACAGCAAAAAGGATTCCTACTCTTATATTGTCAAGTGTGGCGTATCATAATGATCACACAATCTTACTTTTACTCATGTTACACTTTTAAGCTCTCTAATCAGCAAAATGGGATCGTCCTTTTTTTACCCATCACAGCATGTAATGAGATCCTTCTATCACACACCACACTCTAATAGGATCCACCTATCACTCTTGCACACTCCATACAATATTCTATATTTGTTACGCACGCTATCGAGGGATGAAACCGTGGGATCCTTCTATCACTCCCATACAGTCTAATTGAAAACCCCATATTACTCACACACACGCACTATAGAGTGTATCGGGATCCTTCCATCACTTCTACACGCACCATATGGACCTACAATCATTTTTACACTCGCGGCCACCCTTGTCACATATGCCATACCATAAAATATGATTAAAGAGTCAGATCTACCAAGATCCAGTAAATGGCCGTCACATGCCACGATGTAAATATGTTGTCTCGGCTATTTACTAAGCTTTGTGCAGTTTAAGTAAGGGTGTTTACTTATTAATGGGACATGCTGGGTTAAGTAGAAAAGTACATGCACATTGATAGCTGGGTTTTAGTAAAACTACATGAAGCACTTAAAAAGTTATTTCAAAAACCGCTTGTTAAATGTTAATTCGCTGCTTTATAAAAGTAAGACTGTATAGTATTTTTTATGTATGAAAATAAGTGACATTTAGTGTTTCAAAGGTAAAGACATTGATTCTATTTTTTCTGTGTATTTTATTATATTTTATATAATTATTGATATATCTTTGTTTGATTATTGACTTTCAGAATTGTTGAAAACAAAAATTGTGGTTTTTATGATAAAAGGGCTATAGAAGGTGTGGTCTGATGGACATACACAGCGAGCCTCTTGGTTTATTGCCTTTGTGTTAAATATAAACCTAGCGGTCCCTCTCAGTTGAGTAATCCAGCAACAGAGCATTTAAAAAAAGATTATAAAGTAAAAATATATTTGCACGGCTACGATAAAAGTGATCTAGCCCTCCATGATGCATTTTGTTAACTATTCCAATGCTGGATAGCTCACCAAATAAAGAAAGGCAACCTCACACCAAACTGAACTGGTTGATTAATATGATTATACCAAAAACTAGATGATTATTATTATAATCATCATAATAGACATTGACTTTAGAAACATTTGTGCAACATTATAAAGCATTTAAGAAAACACATCTAGAAGGAAAGCTGACCGTATAGAGTACTCACTTTAACCCTTCTTCTCCCCCCCCAAACATCTTCTGTAGCCCCAATTTGTTGCCCCCAAAAACAGTCACCATTATATTACATTCTTAATATTCTTAATGGAAATGCTCTGTTTTTCACATATAATATATTAATATTTTAATATAATTATAAACCCTAATTATTCTATCAGTCCAGTAACATGCTACCTTAATTAGAAATTCTGGTCTGAAAAAAGTAAATAGGTGCTTTTATTAGTGATTATTGTTCCTTTTTGCAACAAATACACATTATCACATGGATGACACACTTATAGTTTATCCATTTTACAATGTTATGCATACACTAAAAAACCTGCTATAATAATATTAATTATAATATAATTAATAATACCGGTTGACAAAGAATAAGTGAAAGCTATAGGTAGTTTCAGTAATTACATTTGTTATGCTAAAATACATTTAAGACATTAGCTTTATTATTAGATTTATGCACATCATAGTGCTAGCATTACATTTTACACATCAGATAGATCTTCTATAGAAAATATTTACCCTAAGAATAGAAAATTCTTTAACAGGATCTACCTCTTACAACCTATTAAATCCTATATAGATTAAGGTACTAACCTACTTTTCTTTGCTTTAAGAAAAGTTGGAAGATGTGATTTTTTTGCCTACAAACTCTTTTATTGCACATTTCTGTAATGTATTTTCTGGGAAATCAATAAATAAATGATTTATTTCAAACTGTTTATTACCCCCAAAAAAAAATATTGGTTTGTTAAATTAACTATGTTGTGGGTTAGTGCCCAAGCTCAAAGATTGTGTTTGTTGCCTTAAGTGCATTAAATTAAAGACTTGTCATTCATTATAGTCTGAGCAATAACTTTGTATACTTGATATACCACACTTTTGAAGATTGATTTAAAGGACATGCTGTGTGAAGGAGCAGGATTCAGATGCTGAAAGAAACAATCTTGACTGATGCCTGAGAAGGATACAGAGTTATTTGGCTTTCTTGGCACCTTCATCTAGATCTGGTCTCCTTCCTAGCTCCTCTGGTTGACAAGTGCATCCCTATGATTTCGCAAGTTCTTGAACCAGGCCAGTCATGTATGAAGGTAATGGAGACCATGCTGACAACATGTTAATGCCCCCCCCCTCCGAAACCCACCAATAAAACACACCACAACTTCTTGAATATAAACAGGTCACCACTTTATTAAAAATAAACATATGTACTGTGTTATCCTATACCTTTAATATTTGCAACCTTTTATTAAAAAAATAAAAAAATAACAAATATAAATACAATATAAACAAAACACATTCCAAGTAATACAAACTCTGCCCCAATCATGCTAACCACAAGCCGACCTTAAGCTTGAAAGGTCAAGGAAAGAAAACAACAGTATTAAATCACCAAACTTGATGACTAAAAGGGAGGGCGAGAGTAAGTGATTAGAGCCCTGTGCAGGACTGCTTTTTCAATCCCGCTCCCGCCCGCTCCTGCCCACTCCCGCTGATTTTTTGCCCGATCCCGCCCGCTCCCGCGATGTGGGTGTTCCACTCCCGCCACATTTGTGGCCAATCAAGCCCACCTCCTTACCTGAACTGCAGATTCCCCACGCAGTTCCGCAAGGCTGCCCTCGAGTTGCTCCCTCACAGCGTCTCTTCTCTTGCTCCGCCCAGGAACAAGGCAGAGTCACGGGAAGTGATGTCACATCACGTGACTCTGTTTTGTTCGTGGGCGGAGCAAGACAGGAGACACTGTAAGGGAGCAGCGAGAAGGCAGCCTTGCGGGACTGTGCAGGAATACCGGGACCCGCAGGTACAGTGCCTGACCGCCCGCTCCCACCCGCAACCCCAGCAAGACCGCCCGCGCCCGCAAGTTTTTTGGCGGGACCCGCATGACCTCTACTGGCCATCTCACAAAGTCACATTGATCTGGGTCACCGAAAGGTCACCCTTTATCCCCTTTTTGACCCCCCAATTTGCATACACCCTTCACACAGCACTCCCCCACACTCCCATTCCCAAGGGCCTGAACATGAAGTGTGACTACTCCTTCTGTATAAGTCGTCACCACCAGACAATGGCTTTGGTCGCCTAATGCTAACATCTCTCGTTTTCACCTGGTTTGAGAGCAGCATTTCCCTCTTTTATGTCTCGCTTACTAGACAGTTTGTGTGCCAAGTATATTTTAACTACTATATCACAGCTGTCATTTGTTTCAGATAACGAACCCAAACTGCCACAGCTGCTTTTAGAGATTTACCATCCAAGCTGAGGAGCACAAAACCATACTTTTACAGTGCTTTTTGGGTGAACTAACAATTATGTATGGAGCCCCAGCAGATATTTTAATAGCAGGACAGGGAAAACTAACAATAACATTAAAATTCACCTTGTAAAAAACTTAACACAGACATGCATACAATGGAAACCTCTTTATAGCGTGTTGTAGTGCAGCATATCGACTATGATGTCTTCACCTGGTGCTCCGCACAACAGGACGTGTAGTGGGTGAGATGGTAAATCGGCTGAGGAAGCCACCCCGAGTCAGGCCTAGAGCGGCAACCCGCACACGCACACCATCGCTCACAGAGGCAGACATGATAAAAGAAAATTGAAAATAAATTCAAACTACATTAACATTATCTTCTTTAAATTGGCTTCTTATTTCAGGGCTCTGTAAAACAAATGGGAGACATTGATTTTACAGCCAAGATTTCTTAATGAAATCAGATAAGTAAATGACTACTTTTAGTCAAAAAGTGAAGAAGTGTTTCTTTGCCTCTTTCCCCAATTTTACATTCTATTGTTCTATACACTATATGTTTACATTATTTACACTATGTGTTTACAGATTAAAAAATAAATAAAAATCAATATATATACACACACCACTGTGTGGGGACATTTAGCCGTTTTAACAGAAAACACAGTAATTTATATTTGTAACATAATTGCAAAGATTTTTCTAATGGTCAATTAGCCTTTTAAACTTAAACATGGATAAACGAATACAACGTGCCATTGGAATACAGGAGTGATAAAAGGGGTCACTGTACGCCTATGAAGATATTCCATTAAAAATCAGCTGTTTCCATCTAAAGTAGTCATTTACAACAAAATTTGCTTTTTTCTAACTATTTTTTTTTTTAAACATTTCCAAATGACCCTAAACTTTTGACTGGTAATTTATGTGTATTAGAGACCCACCTAAAGTGTATCATCTTGTTTTTAGGATCTGTGTGATTATTCTTCCTAATTAAGTTATCTGCCCCATAATGTTAATGGTATTGGCAATTGTAATAGCGCTATGGATTCTAATGGCAATCTATGAATCAATGTAATTTTTATTAAAATAACCCATCTACTGTTATCTGCTAGGAAAGCCATATAACCGCATCCAGTGGTCTTCTTGTATTCTTCTAATTTGTACCAAGATGTATTAGAGGATGAGTGGCAACTACATTATACATCAATTAGGTAGAACAATTATGGAGTAACACAGAACACATCCAGAATATTTTTTTACAAGACTTTTCTTAGATAAAACCATTGGGCTCAGTTCAAAACTAGGCAATTCTTCTGTCCTCGATAGCCGTAAGTGATAACAGAACATTCATAACTTGGTGGTAATACTGTTACATATAATCAGTCCCTGCAGAATACTATGTCCTAAAGACAGATTATTATTCATATATACATAGCTTTTCAAGTTTGGATTATCTATTTCTTTTCAGAACAATGTCAGTCATGGAATATAAAACATATTCAATTAATCAGATCAAGCGATTTCATTACGCTCCAGTTATATTGTAGAAATGGTACAGATAATTAAGTGCACATATGCCTTTGTACAAAGCATGCCCATTTATTACTGTTCCCACTCCCTTCATGGTACATTTAACCATGGAGCAAAGGGTTCTATTCTTCAATCTGAGAAATATTAATGCAAATTTCCATCTTTACGTGTCCCACAGTAGCCACCAAAGGGTTTATTCACTAAAGCAAGTGCACCACAGTTTTAACTCCCTGACTTCTCAATGCATTATGAAGGGCCAAACCTGACAACTCTCTCCTGCAAGAAGGGGACATATATTATTATCCAGAAGGCGTCTAAAAGTAGGAAATATTTGACATAAACATCGTTTTTAACAGACAAACTCCCAGAAATTCAAGATTCAGTGGTTACTAGAGTTCTAGTTTTGGGTCCTCATTCATGGTGGTCTGCTGAAGGGAGCAAGAGGTCCTTGCTTTTGTCTGTCCGGACATCTTTAGCCTTGTCTCCTTACACAGTGCCATCAAGGCTGAGGATGATGCATATTTTGGCACTCATTTTACCCAAACTACATAAACACCCTTACATAAACCACCATGAATGGCAGTGGCATACTTACCTTGAGTGCTGCCCTAGGCCCACCCAGGGCAGAACCCACAGTTGCCACCTGGTCATTGTCCTAAATGCAGGGGCTCAGGGGCTGAGCACTTTTAAGACACGGCATGGGGAATATGACATCTTTCAATTCAGTCTATGGAGGCAATGCTGGGCCTCCATATCATAAGTAGGCAGGTTGAGGAGATCAAAGATCTCCTATGTAACCGACCCATTGTGCAGCTGAACATAAGGGGACTTGATCGGCCAAGATCGACCCCCCATAGACCCTAGGTGAGGGAGTAGGGAACATACATTTTGTGTGCTAGTTTATTTCTTGATTTTCTTAGTATTTCCAGTGGATACAACTGCATCGGAGACTAGGTCAGGAGGACAGGAGCAGGTCCATGAATCTAAATGTAAAAAAAAAAAATGCCCACAGGCAAAAATGAACTGCGTCCTTCTCTTGTGAAGAAGGCTGTACCACCTTGCAGCAGAACTACATACTGCTTTTACATTTGTGTATTGTACTACAGAACTTTGCTTCGCTATTTGTCTTTCCTTTGCAGTAATTGTAATGATCTGATAGCACCTACTGCTGCTTTGTAATTAAAATGTAAATTAATAGTAACGATAATAGAAAAATATTCAACATACGGTATGAACCTCGTTTAAAATGCTGCTTACATCATTCTTAAAGAAAACATTGTTTTAAAAGCATTATTTACTTTTTCTGAAAACAAAAATTGTCCTTTTCCAAATATTTTTCATGTTTTTTTGTGCCTTCCCATCTCTATGCTTGCACAAAGATTTAGCAGAGACATCCCAGCACAACCATTCTCCGGAAAAATCAAAAGCCTGCTATATAGAAGAAGTTAAATATTATGAGGTATATTCTTGAAGCCCGATACACCATCTACACTGACTTTACCGGTTATAGCTCCTTAGCATAGGAACAGTGTTGATTAGCAATGCCTTGTGGTGGACTTCAACCACGTGAGCATTCGACATTTTGCATATTTCTAAGCAATTGTTATTCTTATTTTTCACGAATCCCTATCCGAGTAATAAAGAAATTCTCAACAAAGAGAAGTCTGTTCTCCAGCCTCTGCATTTAGACTCGTCATTAAAATATATACACGCCATTTATGGTGTATTTGCATTTTGTGGCCTAATCATATCCCTTGAAATACCTCTTCAATGACTGTCAGTTTCACTTGATTATTTTGCATTTAATTTGCCAGGAGTACAAATCACTGATTTCATTTTCATTGCTAAGTCACATTGATTATGCATTTGATTCTATATGGAATGTCACACATTTCTCTGTTCATCACATCAGTGTTTTCTCTTGTGCTGCTCCTCACTCCAGCATTTAAGATTTCAGGTATTCGCAGAAGGCCCACCTAACATTTTTAGAAAACCCTATGGAATATTACTAAACAGGCATACCAATATTCTATCTTGTTATTAATTATTGATTTATATATCATCATCATATTCCATGGAGCTGTCCAATGGGTAAAGTAATTTATCATATAACAAATTGGATTTTCAAAGACTTTGCACAATTGAGTTTTTGTCCCTCGTTTCTCTTCTGGCTAAGGCTGAAGATGGTCTGTATTTTACCAAAGGTAATCAAACTCTTGACCTCTACTTAATAAAGTGGTGGACATTCTTAGGTTCCACTTGGAGAAAGTCAAGAGTTCGCAAGACATCCATATGTTTCCTCTTTAGTGACCAACTCAAAAACCTTCAAGATAAATTACTTGAGCATATGCTTTTTCCTGGCCACGGTCAAGTAGGCTTCTGAATGAGGAGATTCACTACCCCAAATGGGCTTTTTTCATCTCAGTCCTTTACTAAAGAAAATCACAAAAGAAACTTTGGGGAAAAAATCATGAGAAGCACTTACATTTTATAACAAGAGCTTTATACACATGGAAGCTACAAAAAGGTAAGGCGTCTGAGCACTTTGACTGGGAAAATTAAAAACACAGAATAACAGTCAGTATCCTACAACAATTGAATTGTAGGATATAATACTTAAAAAGCTATTAAACTGACATTAATAAGATCTAGCTAAATAACACACAAATTGCATTAGTTAGGACGAAAGTGGCTTGTTACAATTTTAGCTCACAGAGGGCATCTGCGGGATTAAAGAGTTTATGTGAGATTGTATGTGCTGGAATTCCGAGTAAAAGGTTAAAAGGGACTTAAAATGAAATTTGGACTAAGGAGTTCTTTAAAAAGTGGGAGATGTTTATTGCCACTCATCCGATTAAAATAAAAATAAATTCACAGGCTGGTATTTACTGCATATGTTACATGGCCATACTCCTATCCACCTGCTGCCTTAGTGATTGGGAACGCGATGGAGTGACTGTGTGATAATGGACAAAGAACGATCAGGGGAACGGGGGTTCTCTTGCTTTGGGTTTTTTAAGGGGTGTTATTGGTGACAGGATTGTGGTATTTTTTCTGTACTACCTGTTCTAATTTTATGGCAATCAATCTTTTATTCTTGTTGGCTTGGCACTTGCTGAATATTTATGCAACTGTTATGGTGATATATATATATATATATATATATATATATGTGTGTGTTTTGATCTTTCCCATGATATTGTATTTTGTTCTTTTGTTTCCAGAAAATTAGAAATGGGACTTCACAAATTCATAGGACAGATCATATACTATAAATTGACTTCAAGGTGTTAATTAATTTGAGATCATGTTATCTTCACCAAATGCCAACTATGTGTTAAATGTGGGAACATTTTTGGATTGAGTTAGATCTGTTAGCACAATCAATAAGAGAAATAGGAAGGTTGATGTAAGATTGATTATTTTGATATTTTCCATTAGGAGTTAGCTTGTTCTAACATAGCTGAGCTTAATACATAAAGCCTGATAACGCTCCACTCATAAATCCACTCATTGTCATTTTTGGTTGTTTGGCTGAATGCAGTGGTCTAGGTCAGGGGTCTCCAAACTGTGACCCTTTAGCTGTTGCAGGACTACATCTCCCATACTCATTTGCCAGGCTCTGAGCTGAAAGGATATTATCTAAGATGTTGTCCTGCACAGCTGGAGGGCCACCGTTGGGGAGTAATTGATACAAATTTATTTCAGTCTACTGGTGATTGACGTTCTTTATATGTTTATTTATGTATTTATTTTCCAAGTTATTTTCACTTGTAATCCATAATCTATGTTTTGCTCACAAATGTGAAAGGGACACACACAGAAACGTGGTTGGGTTAAAAAGTCATAAAGGAGGACATAATTCAGTTAATTGTGTAACAGCAGAAGGATCAGCGCAGAAATAAAGGTTAGTTGACCGATATCCACATACACATGGAAGCTGCCTAGTAACACCATTTACTCCAGCTCCTGGCAGACAAGATAACAGCAACGTTTTGTGAAAATTTTAGGCAAATCAAAATCTAAATGTAGAATAATGAAACATCTAAACTGCTATTGGTTACAAAATCTGCTACATTCAATGCCATTTAAAAATAGGATTCTCCCATTATTTTGGTTATTCATAATCAAGATCAAATTTCTTGATGTACAAACAGACATGCTGATGTAGACCTGGATTACTGTCTTGCTGCATGACTCTGGAGTTGTGCTTCGTCTTACAGGTGGACAATCTGATGTTCAATGTTCCTTCAGTGAAGTCATGTCGTTCAGGTCCTGATACAGTAAAGTATCCCAAATGCTGTGTTCTGTCATGGACTTTACAATGATTTATAAACTTATTTTTTCAAGTGATTAAGGTATAACGGGTCATTTATATTTCCAGTGCCAACAAATAAAAGTGCCGTGGTTGTTTTTAAAGGCTATCTTTTTGTACGTGTATGCCAGACACAAACACGTGATAAAAGATCACTTTCCCGTAGACAGCAACTTGAAAACTCCATGCAGTTGCTATTCTGTTGAAAGCCTTCAATAAGTTGTTACACGAATTACAAAAGTCAGATCTAAAATTAAGTGACACACGGACTTTATGGACTTTATAGAGTGTTTATAGACCCTACACAGGTCAATTAACCCCTGAAATGCCAAATCAATCACAAGCCATTGATAAAGGAAAGTGTAGAATAACATAAATATAACGTGTGAGTGCAATATTTGCAAAAGGAAATTATATGTGACTAAAGAAACAACTGCAAGATATCTCCTGGACCACATCTCTTACGTGTTACCCTCTTCGGTCCTAATTTAGCCACACTTTATAATTTAAAAGTTTTTGTCTTTCTAACAGATGACTTTGGATTTCCTCTGAAAACACTAGGTTTTTTTCTTTCAATCTCATTTGTTCGCATGCAATATCTAGACATGCTACATTACCACCAAACATGACATTTCTTAAGGGTGATGCCATACAAAACCTGAATATGCATACTAACTTTTTTATGTTGCCATTGATATGTTTAACATGCCAATACTTTGTCTATTAGCACTAATATAACAGACTGCCAATATGTCATAAATTCTGATAATTCTGTTGATCTTTCTCCATGAATAAAATTCCTATAATGTTGTCATTGTTATTAATGTTGTTAAGTGTATGATATGTGTGCACAAGACCTCTGTAGGTGTGCTGTGGTATCTGGCACCAAAACACAGCAGATCCTTTAAGTCTCCATGTATTCATCCTGGTGCCATGTGTTCTCCAGGTAAGCAACGCACATACACAACTGGCCATACAGGTGATTTAAAAGAAACATAATTCATCAGACCAGGTGCCTTCTTCCATTGTTCCGTGGTGCAGTTCTTATGCTCACGTGCCCATTGTAGTCGCTTTTGGCAGTGGACAGAGGACAGCATGGGCTCCCTGACTGGTCTGCAGCTAAGCAGCCCCATACGCAACAGAAGGCGATGCACTGTGTATTCTGACACCTTTCTATCGGTGCTGGCATTCATTTTTTCAGCAATTTGAGCTACAGTATCTCTTCTGTTGGATTTGACCGCTCAAGCCATTCTTCGCCCCCCATATGCATCAATGAGCTTTGCCCGCCCATGACCACTTTTGATAGACACTGACCATGGCAGACCGGGAACACCCCACAAGAGCTGCAGTTTTGGAAATGTTCTGACCCAGTCGCTGAGATCCTCACGCTTGCCCATTTTTCCTGCTTCTAACACATCCTTTTTGAGGAAGAAATGTTCACTTACTGCCTTATATGTCCCACTCACTGACAGGTGCCATGATAAGATTATCAGTGTTATTCACTTCACTCATTATTAGTGGTCAGTGGTCATAATGTTTTGGCTGATTGGTGTGTGTATATTATATTTATATATATAAGATCTCCAAAGCTACCTGGTACTTGATTCTACATCTACTATGAGTATATTGACCTGAATGTTGCTGGATGCAGCAGGAAAAGTAGACCTGCGTGTCAGCATTTAAATGTGACTGCTCTAGGATAAATGCTCTTGTTCTTTCTGTTCTTTTTACATAAATCAAATAATACAGCATGCACAAACACATACATAGTACTGCTGTTTATTCCTAATTTATAGTTGCAAATTGTGTGGGAACTGAAGTCATCTCATCAGACAAGCTCAGGCATTAGAGAATTAGTAAAACCACTATAATTTCTAGAAAGCAAATTGCTCCTGAGTTCCTAAAACTCAGCATGTTTTAAGATCAGGTCCCTGATGGCATAAAAATATAGGTTATATATCTACATGATTATCCTTCTGTTCTGGGCTCCTTTCATTTGATGTTCCTGACAACTATTCTTTCCCTGAAGCCAAGTCACTTTTGATCATAGTACTTAATATTTCAGTAGTCAGTGCTTTTTTTTTACGTAAACAAAAATGTAGGCAGATTTTAATAGTTTGTTTTATTTTACATTTTTTTTACATCTCCCATATGAATTCATAGGGTTTTCTCCTTTACATTTCAATCGGATTTTGTGTTTAAATATTAATGCATAGAGATCCACCATTCTATTTTTATTATGGTTTGTAGAAATATATGCTTTATAACTTGAGAGACTAATTGATTTTATTAATCTTTCCACGGACATATTTTATTGCTCGAGAAACTTAGGCTGAGGTACATGTGAGTTGCTGAAAGAAAAATTTCACCTCATTGCAATACGAAAAGATCTCAAAGGACTCCCTGGCTCAGGGCTGGTACAAATTGTTCCACCCCTTGGCTACACTCCTTTTATCTGTCCACCTTGTGCTCTGCCCATCTGTACCCAAACGCTTTGTTACACTTTGTTACCTTAGCACCTTTTATGCACAAATTAACAGACAGTTTGTCATTGGTAACCAATATTGGATATTGGGTGAATATTTTACAGCCCCCCCAATTAAGCTTTTGGATCAAATAGTTCAAAAAGGGAAATTAGCAGAGGGATATCCCATCGTAACCCAGAGTGATATTGTAGCGCAGAGGGATATCGCATCGCAAGGCAGAGAGATATGACATCATAAAGCAGAGAGATAAACCTACAGGAATGTCAAATTATAACGCAGAGAGATATCACATCATAACGGAGAGAAGTATCACATTATAATGCAGAGGAATAACACAGGGGGATATCATAAGGCAGAAAGCAAATCATTTAGAGGATGCTTTCTCATCAGGATTTCACAATTATTTCAAGGATGCTATTTTGGCAAAACACAACCTTAGTTGCCAGATAGAATTAACAAAATCACAACTGATATGTGCAATTATAAAAAAGAAGGCCCCAGTCATGCTGTACACTGTAAATGTATGGCTTAGTATATGGTGATGGGAGTTATGCTGTATCACAGTCTGTGTCTGGCTCAGCACATAGTGGCGGGAGATATGCTACACGACAGTCTGTGTCTGACTCGGTATATAGCCAGAGTTATGGAGTTATGCTGTTCCATTGTCAATGTCTGGCTCAGTATATCATAATGGGAATTATCCTATAACACCATCAATGTCTGATTCAGTAACTGGCTTATTATATAGTGGTGGGAGTAACGCTGTACCACTGTCTGTGTCTGACTCAGTATATAGTGATGAGAGGTATGCTGTACCACCGTCAATGAATGGCTCACTTTGTAGTGAACATGAATATAACTGTGATGAAGTCATTTATCAATTTGGATAAATAAAGGTTCAAAGCAATTCTATTTACCTTTGCCGAAAAGAGTGAATTTATTTTATTCTTTCTATTTCAATTTTTTTCTACAATTTTGTGCTATAAATAGTCTTGCAATCATGACATTTTTGTAGGTGCTTTCTCATTTTAAAGTGGGGTGTGCCACATAGCAGATCTGCCCTGGGGCACCAAATACTCTAGGTGCTTCCATGTAAAAATGCCTTTGTCTTTGATGAGAGTTAAGATTATTAACTAGACTACCACCCCAAGCTTGACCATATAAGATTGGTGTCCCTAGTAGGAAACTGTCTTTAGTTTCTTTGTTTTCCTTTGTGAAATGTTTTTCCTATATCTTTTATCTGTCACAATCAATCAAACCACTGCAAATACTATGGCATTAAAAAATAGCAATAATATATACTACTGAGACATTACGATAAGTTTCACAAAAAAAGATTTTTCTTTCTAGATGGTTATATGAGCATATAAACAGTGAATTTAATTTCACTCTGACAATCACCAGGCACTGTTTATATTTAACCTATGCAGTCCTAGCCTGTTCGCTGAATGTTTTGTAGAAATATTTTGCTCTGGAATTATTACAAGGTGAGTCTGAAATCTCTTATTAGGGTATTGTGGCTGCAGGATGATGCTAGGTTCTGAAAACTTTAAGTCCTCACTCAATACACGGTTCCTACATGCACACAATGTATATGTAAATGCACAGCTTATAAGAAAACCAAAACATGTTCAGGTACACATATAATATGCACAACTACACATATGAGCTATGATCTAAATTATCAAAAAATATTAATACGATTTGAGTGAGCAGTAGAGCAGGATGTGCTGTCTTGGTAATTTCTATGCTACGTATGTTATTATTTTTAGATTATTATGATTATAAATATTGATATTGTATTAAAAAATAAATTTTAGCTGGGGCATAGCAAATACGTTTTTTTGAGAGAGAAGGAGGTGTTTGGGCACTTTTTAATTTATTTTTTCTTTAGCTTTTATTTCTCCTTTTATCTCCTATGATAAAAATATATTGTCCTTAAAGGACACAAGCTTTATATTTTTACCTTTGCTCCCTTGCAATGCATGGAGGCATTTATTGGAATATTTCTCCGACCCCAGCTGCAAGGTTTACAGGAAACGTGTTTCACCAAACACGTCTCCTGTTTGCCTTTGCACATACACAACCACCCAAACCCTCCACTGACTTGAGCAAGACTTCCATAAAGTAACAAAACACACTGCTTGCATCTGTAGAAAGTGCAGTCCCGACAGTGACTCGATGCTTCCAGATGCCAAAACTGGATAAAAACACAGAGATGGAGGTGCATGGCCTTTAATTTTTATTTACTAACAACTGCATATTAAAACACATACTTTAATATGGAATCTTGACTGATGGGGCTGCATGGGGCATTTCCCTTAAAAAAAGAAATGTATATATTTATGTAGGTACGCTAACAAAAACATATGGTAAACATGCTCTGGTCTTTAGGGCACAAAATGCACTTGGCCATGGAAATGTTAAATAGAGCAAAGCAAGTAGTATTTTGTGGGTCTAGAAAATAATGGTATTTTCTTTGCGCTGAAATAGCTTATGGTGATTAAAGTGTTCACTCTAAAGGAAATGTTCTTAGATTAAAACTAAAACGATCTGGTTTTACATCTGGTGGATACAGTTGCTATTATCCTACAGCCAGTAATACTTATTTTCACCTGGTATTTAAGGGTCACTGCAGTGCACAAGACTTTTATATCTCTTATATCGCCAGCCATTGTACCTGACACTGCATTTTCTTCTGATGTGGAGTGCCTGGATACAGTGGTGTAACTACAGAGGTTGCTTTGGTTGTAACTTTAACGTGCCCATCACTCTAGGGGCCCAGGTCAACCTCTCTGACCACTTGTTCCTGTCTGACCGTGCCAGTTGAAAATTGTTCATAAGGAGCCCTTCTGACATGGACCGGTGCATGCATGAGTGTATGTGAGCATGAAGGTGCATGCATGAGTGTATGTGAGCATGAAGGTGCATGCATAAGTATATGTGAGCATGGATGTCTTTTTATAAGTATGTGTGGGTATGGATGTCTATGTATAAATGTATATGAGCATGAATGTGTAAGTGTTTGTGTGAGAGCATGTATGTGTAAGTGGTCTGAGATGGAGTGTGTGTTAGCCTTAGTGTTGTTAGAGGAAGTCTGTACTTGTTAGTGAGTATGAGTAAGTGTGTGTACTTTGTGTAAATGTGTTTGCATATGTGTGTGCTAGAGTCTATGTTGGAGGGGGTGACGGGCAATGATGGCACAGATCAGCTGTTTAGGGCACACTGACAAGCTGGAGAACAACTGCACAGGCAGGCTGTTTTGGGGTTAGAATGGCACTGATAAGCTGCTTGGTGGCAAAGGCACTCAGGTGCTGTTTGGGACAACTGTGGCATTCACAAGCTTTTTAGGGCAAAGGTGGCACTGTGGGACATGTTGCTTGGTGAAGTTGGGTTCCCTGCCTGGATATAAAATCATACTCATTGCGCAGTAGAGAGGCAGGACCTAGGAATGACTTTCAATATCTTTATCACGTCTAAGCATTTGAACCTCTAGTTTTATATGGCATCTCCTGTTGTATCTGTTTATGTATTTGAATGTTTCTATCATACCCCCTTTCTCATTCATCCTCAGAGCAATACATCAAGAGCTTCTGCTTTCCTGCTGATTTTTTATTATGTAAACCATGCACAGTTTTAGAAACCATTCCTTGGATTCTCTCCAAAGTATCGATCTATCTTTGCTTGCACATTAAGTTTATAGATCTAGAGCGACTCATCCCAGCTCCCCTTAATGAAATGCAGTACTGACACCCGTGCTTTAGTAAATCTAACAATCGCATGATAAATCAGGACGGGCATTTACTGTTAACGCTCAGTGTAATCATAGACAAATGTAGGTCTTTTGTCACTGCGAGTTTGTAAATGAATTTGAATTCTGACAAGTTTAGGCCTGCTATCAATATGTCCTTGTTTTTCAATCAACTACGTCAGATCTGTTTTCCTTCACTGATTGTAATTATCAGACACCACATACCAGCACTTCTTGACATCGCTCTTAAATCACAGCATCTTCATCTTTCTTTGGCACATGCTTTTTTGTCAATGTACCGGTAATTTTGTACTGGTATACCTTATGATACAAAAAAAATGAAGAAAAAAAATATATGTCAGCCTTCATTCATAGCAAACCAGGCGCCACATTTACACTGAGTTCCTAACACATGGGATCAAGGTAAGTATACAATATATATGGCCCTTTAAGGCTCGCTGTAGTTACTAAATAAAATAGTATATAAAAAGTATATAAAGATCTTTCTAGATATAATATAGATTGGAAAATGTTTTTCTATTGTATAAACATGTGCAGAAATGAGGGGACATATAATAGAAGCAATCAAAATTTCTATTTCATAAAGCCTAGAAGAGAAGGTTTTTTAATATATAATCAGGGGGAGTGCTAGAAATACAGAACATGATGTAACATTGGAAGACACTTCAATTGGCAGAATTTTGCGTCTCAATAAAAGCTCTGGTAGTTACTGTATCAACTAAAAGACCCTCGCCTCCAACTTAACATTGTATTCAGCTTTAATACCGTAATTCTTTTGTAGCCCTTTGGTATGTTTAAAAAGTATTATGGTCAATGTTGTGCATGAAAAAAATATACTGTACATCTAGCAGTTTGGAAGCATGAATGGGACCAGTTTCTATTTAATAACATCCAATCTTCTGTTGATACTCTTCAGTTCTAGCTAAATATTCTTTCATTCTTTATGTGGTCTTTTTATCTTATATTATTTCTGATTTGGCTGAACTTTGATAATTCCATCTAGCGCCATGACATTACATTTGAAGACAAATCTATTTTATTAACCTTGTAATGGATAAGTTCATGAACCTTCATTACACAGAAGAGGTAGGCACTCATCAGCATTGATGAAAACAAGCCAGAATAGAAACGCAGAGGTTGAAGGCAAAGTATTGCCAGATCCGTGAGAGTCCTGAGAAGCCAGATGTCCATGTAACTATGGTTGTAGGATGATAAAATAAAGAATACTGGATGAAATGGTTAAATCGGTGTCCAGTAAACAACATGGATATAAAATAAAAAAGCATAAAACTAACATATGGCAAGGTTGAAGTAAGTATCAAGCTATGACTATAAAAAGAATTGTGAGATATAGTCAATTATGAATTCCACATGCAAGACTAGGGGAATTTCAGGTTTTAGAGACATATTGGACAACTGGACATTTTCTTCTCCTGTCCTAGGCTTTCAGCTGTCCTTGTAACTGAATGTACATGTAACAGTACACAAGACAAATGACCAGGATATGTAGGATATTTACCTAACGGCCAGTCTAGGCTTGGTTGGTGTCAATAGAGCTGCTTTATCTCACAAACAATAATGGCAGCATCTGACCCCCTTCAAAGGAAGGTGCTAGGCTCTGCTTGCTTTATCTAGTTCTATCCACTCTCTATACACATGTAAGTAATCATGCCTCATGTATTAAATCAGAAAGATTTAAATAGGTTTAAAAAGGGAAAAATAAGTACAACAGTGCCATACAGTGTAATATAAATATATCCACCAAATGCAAATACACTCACATGAAGACTCGTGGACACAATGACCAAAGACCATGAGCATATTATATATGTTACTATTATCTTTTATTTATATAGCACCAACAGTTTACACAGCACTTCATACAAGATATTTATTCAAAGGGTACGACAAAATTAGAATTGTCAGACTAAGACAAACAGATACATTAGGTAGAGAGCCCGGCTCGCAAGCTTACAATCTAGAGGGCAATCTTGAGTGAGGGGAAACATAAGGTATTGCAAAAAGGGTAGAGGTAATGTGAGGGTTGTATTAGTAACAGGTAGGTTCTAGCTATAGAGCTTGCACGCTTCTATGGTGAAGGGAGGGAAGACGAAAGCTGGAGGTTCGGTGGATTTCAGTTCCAGAGGTATGGGGGCAGCACGAGTGAAGTCTTGTAGACTGGAAAACGAAGAGGTTATGAGGAAAAAGGAAATCCTTAGCCCATGGGAAGAGTGTAGAGATCGAATAGGGGAATATTTTGTTATGAGGGCAGAATTGTACGGAAGAGCAATATTATGGAGGGCCTTATATGCTAGAATAATGATTTTACGTTTAATTCTTAAGGTAATAGGGAGCCAGTGGCGGGCTTCACAGGAAATGTCTGGGTGCTTCTGGATTTAACAAAACAACAAACCCAAACACATTTTACATTACATTATATTTATTTATAAAGAGCCGGACGATTCCGCAGCGCTGTTGCATTCATTAGAACAATTTATAAACACATACAATAACACATACAATAACAAACTGGTGCAAAGGAGAAGAAGGCCCTGCTCTTGCGAGCTTACAATCTTGAGAGGAGTGAGACAATAGGTGAGGACTGCTTGGATGGGGATGAATTGATCTGGTTGTGATGATGTGTTGAAGCTGTTTGTTCCGATGGCTGTGATTAGGATGATGGTTGGGAGCACTGTAAAGGAATGTTGCACGCTTCCCTGAACAAGTGGGTTTTCAGAGAGGTTTTGAAAGTCGCGTACGAGGCAGAAAGTCTGACAGAACGGGGAAGGGAATTTCACAGGAGGGGAGCGGCGCGGGTGAAATCCTTAATACGGGAGTAGGAAGAGGTAACACAGTAGAAGAAAACCGCAGGTCGTGAGAGGAGCGAAGAGGGCGGGTAGGGATGTATTTGGATAGGAGGATAGAGATGTAAGGGAGTGCCGAGTTGTTGGGCTCTATAGGTCAAGGTTAGAAGTTTAAATTTCATTCTGAAAGGTATGGGGACCCAATGAAGTGATTGGCATAGTGGAGCAGCGGATGAGGAGCAGCGGCAGAGAAAGATTAATCTAGCTGCAGTGACCGGTTAGTAGGCAGTTGCAATAATCCAGGTGGGATATCACAAGGGAGTGGATTAGTAACTTGGTGGTGTCTTGCGTGAGGAAAGGGCGGATTCGGGAGATGTTTTTCAGGTGGAGATGGCAGGATTTGGTGAGGGACTGGATGTGAGGGATGAAGGAGAGAGTAGAGTCAAGGGTGACACCAAGGCAGCGAACCTGGTCTGTTGGTTGGATAGTGGAGTTATCAACAGTAATAGAGATGTCAGGAAAACTGGACATAGCAGATGGCGGGATTACCATGAGTTCAGTCTTAGAGGCGTTGAGCTTTAGGTAACGGGACACCATCCATGATGCAATTCCTAATAGACAGTCAGTGAGGCGAGTTAGAAGAGAGGGGGAAAGGTCAGGAGCAGAAATATAGAGTAGGGTGTCATCTGCATTTAGGTGGTACTGGAAACCAAAGGAAAAATACATTTTCTGAGGGAAGTAGTGTAGATGGAGAATAGCAGAGGCCCAATGTTGCTAGCCATGGTGTAAATAAAATATTGCCATGTGTGTTAAGATCCAATGATTTTCTATGTAAATAAATCAAGCACTCCGCCCTCTATTAATGATGAACTTCCTCCCTACCTCATCGGTCCAATCCATCATTTACCCCATCAGATCACCCAGAGGTCACCTCCATTTCACAAAGGAACAGCCACTGGAGCCCTTCCCTGGAGCAAAACCAAGAAGTACATTGAAGCATTCTCTTTACTAACTGCTTAACGCTGAAAGCCAAACTATTGATATATCTCTCTCTCAAACATTTAGTGCGTTTTTCCTTGTTGCTAATTGCATTCATCCAGTCAATTCAGAACAATTAAAAACATTCTCTGAAAGACCTGAAGGTGGGGAGGAGAGCAAGCAATTCAACTATGCAAGTCTTTCGGACTACTGCCGATAATGGATAATGTATTTCTTTATTTTCTAAATTGATTAAAAAACATAATAGTATGTTGGTATTCATTCATGTAACAAGCAATGATCCACTAGGCCAACAACATGGGGTATAGAGTATATCCATTGTTGTGTACAATAAAGACTTGCACAAATCTTTTCATATGTTGTTTTGTGTCAGTTTTCCATTCCTTACTTCTTAAGCAAATCAATAAAATTAATTAGCAACAAGCAATTTAATAGAAGTGGAAGACGTAATAATTAAGACCATCTGGGAAGTTTTGAACGAATTCCCAATTTCAGAGGTTTGTAATCATTAAAGTGGCAGTATTATTCTTGAGCCATGGGTTGAGGGAGCAGGTGTTTTAATGCAACTCCCATTATATCAGCCTCTTTGTTTCTATACGGCTGATAAAGGATTATGGGAGCTATACACTGACAATTGGAGGTCAATACTGTACACTAAGTACACTAAGATTTGTACATATGATTGTACAAGTCATACTTTTGTCAGAAGATATATGGTTTCAACTCATTGACTTCACTATACATTAGGAAGGTCCAGCTTCAGTGAACTTCTGCTGTAGAAAGAGCCCTGTTTAATGCATAGGTAAATCTGTGAGTGTTCCTCAGTCTCCCCACACATTGGATTATCCATTATAAAGGGCCAGTATTTGACCTTCATAAGGAAGATTGAGGTAGGGGAGCTGAAACCATAACTCCCCAGGAATCTCTCCTGAAAATTGTACCTTGAGTGAATAAACCCCAAAGCCTTAGTGAAACCTATATATATATATATAGTTCCTTATTCCTTATATTGCCTATAAGCTGTATGTAAAAGCATGTATGGATACTCTGCTTTAGAGATTCTTGGCAGAACTACCTCTTGCTTAGACATACGCTAAACATCCATGTGCATATGTAGATCTCACAAGACAAGCAATTCAGCAAAACACTTTGACAGTAATTAATACATTGATCTTGTATCCCTGCAGCCATATTGTACAACCATAGAACTTCAGTTGTCATCGCACCGGCTTATGTTGACGTGACAACTCGTAGAAAATAAAAAGATTAATCTCTTTGAAAGGTTAATGCATTGGAAATTGCGTCAAAGGTTAATGCAATTGTCATGAAACAGCATGTTTCCCAAATTGTACCTGTTACTGATTAGGAAGTGGTCATATACATTATAAATAGGGATTGGCAAGATAAGGGGAATGGACTATTTTTACCCAACAATTCCCTGCAGCTCTAAAATATTCTGCTGATTTTCTTCTCTGACTCTTTGTGCCATTAAGTGCACGAAAAAAGAAAAAATGAAAGGAAACGTACTTATTGCTGCGCTTGACTAGTCCTTAACTCTGGGCACTTAAAGCTCTCAGCTCAATAGCTGGCAATTTATACCAAGCCGATTTGCTAAGAATTTACCTCCCCCATAATAAATTAAAATTAATAATTCATCAAACAAAATGCTGAGTTATTACAGAATGAGTTTATATGTATTGTTAGCTCCTGGAAAGTGATCAAAACTGCCCCTTATTACCGCAGTTAAAACAGCAGTTAGCACTTATTTGCTGCATTTACAATAACATCATCCCAAGATGGGCCTTGATCCAGGCTTTCCCAACGTCTGGCATTAAATTGATGAGACAACCTATTATGTAAAATTTCTTAGCCTTAGCCTACTGTTCATGACCATCAGAGTATGTTTTGTTGCATTAAAGTTCACCAGTCATTGAAAAATTACAATGTGCAACCGGAGCACAGGCACTGGCACTGGCAGATCGTCACTGGATGGCGGAGGAGAAATTACGGCACCACGCACGTCGCACCGGGTGACACCAGCCCTAGTGACGCCACTGCCACCAGGGATAGACAAAGTGTCCATAGACACCAGTGTTTTTGGCAAAGTTTGTGAGGTCCTTAAAACGTCTTTAAATTGATGGCCACCTAACACGGGCCCGCAGCTTTCCTCACACAATGTCCAGGTGCCACAGCAGTAAGTGGCGGTGATGCTTGCCCCCCAGACCAGTGAAATCTGCAAGAGAGGTAAGGGGGAGTGTGAGTGGAAGAATAAATGAATGAATGAGTTAGTAAGTTAGTGAGTTAGTCAGTTAGTGAGTGTTTAGTGGCAGAAATGGGACAGGCAGGTTGATTGGGGGGGAGTTGCACAGGCAGGATGCTAAAGGGGTAGAGGTGGCACAGGCAACGTGCTTATGGGGCAGAGGTGGCACAGGCAGGTTGCTAAAGGGGTAGAGGTGGCACAGGCAGGCTGTTTCAGAGGCAGAGTTGGCACAGGCAGGCAGTTTTAGGTGCAGAGGTGGTGCAGGTAGGTTGCTAAAGGGGCAGCGGTGTCACAGGCAGGCTGTTTTAGGGGCAGAGGCCTACCGCGTCAATGTCTGGCTTAGTGTATAGTGATAGGGTTTATGCTACACTACCGTCGATGTCTGGCTCATTGTATAGTGATGGGAGTTACGCTGTACCACCATCAATGTCTGGCTCCATATATAGTGATAGTTTAAACTTATTTCATTTATATTAATTTAATTATAATAATATATTTTTTTCAGATTTCTAGTTTTTTGATATACAGTTAAAATTTCTGAAATAAATATTCTTGCAAATATATATTTTTTTTAAATAGACATTCTATGCAAGAGGGTTGTAGGAAGCACATGTTTAATTAATCACAAGATCCCATACTTTGCCAGTATCTCTTTTTCTGTGTACATATAAAATGATCTGGCTTCATAAGCGTTAAAGAAGAAGCCTGTTCTGGGATTCTGATATCCAATTCAGTACCTGAACTAATTTGTAATGTTAAAAACAAAACACTTAATCAGAGGTCTTACCGTATCACTCCCTGCGGATAATTACTACTAAATTAATGCTATAACTCTATCTGATGTGTTCCCAAATGATTATTTTGAAGCTGAATAAGAATGGTCATCAGGCAGAACCTGGGCTAAACAGCTAGGGAAATGGTCTGGGAATGATGGATACCTTAAATTTAACACTTCTGCTGATACTAGACTCTAATGATCCATCAAGGATACTATTGAATGTATATTACAATGCAAGACTCCTTAAAGAACTCATTCATTTAAAGTTTATTAAAAATGACCCTGTTTGCCTTCAGGAACGTTTCAGAAATATGTCTACATTGCTGTATGTTAATTTGATATTTTCCCTTGAAATATAACTGTGCCACTATAGATTAATGTCCCCAATAAATTACCATTGTGTCGCCTTTGCAAATGGTGCCTCCCCTTCTCCCTACCTTTTACCTACTAGCCTTGCAGGAGGTGAGTTCTTGACAAGTCAGGTACATGTGACTACCGGCAAGCTCCAGTACCGACTCGTGCACGAGTTCCAGGTTGTCTAATGAGACTCTCTGCAGAAAGCACTCCTATTGATTTAAATGAGAGTGCTTTCCTGTTGCTGATTGGCTAATTCAAGCAGCCATAAGTGGCATGAAAATGGGGCCACAGAGTCTTTAAGTAAAAAAGTGTTGTTTAAACAATTACTTGTAGGGAGATGGTATAGGTTGTGTCCTGCACCGAGAGGAAACAATTCACTGACTTCACTGCGCATGATGAGCTGCAAGATCTGTTGGTTCCCAAGGACTATGTTGGCGCTGCGTAATACCTATTTAAATTGTTGATGCATCTCTAATGCCATCTCATTAATATGTCACTATACATTGTGCAGTGGCATCCATGCCCTTATCGCAGGAGAAACTAGTCCTGGTTGTCCCTTTAGAAAGCGCAGATATATATCAACTCACCACAAGTCTCCTGCAAACTCATGGTATGATGTATAGCCTTTCTGTAGGGTGGTATTCGGCTAGGGTTAATGTCAAGGATGAGCCTAGGCTGCTGGGTTCTCGAATTAGTTTGATGCTCATAATTAACACACACATACATGCATAGACACTGACTAACATAGATGCACATACTTATCACTATACGCTACCACCTAACCTCTCACACCATATGCCTACACAATACTATAATGCCCACACACACCTAACACAATACACTTACACATTCACTCTAACACACCCAACATACATACTAACACCCAACACTAAGACACACACACTCTTACTTTCTGCGGGCCTATCTTACGAGTAGCTTGCACACAGGGTCCCTTGTGTGACGCCACCGAACACTTCTGTTACAGGGGCCTCTGGCAGGGGAGTAACTAGAAACCTCAGGGCCCCGGTGCGAGAATCTGTTAAGGCCCCCCATCCCCAACCCATCTACCCACTTCTCACTATCTACCCTCTCCCTACCCCTCTTCTCACTATCTACCCTCTCCCTACCCCCTTCTCACTATCTACCCTCTCCCTACCCCCTCTACACGATCTACCCTATCCCTACCCCCCCTTTGTAGGTCACTTATCATGCAGTCCCATGTGAAGCACCGGCACCCGAGACAGATGCCTCATGTCGGCGGGGAGCAGAGGTGCCCTAGAGTTCTGCCAGTCAGGGGGGCCCACGAGGGGCCGTTTTCAGCAACCGCTCGGCACCCCTTGGGCCCCCTGACTGGCAGAACTCCAGGGCCCGGTCGCGACCCCGGTAGTTCCGCCACTGGCCTCTGGGCTTTTTGTACATGCAGCACCCACCTTAGCATGTCACTGGTCAATGTAAGCTGTAAAAAAAGTGTGAGGTTGGATGAAATAAAACAAAATCCTCTTAAAATTTTAAGTAATGGTATTACTAAGACTTTATCTTTAAAAACATCTGTTAATCTGTACAAACATGTACATATCCGCTGAATGCAGTTATTCATTGTTTGAAATATACTTGAGGCAGGAGACAAACGTTAGATGTCATTTTGAAAGAACCAAATGGCAACAACAAGTGTGACCATCAAAAGCGCCACTCCCATCAGTAGAATATTGCCCCAAAAAGGAACTGTTTAATCTAAAGATCCAAACTGGGGAGCAACATTTTTGCTGTTGGATGGGTACAGTGATTCATTTACCTTTGCTTAACTTTTTTTCTTCTTCCTTTTATGATTCTATGTACAAAAAAATGCATCTTCGAGATAAAATCATGGGATTTTTATAGCACTGTGCATTTGGAAAAGTGTCAAATGAGTGATGGATGATCGTGTTTTGCCGTTAGAACTTGGCAGCAATTGTCCTGCCTGACCTTGCTTCTAGAGTATCCAGAGAAGTTCATACTTCTTGTTGCTGGCTGACCTTAATGGCACTCAATCAGTTAACGTACACATGGATGTAGTTAACCACCTGCCACAATGCATCTGGAGTTTATTACTTGTGAAATGTGAATGTATTTTTTAGACTCGCTTTTTCCTTTGGAGCACATTAAGAAGTAATTCTAATGAGCCTTATTTTGTAGCAAGTTCTGTGGGCTGATGTAACTCTCCAGATTATTTTTGTTAATTAACAAAATTACTTTAATGCTATTAACAAACAAATCTAATGTGTTCTTGTATCCTTTACACAATAGTCCAAACCAAAAGGATTGACCTCTCAAACAAAAGGTAGCTGCACAGCATTCTTAATTGTTCTATAAAGAGGCAGAACTGGGACGGTAGCCTAACAAAAAATGGCGGGAACCACTGGGTGTCTTACACATAGTGACAGAAAGGCTGGTACAGGGGTAGATGGGCGGTATATATACGGCTTACTTTGGCATTATTTAGTTTGTTTTTATTGTATTTTGGTTTTGCTGCTGTTTTGAAGAAAATAAATACTTCAATTTTAGCTGGATAGAAGACAAGTGGTTCTTAAAGATCTCTGACAAACTTCTTGATGATCTACACAATCACATACTTACTTATTCTAACACACATACACACAGTAACATAAAAAACATACTTAAAGACACACTAAGACATTTGCTTAAACACACACATTAGCTTAAACACACGCTTACACAAACAATATTAAACACACACACTAACACACATGCTTACACACTTAGTTAAACACGCACAAACACACATATACACAAACCCCCACCCTGCTACCTTTGTCGTCCACCGGCCAGCGTGGACGACGTGGAGTGCTGCTCTCTGGCCCAGTGGCATGTGCTTTCCCTGGTGAGGAGAGGTTTGGTGGGCTGTGTTGACGTTGAGACCCCCTGGACAGGGCTGCGGGGGCCTCTGTTACACCGGAGACCTGGGAACGCTCAGGGTATCCCTGAGTAAGCATTTTTGCCCCAATCTCAAGTTCTCAGAATGAAGAGGCAGATTCTTCATTCCTTTCTACTCTACTGTGATCATATATCCCATATACATCCAGCTGGTGCTATTGCTACCAGTATGTTATGGCTGATATCCCTGCCTGAATGCAGGTGACTCAAATGTATCTTTAAATAATAATGTCAGGTCAAGGTTTCCATGAGGACCCGTTTCGGCTACTACGTTTGGCAAGTCACTACACAGAATCTGCATGACGGGCTATTAGAAGGTTAATATCTGAAGCGTCTGATGGTCAGCGTACTTAGAACGTTTTCAGGGATGTAAATAGGTAGAGGTTCGGTGTTCTTGGTTTTCCATTTGGAATATGTTTTACACGATTCCTTTGGATGCAGCATTGTGCTTCCAATTAAACAAAAATATGTTTGTTTAGAGCCTTTTCATTGTATAGACCGATGGCAACTAGTCATGTAAACAGCTCTTAAGCATGGCACAACACAGGCGACGTAATTACCCATACATACTTCAGTCATGGATCAGCAACCCCTGACAGCTCCGCTGCTGTAGACAGGACCTAATAGTGACAGGGAGGAAAAGGGGTTATATTTTCTAACAACTGAGTTTTTGTTAGATTAAGATGGAAAAAAGTAATCTTTTGGACTTAAAGGGGAAAAACACAGTTTGTATGCTCATTAAATTGATTAAAACATTTCTATGGTGATATTTTCTTTAACCCTTTGAAGCTGAGACCTGTGGCAAAAGGTAGCAGAACTAGCAGGTTTCTCGATTCATGTTTAGAGATCTTCTTACCAGGGTTGTGACACTAAGTTTCCACAAATGGGGGATAAAGCAGAAGTTTTTTTTTTTTTTTAGGAGGTTGATTCAGTCTTTAAAATGCCTTCTGGATGCAAAAGTGGAAGGAAGTGGAGAGAGGCAATCACAAAAGCCTCAAATGCTCCGCTGATTTGGATATGAGATGAACAATACATCAAGGGATGAATTTGTTGCTAGATATGATTGCCGACTACCAAGCATGAGGTAAGATAGAGTTGCTGGTGTATTAATATAAAACTACAATGCACACCGCCCATAAATCTCTCATTACGAGGGGCAGTTCTTCCTTGTAACCCAAATCCCTGTCCCCCCAAAGAGCCCAGAAAGTTTGATGAGCATAAGCGTGTCTCAGTGTTGTATAGTGTGTATAGAAACATCAGATAATGGGGTATATGGACTAAAGGGAGAGTTTGTAGGAGAATGCATTAAGAAAGTCCAAAAATGACAGGTTCCTCTAGCAAGATTTAACTGTGCATTACACAGGGTCAGACAAGCTCCTCTTGCAGCAGAAGACCACTGGGTTGGCCTTTAATGTAGAGTAAAGTCAAGGAGTTCAAACCATAACTCCTCTGCAAACTCTCTATCTTTACTTAATAAACCCCTGTGCATAATACCCTAGGGTAGGTCACCCAGAGCTCTCCTTCTTCTAAGAGAGTGGCATCATGAATGGGTATGGAGCACGGAGTGGGAGGAAAATGGCCAAGGACAGATAAACAATGGGGCAAAGGAGGTCCTGGTGACAAGAGATCTCCATTTGCTACACTGGGAGATAAGATCACCCCGACCTTTCCTGAAAATTCATATCACAACGCTGGGATTGTGAGGAGGCATCATGCAAGCTATGATGGAGGTCTGTACACAGGCAGCACTGATCTCCATTGCTTTTTTCACCTCTCTGGATCTGTCAAGGAAGATCAGAGGATGTCCCAAACCGGCCCATGCCCCCCACTACCTGCAAATGCGAGCAGTAGGGCAGCTAACTGAAAATCAGGACTATCCAGTGAAGTCCAAAACTGTTGGGAATTATGCTCCAATGCATAATGTTGTCACACTTGTTGGCTGCTTCACAGACTATGAAGGAGGAGGGCAGCAGCAGGGCTGCAGCTTCTAGCTCAGGTAAGTGTTTTATTTCATGTATTATTAGTTTGTTATGAAGAATGCCTATTATCTACAGATGCATTCCTTTTAGTGGGTGTATCATTAAACTATCTCTTTAAATATGATTCCCAGACATGCTACTGGCTTTTTAATCCCACACTGGAATGACAGCCTGAATCGTAGAAGGGAAATGTGGTAATGGTGGTGAGCAGATACACGGTTTGTTATTCTGGATGGGTTCCCCATGTAACAGTGTTGCGGTGGTGAGTAAGTATGGCTAAACACAGCTCTACTTCCCGGAGACCCTGGGAAGCATACTGGGAGAGTTGTTAGGCATGATAATATGTGCATACATTAAACTGAATAAAATATTTAACAAAATAAATAGATCTAAATAAGTCACAAACTTACAAAAAATGTTCCATCAAGCATGGCCCACTAGTCTCACCTCTTTGGCCTTTTGAAATGTTGGATGTGATATAATTTTCACCCACAATGCTTTCCTGATATAACATCTAGGAACGAACAGATTCCATCAAACACATAACATGTGGAAGAAAATCAGGGTTGGGTTTTTCCTCAAAACAAGGCAAAGACACCACGTCACCTCCATCTGCCGTGTTCTTTTGCAGTGTGGCTGTAGCAAAATGTTTTTTTGATACTGTTTATTCACTAAATGATAAGTTAAGTGGACAGGTCTGATCGATGAGGTCCTCGCAGGGTTTGTCAGCCTCTGCATTCAGCGGGACATGTTTTGGGTGGACATACGACAAATTCCCCTGACAATTTTTCTTCCCATCAAGGATATACATAATGTGTCCATACATATACTGTATTTCCTCCAGCCCTAGCATCTATCTTCTAGAATTTTGGGGTGTTCCTCCTTCAATGGCTGGTGCATAAAATAGGTATAGCCCGCTTTCACACACATCATAGAATGCCTGTTGCCTAAAATAACAAGGATTTTAGGCAACGGTACCCTAATTGATTTTTTTCAATTGTGTTTCTGTCCAGTGGCAAAAGCTCTTTTCAAACCTTTCTACAGACTTTTCAATACTTTTTCTGTATACGCAACTAAATAATTAATAGTTTATTTATCCCAAGCACTGAGCACCAATATTCCTCTCCGTCCTACAGGCAATGACTACATTAACATTAAAACTCATCTCCTTAAAATAAAAGGGTTTTTTTAGCTGATTCTTAAAACCAGCCTGTGGACGTCTCTGCAAGATTTCTCTGTGTCTGCAGGATATTTTTTGGAATTTACAATTTATTCCTTGGCAGAGTTGACATAGCAACGGAGGGATGGGTATAGGAAATAAACGTATGCAGAAGAAAGGGGAATACTGGCGGATTTAGGAAAGAGAAATCTGTAATCCTATGAATACTCATCAGCCTTACAAAGAACAAAGTCCGCTCCTAAGCCTCAATTAGTGGCACCTCTTTAAATTCCATAAAGAAACTTCCATCATTCTTTAGAAGCCTTTTGTTTTCCCATTGAGCACTGAGGACATCTAGTGGAGGTTTAGTGAACTTTTTGTCTGGAGAATTGATGCTGGATTGGTTAGAGACATAGAATTTTATGATAAATAGGAACATTCAGCCCATCTAGTCTGTCAATTTTTCTCATGTTAAATTCCTACACCATATTAGCCATTACAACTTCTGAGCTTCTCTTGCACAATGGATCATTAAACCTGGGAGATGTCCTTCTAGAGACCTAAGCAGATAAACTATAGATTTTGCAGAACTTGTCCCCCTTCTTGCTTGGGTTTGAACCTTCATTCCAGTTAAGGCAGTGAGTGTAATTTTGTGAATAAAGCCTTAACACTACATAAGATTTTATTTGGATTTTAGTAAGAATTTTGTTGTATATAATTTACCAAAAATCACATCTGGCAACATATGTTGCATAGGGTGAATGCCATGTTATCTTGTTCCAAATTACAAAAAAAAAAATTCAAGACAAACCGTTTAGAAAAAAAGAATAGCAAAAAGTACAGGCTTTTACCTGCAATCAAATAAGAAGACAAAAGTGGACAAGGTAATTAGATATTTGTACAGGTAATTAGCGCAATCTGAGAAAATGAAAGGAAATGTGCAAATGAATAAAGGCTGGAGTGTCTAAATCTCTTTTATTCGAATATATATGAGCAGTTTTTCTCTCCAGGTGGATGGGACACATTACAAGGTTAGGTAGGAGCGGGTAGACTTTTCAATTGATAGCATCTTTATAGAGACGCAGGTGGCTTCCGCACAAAGAGAATTCCCATCTGTGTTCAGGGGAACATCAATAATATATATTTATAATCAGCATTTGATTCAAAGGACAAACACTGCCAGAGATCCCCTGCCACATCTCATCCAATTGTTACTTTGAAAATGCTAATTACAATTCATCTTAAATTACCTTATCGGGGACAGCTATACTAGTTTGAGCATCAAGAATACACTGTAATAATCCACTAGATTTGTATGCAGTGAGTGGTAAAAACCCTCTAGGCGCAGAGACCTGTGATTCTTGGAATGCTCTGTTTAAATATACAGTATAGGAGACCGATGAGACATGGCATATTCTTTATAATCATATAGGAGAACAATGGGATTTTACATCTTCTATAAAAAAAAGATCTTTAAGTATACAATAGAGGAGGCTCATGGTATATGGCATATTCTTTATCATCATATAGTAGAACAATGGGATTTTAAATCTTCTATAAACCTATAGGAGACCAGTGAGATCTTTAAATATACAATAGAGGAGGCTCATAGTATATGGCATATTCTTTATCATCATATAGGAGAACAATGGGATTTTAAATCTTTTATAAACATATAAGAGACGAGTAATGCTTTGGAATGTTCTGTATAAAAATAAATTAGGCCAGTGAAGGTTAGAATACTCATTATATACATATATGTGAGGTTTGGTTTTGTGATCATTTAGTTGAATGCTCTGTGAATATGTGAGATAAGTGAGGCTTGGAACATTCGGCCCACATTTGAGTCTGGCAACCTACTCTACGTATTTGATCCCAGTGGGTCTTGGAATGTCCGGCAGACATATATGGAACCAGTGAAGCTTGGGGTGTTCTGCAAATAATGCACTGATCAAGCCATGGATTTATGAGCCTTGATTTATGAGACGTTGAACTTTCTCTCTCCTTCCTTTTTCATGTTTTGCTTTGTCATTCAGCTTTCCCTTTTCAGAATTAAAAGTCACAGCAAGGACATTTTCCATAAGTGACGATTCCACTGGAATCCTACTGTCGCACAATCGAGGAAGTTTCTGTACGTTTAGAGACTGTTCACAAATGTGGAAAGCTATTATTACTATACCTGGAAACTTCCAAGGGTAGGCTACCTGGAGCCCTTTCTGGGAGAAAGGCTAGCTGCACATAGTGGTAGCCCCAGAAAGCCTTTAGTGAGTGTGGGATGGGAGGAAGGGTAGTGGGTAGAGGGTAGGCATGAAGTGGATATGGCCAAATCCTCAGTACAGAGAGAGAACTGACCCAGAGACACTGGGAAGCAGGGCTTCACTTGGAGACTCTGGGGCAACCTTGGAGAGTTCTTAGGTATGATTATTAAAAATATGGTCTATGGCACCAATCTAAAACATGTGATGCGTCCGACATATATCACAACAACAAACCAATGCCATTTTTATATTAATATAAATGAAAGAGAAAAAATATAAATAATGAATTAGAAATGGGATTGGTAATAAGTCCCCCCCCCCTTTAAGTGTCTGGTCACACACCTAATTGTTTCTCTGTGTGTAGAAGTACATAAGGAAAGAGCATCTGCCAGCAGTTGTGGGTAATTGAAGCAATATATCACAATTTTCTGATAATATATATATAATATTTACATACACACACATCTTTTTTAACCCCATTTCAGGATTCATTTTGGCAGAAATGGGTTTAATACTATACATCACTGTTTTCTCCAGAGAAAACTGGGTTAATTTCCTTTAAGAGACCTCCTTATTTTTTTTTCCATCTTGTCTTGTGTCTTTCAGGCTTCAGCTGCGAAGACTGAATGTAAATTTGATTGCATTATAATTAAGGTAATTTTTTAAAATTAATCTAATTATACAAGTGCTATAATTACCGTGGATCTGATGTTTCAAGTGAGAGAATGTGAAACATTACAAGAAGGTGATATTATCCATGCATGGCTGAGCTAATGGCAGGCTTCGTTTCTGTTCTTTATGTATTGTTTAAGCATGAATATTAGCGAGATTTAAGATGTCATCAATGGATTAGAATAAGCTTTTTTGCCATACGTGATTTAATAATATGTGTGTGTAGAGAACAAGGTTTTCCAAAGCCTGGTCTAATTGCACTGAAGGATGAAAGAATTTTATATGAAAACGCCTACCTTTCTCGTCCCGACACATAGATTGAGCACCATAGGTAGCGAGGTGGAAAAAAATATCATAAAATATAGCTCTGGTTTTATGATTTAATAAACTACTTAAAAGACAGGCTAAACACTGCTTCCTCCAGATTGTATCGGTAGCATCCATAATTCAATATTGGAAGCTGTATTCCAGGAGAGCAGGATATTGCTTTATACATTGCCCTGCCGAGCCTTCCCATTACTCCCATGTGAAGCTTTGGTGGGAAGCCATATTTATCTAGAAGGTGCTTTGGTGGGGTGACCAGATGACTGATGATGATCGGACTGCTGTCAGGTGGCACATAAAATAATTTCTATCATAGGTAGTGATATCATGTATCACGTAAGGTCAGCCCATCCCTGATGCTAGGTATCAGTTTGCTAAGACGTCAGTTAAAAGGATGACAAAAAAGGCATGTTTCGTCTTTCTAAAAAGCAACTTTATGAAGCTACAGGTACAGAAAACAGATTAAATAGCATATATAAATAAAACACATCTTTTCTAGCTCTATGTACATGAATCAGGTGCCCTGATGGAGATACAGTGCTTTACAGCGGGATGTCGTGAGTCCGAGGGTTTCCATGCAGATCCGTCGCGGGAAATAAGTCCAATGTGTTATACTGCTCTATGCCGATATTTATCAACTCCATCAATCCTCATCTACAGCGAAGACCGGGAGTGATGTGAGTCTCCTAAAACTGGAGCGCATCCATACTGTACATAACAGGATTAACATCGAATACAAAAATAATATACTCATAATCAGGGGTATCCGAGATTACTGCATACATTTCATTATAATGGTTTTAGCACTAATACAATACCCATGCCTTGTTTGCACCAGCATTATTTTAGATTATCTTTTCTACTCTAGGAGCATTTCAGAACATTTATTTAAACATGACATATTTAATCTAAACAGACTATAAATTATCTAATAGTTATTTACTTACATTCTGCATAAATAATGTGAAAACAAATAATTTCCTTGGGCTGAATACAATCATACACCGATATCACAGGCGGAGAGATACATACTGCGAATGTCTGAAATGACTAAAGTAAAAGCAGCCTAGGGGAACATTGTTCCTTATACCCCCAACATGACTGCTTCTGTCCTATGCTGTAAAATCCCAAAGTGTGGTTAAACCCTTCAAGTGTCACAGGATATAACAACGAGTTAAATCATTCTGCCGTATTTGGTATTTGCAAACTAGCTGGAATTATGTCTCTTACAAGAAAAACGGAACTAAAAATTCTGTAACAGTCCTTTGTGCCATAAGGAAGGCATTTTTCAATATCTTGTCTTAAAAAAAAACATAAAATGGCAAAGATGCTTCTAAAACTGGATACCATAGTCTTGTTGGACTTCAACTCCCATTAAGCCACGCAGTAGCGAGAGTCCAACAAAACCTGAGAACAGTTTACAGAAGCAGAATATATACAGAAAGATGAACAGTCAGATTTAATCATTAGTGCCTGTTAAAGAATAAATAAATAAATTAAAATGTGTATGTTCTAAGTACCTGCATAATTTCATGGCTTACTTGTCAAAATCTCTTAATTTTATGCAGCAGCTTGTTGGAAATGAGCAGCGGGATTCTTCCTTGCTAGAGGAAACATCATAAAGCTAGCATCTTGCGTTTTATTTCAATTAACGCCAGGCAATAATGACAGGGGAGAAAAGCTGATTTTCCTTCTCTTTTTTCGCTGACATGCAATGCTAGTGAGAGTTATTAATTAATGAGTAATTACTGCTCCCTTCATTAATGGCAACTGAAAGTGATCTAGGACTGTGGCTTTTTAGGCAAAACAAACTTTAGTTTTCTACATTAGAACGCAGTAGGATCTCCAACATTCTGTTACTGCAGAGGATGGGGCAAAACCTATTGTTTAATTCTGCAGCATTACTTCCTAAAGTTACATCCCTAGCGCAGGGAAGCAGAATTAATTCCTGTAGAATAATACAAAAGATTGAAAAAAAATCACCATACTGAAATATTGCAGAATAAACTCTCCTTGAGAACATGAGATCGCTGTCCCATGGTCTCCTCCACAGGTTCTTGGATCAAGTGGTCCTTCCACTTTACTCATGGTCAGCTTGAGGAACTACAGGTCACCAATGCTGTGGCCAGCTAAGATTTCTTTAGAAAGCCCATAACTATCCTACAGAACAAACAGAATAAAAAATATAGATCTATGTACATCTTCACTTGAAGCCATTTGGCATTACGGTTAAATATTTGGTGGGCTTCAGAAATCCTCAGTGCCAAATCACCGACACAAATATAACCTGTATCCAGGTAAATTGGGTCATTGCACCCATAATCCAGTCTAGCAAAGTGTAAACTAAAGGTGGAGGTGGTAGGGAGTCTCTGTAAGCAGCCCATTCTCTGCATGCACACAAACGAGTCCTTTGATTCTGTTCTAGCGCTGGCCGGCTTCCCGGATCCGACAGGCCACCGCGGTGATCAGAGCCGCTCCCTTGCCGCTGCCATCTTCCGACTGAAGAAACGTCACCTGGCATTTTGGAGATAGTTCCTTCACGGTTTGTCGCATGATGGTAGAAAAACTAGAGAAGAGATTTTTTAAAAATGCAACATTAAGATCATTTTATTTGACAGGCAGGGAAAACTTAATATTGAGCTGAAAATATGTGTCTGAACTATAATGATTAAATATCATTAATAAAAGCCGCCATTGATCATGGGAGATTTTAGGACAGAGGCAGGCTGATGGCCTCATTCTAAATACTAGAGAATGCCACGTTTCTTGCAGAGAAATACACAGGAAAATACCTAACGCAGCTTATTTTTCAATATGCTGTTTTTCTTAGTTTTGTTATCATTTAGATATAGAACAAATATAACTTGAATACTCCCCCCTTGTCTTTTTAATATATTGCGTAATATTACACATTATCAGCTTAACGATGTCCAGCCTGACAGTGTGTAGAAGAAAAGCTTAGCTAGAACCGACAGATATGAAGCTCCTAATGCCCAACCCATTTATAATTGGTTTTGTTTTACGATCTTACTGCGGGTGAAGTTTGTAGAGAGTCCCGTCCACTCCCACCGTGACCTTCAAGAAGTCCAGTCCTCTGTTCTCCCTAATCTTATCCACCACGGCGGCCACTCCTGCCCCACAAAGCTGAGCCGCTCTCCGGGCTACTACTGTGCACACTTCTTTCACGATGATACTGTCATCACATGTGCTCTCCAGCCCGAGATGCTGAAGGATGGAGCGGACCTGTAGCAGAGCCAGGCGGTCACTGTAACAAAACACAAAGGTTCTGAGTCTCAGAGGAGAACCATACAGACCAGCCAAGATCAAACCACGGAGTCTAAATACATAAGTAACGTTATTTCATACCTAGGACCCACACCAGTTCACTTGTCTTTTAAATATATTCATACTATACACATGTAAGCAAAGTACTCCATGTCCTGAAGCTTTATCGTTGTCATCTGTGCATGTCTAATACTTCAGAATATCCACCTACCTCTCGATTTGAGACAGAAACTTGGTTTCAAAGATGCCCCTTGTCTTGAGTCTTTCGGAAATCTTTCCTCTGAAGAGAAGCCCTCGTTTGGTAAAGTCTATCAAAATATTTCTGACGATTTCCCCCAGATACATGCCGCTGATCATCTTCTCGTACCTACATCCAGAAAAAAACAAAAAACGTTAAAATCATAATGTTTCTAATTTGGCGCTGCTGCACGTTGAGGAACACGTGAAAACGAAATTTGCATCAGCGTGTTAATGAGTTTAAAACATAAAGTATGTGATCACGGCCTCGGTTATCAGAATCCCGACTATGGATGTCATCTGCCTGACGTTAACAAATAAGTATGTCAAGTATAATAACAGAATTGATCTCAGAAACAAAAATATCTCATGCATAAAAACACAAGTGACAAGACAAGTGATGAAATACTAAAGCATGAGAGCAACTTACTGATCACCCCATGTAACACATGCCACCAGTCTTCTATATGACACAAGTGATGCTCATATAAATATTTGCACTCAAAGCACTGATTTTTATGGATTCCCCAAAGGCCGCTCACATAAATATTTTCCTTCAAAAGGCCTGTTTGCGCTCAAAGCCCTAGGCTTTCTGGATCCTTGTAGGACACATAACATACCTCTGCTTTCCGGGGTTAAGGGACAGTTCATCCACAGCCCTGTCGAATTCGGTACGGAAATCCTCCAGGCAATCGTTGTCTCCAAACGCTCCCCACTCCATGTTAATGCACATTCTACCTTCCTGTCCTTCCACAAGTTCCACGTTCCGCATCTCTTCCATGTAACACGCATTGCTTCCGGTACCTAGCAGCCGCAAACAGACATAACATGAGCCATCGCCACCCATTATAATGAACCGGAGTCCAAAAACATGATTATTCACAAAGCACCTCTAGCTCCTTATCCTTTTAAATTACCAATTATTAATCTGTCAATCAACATACTTTTAAACTGTCTTAAAACTCAGCACTCGCAAGTCAGAGCATCCATCGGCATGGAATGGTGCTAGTTAAGAACTTGACTATCGGGCACCTTTATCCAGTTTTCAAACATTGTAGAAGAAAAGTTAAATGCTTAGAAAGCTGTTATAATTATGATGTCAATGTGCTACGGTTGCAATTGTGTAAACTAACTAGATTGAAATCTAAATCAACACAACTCCACAATAATCAGGTAATTCCTGCATTCCCTATGCAGTGAGGAACGTTGGTTTAGTTAAGTTAATGTTGGACTACAATTCCCACAGTGCTTTGCATGCTTAGCAGCAGCATCTGGTAAGCGTAAGTGTGCTCTTCTTGCCTGTATAATGTTACTATGCTCTTACCGACAATAAGTCCCATTTCACAATAAGGGTCTTCATAACCGCAGGTCATCATTGTGCCCACTGTATCATTTACTATGGCAACCACGTCCAGGTCAAATTCCTGCAAAATGAACAGAATATACTTGTAAGTCAGCCTCTGAAACAAGCGTAAAGCTATGAATCTTGTGATGTTCATCATCAGCATTTTAATTTAATATCCCTGAATTCAGTCCTTCTTATGGTTTCAGTTTCTTAATTAGCGTACAGGGATCCTTTACAGAATACCATGAATTTAAATAAAAAATAGGGTTAACTACTTTGCCTGCACTCGTGTTATTTACGGACAATGATCTAATTATCTGCCATTAGAAGGACTGAAGGTTGTGTAGCGATACCGCGTAGGATCCTGTGTTCCATTTGCGTTCACAGAGGTCTCCAAATTAGAAGAAGTACTTGAAATGTTTACCTCTCGTCTGTGGATAGCTTCCTTTAGCAGATTGACAACGTCTTCTCCTTCACAGCCCGTTGCCTTGAAGCCTTTTGTCCATTTCAAAAGAATGCCCTGGAGAAGATCATATAGACAGATGATTCACCAACTGAGCTTTAATGCCAATGCCCGATATCAATCTGAACGATCCGGATCCCACATACAAAAAGAGCGTCTGGCACAAACAATAAATGAGGAGCTATCAGAAGGAACTTTCTAATGGTGCAAGAATGAAAACTTCGTCCCATTAGTGATATAGAAGAGAGCCAATGATCAGCGAGTTAGATTGACAAATAGCTCTGGGGCCAACCAGCGGCTCTGTTTATGGGGTCTTCCTATGGCATCCTATATCTTGTCTTATATCCCTTTTGGGGTTTTCACCATCGAAGTGATCTCTGGTAATGACCCCAAGCTCTGCGGCAACACACGGACTCTTCAAGAGTTATGTATGACTTCTTCATGCAGATGGAGCATCTGTCATTCACGCTGCTAGCTTTAGCAGTCACTAAGGGAGGTCAGATAATTACCTCGTCCAGGCTGTTCTGGTGGCAGGGAAAAGAAAAGGTAAATCCGAGAGGAAGTGACACCCCTTTCATTCCCATGTACTCCAGGAAATCAGCAATACAGTGAACAATGTGGTCAAAAAGCTGCAGGAAAGAAACAGAATTAGCCGAACAGTACATGGATCGTACTGGGATTAGTGGTAACCACCTAACAAAGCTATAGTGAAAAGAAGACAATGTGCCATCATGAACCAACAGTCTATGAAGGTAGTGGAATCATGGGCAAGCCTTCCAGCAGAAAGCTAAAACTTTGGAAAGACACACAGGTATCCAGAGCAATAAATGAGACTTTGTGCATTTAACTTGTCAGGAAGTTGTCAATCTATATGTTTTGCTGGGTGCTCTCTGCTATTCTATATTATATTCTAATAAGGATATATGTATGTAAAAATACGATGTATACTGCACTTCTCTGCCAATGAATGGATTACATCCGCTCACCTCCTCGCCTGTCCCCTGCATGACGTCCTGGGGAATTGAGTAGATCTTATTGTGCATTTCCACTCCACGTCGCATGCCATTCCGAACGCGCACCAAAAGCACACGGAAATTTGTGCCTCCAAGATCTAGCGCCAGGAAGTCTCCCTTCTCTGAATGGGTTAAAAGACATGAGATTTAGGGCTGAGCTGTTCATCTTTCCATCACCCAATGAAGAAAACCTAAAGTGAAAGTTCTCGAACAAAATTTGCTGGCTTATTTTCTTGGACACCGTCCGGACCAGGGGCGTAACTAGAAACCATGGGGCCCTGGTGCAGAAATCCCCCCCGGCCCCCCAACTTCAGCTAGTCTGTACCATCGTTGCCCCTTGCTTCCCCCTTCCAACATACAACATATGTAAACACACAAATTGCACCCACTTACTCATAACAACACACACTCCATCTCACCCAACTTACACATCCATGCTGACACACACATGCACACAAAAGTACAAATCCATGCTTACATACACAAACACATACATACATCCAACCTACCACCCACCCAAGCAGCTGGCCACCTGGCGTCACGTGGCCCCTGATACGCTCCTATCTCCCCGTGCCGGTTCAAAATAGTTTGGAAAGGGCCCTTCTGACCTGGAGCGCTCAAGGTTGGAAGGGCCCTTTCTAAACTATTTTGAACCGGCACGGGGAGGCAGGAAGAAGGGGCCACACTGTAATTACGCCAGCGGTCGGGATCAATAGACGCTGTAGTTCAGGTTATATTTTTTGCTTGCCTACCTGTGCCATCGGGGGTGGACCGCACATAGGTGGGAAGCATTTTAACTGTCGCGCTGTCATGGGTCTCTTCGCGCAGCCCTCTCTCCATCTCAGTCCTCATTATTTTCTTAATGTCCAAGAGCTGTTCTGTGCTCAGATTTAAGGCTTCGAGAGTCTTCTCCCTTTCGTGCTGCTGGTCAGCCAGCCTGTAGGCAACCGCCGTCACCATGGCCGCCCCCTTCCCGCTGCCATCCTCCGAGCGCACAAATCGGATGTCACATTCCGGTACCAAACGGCGAACGGTCTTATGAAGGAGCCGGGCAAAACTGGAGAAAGAAGAAATACGTTTATCTGAACAACTAAGCAAAATCATTTTTGTAAAGAGGGTGCGCCTTTTTTTAGGGAGCAGTGTTTTAGAAAAATAAGCAACATTTCACTTGGAAACAGTGCTTCTATACTGTACTTCCATTAACCGACACCGGACAGGCAGTACCGGATGGTACCTTTGCTTGCATAGGCATTATCCCCTAATGACTGGGTTTAGATTTTATGATTATCAGGGCCAGATTTGCATTCTGGACACAAATTCAAATATTAACCATACACACACACACATATATATATATATATATATATAAAAGAAAGGTGTTTTTAAGTAGCTTTAACAAGGACTACAGTTATGAGAGTTTATAAAATATTTGATGTGAGTGCGCTGATTTAGAGATTTTGTATTGCTTTGGTCTTCAGCAGCACCCCCTTATAATTAATGCTAGTTCAGGTAAGTGCTTCCCTTTTGTATGTTTTATTTATATATATATATATATTTATATTATATATACTACACACACACACACACATATATAAACATACACACACACACACACTCGATGAAAATGCTATACACACTATGAAAAGATGCACAGTCCATAGAAAATGTAGAGAACACTCACAGGACTTTTTAAACTTTAAAAATCAATTTATATCAGGCTGCCAAAAAACAATTGATGTTTTGGGTCACGGCGAAACCCGCTGGGTTATCTTGATGACAGGTTGCTCTGTGACCCAAAACATCAATTGTTTTTTTGTAGCCTGATATAAATCTATTTTTGAAGTTTAAAAAGTCCTGTGAGTGTTCTCTACATTTTCTATGGACTGTGCATCTTTTCATAGTGTGTATAGCACCTGGGCGTATTGAACTTTATGTTAATTGTTAAGCTGAGTGCAGACATTGTAAGTCTCACTTACTGTGGGTGTTTTTTGTACACTGATCCATCAACTCCCACTGTGGATTTCAGCCTTTCCACTCCCTTGTTCTCCCGGATCCGTTGGAGTACAGCAGCAAGCGTGGCAGCGCACAGGCTGGCCGAGCGGCTGGACACTATCTGACAGATCCGGTGAGTGGCCACGCAGTCCTCCTGGGATGGTTCCAGTCCCAGTTTGCTTAGGATCTCGTGGGCTTTCTGTATCCCTTCTTTATCCCTGTGAGGTGGAAAAAGAATTTTCCATTATAACGCATGGTCATGTCTTATGCTCAGCAGAGGAGAATAATTACCAAATAATGTTTGAGGTTTAGTAATAAGTAGAAAATGCAAATACTAAGTGGGACGATTATTTATTATCTGCTGATAAACTTTGCTTTTTTATTTTAAATATCTGAAGACGCTAAAACACTTTTCTTATTTCATGTCTGCATAGTGTTGCTGACGCAATGTCCTTACTTCTCAATGGCAGAGACAAAGCGTGTTTCAAAATGTCCAGTGGTCAAGAGGTCAGCTGTGATCCTGCCTTCAAAGAGTAGGTCTTCTTTAGCCATCTTCACCAGGATGAGTCTCACCAGCTCTCCCATGTACATCCCGCTGATCATCTTCTCAAACCTATGGCAACAAAAAAGTTTTAAAGCGTGCTCAGCCCATCCATTTTAGATCAATCCATAAAGTATAACCAGCAGGTGGCGCTGTTGTAGTTTTACTCCAGATACATGGCTTTTTTATTTTTATTTCTATTTTAGAATAATTGTCCTTAATTAATGGTAGCATAGATGGATATATTTGTATCTTCAAATTGGCCATGGCTCTCAAGTTCAAAATGAACTTCTAGAACAAATTGCTAAATTTGGAGAGATTATTTTTTGGGGGGAGAACTCCAGAATTGCACCAAAGAAATTGCATTATAAATATTTTGTAGCACATTAGAAGTAATTAGACGCTCATGTCCATAACTGCATTAATATAAAAGACTAGAATTATTTTTAGGATGCAATTTATACTATTCCTAATCATTAAAAATATCACACATAAGCAGCAGTCTGCATGCACACACATTACAAACAGGGATACTCACAATTGTTTGCCTGGGTTTAAGGAACCTCTGTCGATTTCTCGATCAAACTCAGTCCTAATGTCATCCAGACATCCATCGTCCCCAAATGCCCCCCACTCCATATTTATGCACATGCGGCCTTCGTCGCCCTCCACCAGGTCAATGTGACGCATATCTTCCATGTAACACGCGTTGGTGCCGGTACCTATGGAAAGTGGGAATTTCTTCTGAGTCTCCTGACGCATCAACCCTCTTGCTAATCTGAATAATGTATGTCAGCAGAGCTAACTGGCCACGACTGTGATATACACTAGAGTTCACAAGAACAAATTCTCCAACTAGGGGTTAATGCAACATGTGGACAGTGCTGAGACCGCAGGTTACATATAATAATATTAATTAGCCCATTCACATTCTAGCCATCATCTGAACTTATGGAAGGTGGTTGGTCCAGGAGTTACCACTACATGAGTGAAAATGTTACACGTTTCCACAACGACTACTTAAAAAGGTTAATGAATTCCAAGTTTGTGAAATGCCACTATACGTCTTGACCTTTCTGGTCTATATTTAAACACAAGCCTAATATGACATTTTGACGTTTGGTCCTCATATCCCTCTTACAGCCAAGATCCACCTTTTGTGTAGCTCGGCACTATACTTCATTCTTCTATTGTCTATCAGCTTTCCACCTGATCCGTAATACTCTGAAGTCTGAATTTAACTCAGCCCTACAACTCATGTCCTCTCAGAGGTTATCTCTGGGGTATACAGGAACGTATTTTGCCTAGGCCAGTGTACTGAGTGGTAGTAATGAGATGTAATGGAGAATGTGAGACCGCTCCACCACACTTAAGTGGTATATGTGTTGGGTGCCGGCACTGCCAAGGCTTCGGCCAGCACCAGTTAAAGGCTTGCAGTGAAAAAAAAAACTTCTAGATTGGAGAAGCGGTAATTTCCCTTCTATCCTTACCAACGATAAGTCCGATTTGGCAGTTGTGGTCATCGTATCCACAGGTCATCATGGTTCCCACGGTGTCATTGACCACTGCCACAATATCAATATCAAAGTCCTGGAACAAAAAGAAATTCGGTCATGTGACATCAATAGGCTCATCGGTGTATGTACCCAACGTAATGAAAAGAGCCGTGACGCTCTTCATCATTATTCAATGCTGGAGATCAAACAGCTGACACTAGAATTCTAAATCCCAATGTATAACCTGTTTATACAGTAACTTGTTTTATTGTCAAGGCCTTGTGCTGGTATTATAACAATATATTAGATAAGCATTTTACTCTGTAAGTCCAGTGGGGTCAACTCATGTGCCTTTCTTCACCGGTAATGGTGTGAATAAGGACTGGCTTTTGGGTATCTGCTGTATTATATTAATTCAACACTTTCACGTTTTTGTGCTTGTTCCCAACACAAACACAAACATTGTATAAAGAGGACAACTTATCCAGCAATTTATGAAGCCATACTTCCACTGTTTGCAATGTCATCAGTTCTGTAGGTTCATGAATTGATGCGTACCAAGTATGTAATACTTTTTAATGGATTGTAAGCGGGTAACACTCAGAACTCACTTACCCCACGTTTCTTGATTGCTTTCCTCAACAAAGTAACAACATCTTTTCCTTCAACCCCACTAGCCTTGAATCCCTTGGTCCAGTTCACCAGAATGCTCTAGAATGAACAAAAAATAGATTCAGCTAAGATGGAACAACATTGTCTAGAAAAATAAATGTCAATGAAAGGAAGTCCTAGAAGAGGCCACACAATTATTCTAGGGTTTATTCACAAAACTCTGAATATAGGACTGGGTCAAAACCATGAGGCTCTTTTGGAGGTCAATGTGAGCCATACCGGCAAATGCCCTCAGCTAGGGTATAACACACTTGATTTTTGCTGAGCTCCTGATCTTGGTCCACACAAGATGGACGATTATTTAAATATTAGCCCAAATACGTGCTTCTTGTGGAAATGTGTTAGGGGTGAAGTCGGATTTTCATATATCATATATAAGTATATGTAAGCTTCAACAACAGACTCCACATTCATTTTATGATGAATAATTCTGGGAGAAAAATGAAGAATACAGTCTAATGAATATACATTTTTAATCTGTTTACTACTAAAGCAAAATGGGAAGTTTGCCAGTAGGTTATAAAACCTCAGTCATGTCCACACATGGAAAAAAAGCTTCAACTACAGGCTCCACATAATGTTATGCTGAATAATTCTGGGGGAATGAAGAATACAGTGTAATGAATATAGGTTTTTATTCTTTTTTACTACCAGAGCAAAACAGTCACACAAGTGGTCTTCTTTGAAATGTGTAAAGAAGAAGCTTGAAAGCGTATGTGCTTCTACAGTACAATGGCCCCCTAAAAGATGACACAAACTTCTAAAGACCCAGAAGATTCTTGACTACGCACTGGTTAATCACACGTTTACGTTCATCTTCATGGGAGTTTCACCATATATAGTGCTTTTCTATACCCTTTACTCACCTCGTCTAGCTTGCTCTGATGACAAGGAAAGGAGAACGTGAACCCGAGAGGCAGTTTCTTGTCTTTAATGTGTAGTTTTTCCATGAAGTTGGCCAGGCATTCAGCGATGTGGTCAAACAGCTGGAAGAAAAAGGACGAGTCTACTTAAAGAACTATGAAACCCCAAAATTCATTTTAACATCCGACTCAATATATTTCAAAATAAATACAATGATTTACTGTAGAATGAATCTCCTGCTGCATTCTAAGTTTGCAGGGAGTACTCATTCCCCTGCCACATGAAGACGCAATAGCATCAACTACACACATCTGTGAATATATACATTGTTACAATTTAACAGTGTATAATGTAACACAAATAAATATCGGAAGTCTTTATTATCATTTATTGTCTTATATGGCGCCATCATTTTCCGTAGCGCTGTACAATGGGTAGACAGGACGTAACGAGTAGGAGGAGAGCTCGGCTCAAAGAGCCAACAATCTTAATGTTCACTTTAAGAAGGTACATCATGCGCAGCCCCTTAGTGAGTCAGAGGAATGCCCGACACACCTTGTTTGCATTTGCCAGTACATGGGAAGAATAATCCTGTGGATGAGTGGATCACATAGATAACCACGTTTTTTTATAAGCAGCCTCCTGTAGAGGAACAGCTATACATCTATATATCTAGACACATACATACATCACCTGTTAAAGGGACACTTATATTAGCAAATAAAAAGTGAAATAAGATTTTTTTTTACTGCACGCCATGTAGGCTCTAAGGCTCTTTGGCCCCTCGGTGCCAAACTACAGTAATGCGAGTAATTTCCGGTCACTCCATTTTAGGGTTAATGTTTTTCCAGTTCCTTTAGTTTGTAGAACAAGTACTTCGGGAAAATCCTGTTACACATTTCACATAATGTAAAACATCAGACTCTGCCTGTATAGAGTTATTCGTTTCTATTCTATGCTCTGTTTTAAGTACTTGGTGTGTAAAACGACGCATGCTTTAACCCTTTGATGTACAATGCTCAACCCCTAATGCCTCATGGTGGAGAAACACGGCACGGTAATCATTACCTCGTCAGACATTCAAGATTCGGCATGTTATTTAACCGCCAAGGGCCCTCCAGTAATTTCAGGACACGGCTCTCTTTTTCTTAATCGCACTGTTTTCGTTGACAGGCGCCTAACAAAACATGTCACAGCAAAATCATCGTACTAAAGATGGCAGGCGCTGAGCTGAGCGGAGCCGGGATTGTGCGAGTTATTGTAGTCAGGCAGTCGTGTTTTTATTCCAAAATCACTTGCTGGCAGGAAAATTACACTTGTGTGCAAGCGTGAAGCTGTGATCCGAGCGGTGGGGATGGGGATCTGCTGAGACGGGCAGATTCCCGGAGAGTTGCAGGAGAGAGGCATCCCCTGGACCCATTCTGGTCCCCTCATCTTTTTCGGCCCTATTCAATATTAGTTCAAGTTGGCATTCAGATAAGGGTCCCGGCTCGTTCACTCTATACAGGGAACATTAACCTGCTCTCCTGAATGAATGTATTGCCATAGCTTGGTAGTCTTGGCCTGCACTTGCTGGGAGACAATTAAAAAAGCAAGACGTTTATCTTACTGCAGAACTTTGGGGTCTATTCACTTTATTTTATTATTTAAGCTTTAGATAATTTCAATTCTCTGTTATCACCAAGTATTGTGAAGGTCCAACTCATCACTCCTTCACGGGAAGCACAGTGGAGTTAGTCCTGCACTTTGATTACTGAGATAAGGATTAGCTGTGGTGTATTTTGATACTTTTATACAGCTACTCATCTGCTAGACAGAAGGAATGTCCCTGCGCGACTCTGTAAAGATATCAGCCAGTGCCTCTTATAGACTGCACACAGTCTACAGTATATGTCTGCAGATCCTGGACAGTAAATGCTCATATAGTATGGGCTACACTCTACTTAAAGGCATAACATTTTAGGACAGGTCTGGGAAAACTGGACAACATACCCCAGCAGGACAAACCTGATCAACAAGAAATGTATCCAGTGATTATAGGCTTGTAGCAGGGTGAATGTATAGCAGGCACCCATCCACTGCTCTGCTAAAGTGCAGGAATGTCTATGTACTCGGACAGGCTGCCATTCCTCTTCAAAAACCATACGCGTATATCCACACATATGCTGGGCTTCATTTCTACAGTAAACTGCTGTACTGTGCATTGGGAGGTAACATATAGTGTAGATTTGCATGTTCTGTATAACTGCTGCATTCTCCGTACTACTTATTTTTCATTCACACACCCATTCGTATTTTTATTATCACAGTACCACAGTTTTTTGTACTCCCACAATACAGTAAATTTGTTGCTGCTTTGTCTTCCTTAAAAGTACAGAGGGTCTTGTGGCACCCGACATGCATGCGAATGATGCGCCCCTCACCTGCATCCCACTGCCCCGCATCAGATCCTCCGGAATGGCGTATATCTGGTTCTCCATCTCTACTTTCTTCATCCCATTATCACAAACCTTCACGCGTAGCACTCGGAAATTGGTTCCTCCCAGGTCGAGGGCCAAGAAATCTCCATTCTCTAAAAGGGGAAACACACAGAAGAAGAATACGTTTGCATTAAGCAGGCGGCAACATACTTTTGCGATGGGGTTACCTTCTGCATGACTGGAAGTGACTGCAAGGTGACCTATTATAATGTGCCTCAACGCATAATCATATTTTTATAGCCACACGTATGCATATAGTTACCGTTTTTAGGTTATCCAGGTTTATCCAGCCTACCCGTTTTATTTGCACAGTGGCACTGCCTCACTTATAGAACGGGCTGCCTGGTGGAGGACCTCGTATGACCTCCTACCAGCAGTGAATGTGCTGTGCTGGCTGCAGTGCGAGGGATTATACTGGCCGGCACAATGAGATAACCAGCATTCGGTTAACCTTGCTGATATCGGCACAGGCAGTACTACAGCAGACAGACCTAATCAGTAGAGAGATCATTATTGGGGTTTTTTGGGGTGTTCTTCTAACTTTTTAACCCACATTAGATTGTAAGCTAATGTTCCAACTGTGCACTTTATATATGCATAATTCACACCTACTGACAAAATGTTGCATTATTATTTGTACACATGGCGTCGTATTTTTATTAGTGAACATTATTTTGAGTTTAGAGAATGGCGTTCCAAAGAGGATATAATGGATCAGTATCTCACAGTGAATAGGTTAGCTTGCTGCAAGGCATTGCTGCTGACAGCCCAGCCCTTCTTCAGGTAAAAGCGTGATAAATCACCAAGTAACTGAGGAATGAGCGTGTGTTACCAGGCAATAGATAGAACCGCAAACACACAGCTTTACAGCACTCCATTGGTAGCCAAGCCATAAATGATGAGCAAATTACACTTACACACTCATCACAAGACGATGGCTATAAGTGACCATAGCTAATGATTACATGTTAAAATGGGTACTTCCTATTAAACGTGAAGCAATGTATGTATATAATAAATATATTATATATATATATATATATATATATATATATATATATATATATATATAGTATACACACATAAATACATATGCTGTACCACTTGCCAAAGTCGGCTTATATAGCTATATTCATGGTAATGAAAGGGTTACAGTTCAGCAGCAGTCACAAAGTGTTATATGCTGTTTATTCAACCATCTCTATCAGACCAACTATAGATTTTGAAGGCCTAACCCAGGTAAACGTTTCTTGTACAATTAATAATTAACCTCTTCGTGCCTGGGCTGAAATTTTGTATTCTTTGTGACAATGTTTTAGCATTTTGGCAGTCTTTACTGTACCCACAACAATTTTTAGGACAGGAAGGGGCTTTCTTTAGATACATTTTATAATCCAAATTACTGTATTCTAAAAAATAATTCAATAATGTGAAAAACAGAAGAAAAAAAGCTAATGAAAAAAAACCTACTAAATAAATTGTAATATTTGTCCCGATTTTAGAAACACCTGGAGGGTAAAGATGGTCATCCTTTCCCTCGTTTACCCAGAAGGCCTGAGTATACTCAGTCTTGCTCTTGCTGAGCATACACACTTTCACTCTATAACTTGGGGAGCTTGGAAGCCACCGCTCTCTCTCCCAGTCTATGTCACTGAAGCCACAAAAAACGTCCCGGCCATTCAGTTCATTGTATGCGCAGCTGTGCTCAGAACGCTACCAACTTTCTAGAAAAAACTAGAGAGAATACAATTTATGATGAGGTGCTAATCTAATGTAAACAGAACAAAATTCCCAAACCAAGGGTCAAGATGTATACCAATCCTGTCCTGACTCCCCAAGACTGTGGTCACTACAAAGCACACTATCCACTATAACAATATCACTACGGGTATAATAAACCAGCAGAATCCTGATTTCAGGGCCCAATTCAGGTAAAAAAATATTGTACGTAAAACAAAATGTGCCTTGTAATCAGAAAATTGCCTGGCCACAATGCCAGAATATTACAATAATACCATCAGAAGGCAGAGATCTTACGAGTACCGGCAGTAACAGCTAAGAGTTTTCCATATAATGGAATGTCAGATTTTGCAATCTTCCGACCCCAGAAACCTTATGATCGGGGAGAGTTGGCGTTTGCAGTCCTGCCAACTTTACAAGTCCAAGACATTATATTCCTGTTTTTTCTGTTATACAACCAGCTGCCAAAATGCCAGCCTGAGGCAACTCTGCTCATATTACCCCTCATTATAATTTCAGGCGTGGTGGAATATCTTTGGGGTTGATTATCTACAGCATCACCGTGAACACAGAGCTAAAAGGGGCACTGAAAGAAATAATGGATCCTTTGGTGACATTGAGAAAATTCAACAATGCATTACCCAGGGCTAATGTTCTTCTTGCAGGATATGTTCACTAGGGAGGTTCTTCTCAATGTATAGTTGGTAAGATGAAATAGTAAGTACATGTAACTTTACATTAAGCCAATGTGGAAACGTGCAAATCCGTCAGCTGCATGTGAAAAATGAGTCATATTGTTATCATGCCAAAAAGATATTTATTAGAGTAGCACAAATACAAATGTCGGATGGCCCTACCTGTCCCATCTGGGGTGGACCGCACAAACGTGGGCAGCATCTTCACGCAGGCCGTGGGATTTGTGTCCGCACTGAGCCCCTTCTCCATCTGCTTCCCAAATCGGCTTGACACTTCCAAGAGCGTCTCATCTGACAGGCGCATGTGATAAAGATACTTGTCAACCTAGAGAAACGGTGAGAACGGTGACAATATTACAAATACATACTTCGTGGCAACTAGTATAACGTCCCTGGTTCTATTAAATCTGGGAACCCAGTAATCCAGAAAACACTAGGAGGTACTTCTAGATGCGTCTAATATCGGGGGTAAATGGTATAGGGTATGAACAAAGCTTTCGACATCAGTACTTAATGGTGCATGTATGTAGGGTGGCTGAGGTCCTGTATGTCTAAATCCTCTAGGATAAGGCAGTGCGTATAACACATATGAGAGATGGAGCAATATAATTACACAGAGCAAACCTGAGGAACATGAGGTTGGGTCAATATGGTGATTGCTCCACTTTTAGCACTTGGTTGTAGCATTTGTTAGGTCTGGATTTTCTACCACCCTGAAAGTATCACAGAGATGTGCTAAAGAGCCCTGAACATGCCATTATTATTTATGACTCTAAACCTCCACTTACATAACAACTGTAGCCTTGTCTGTCACCGCTACCGGGGTCAGGGAGGTGATATAATACGGTGGGACATATCAGACTGCGTGGCCATAAATAGCGAAGCAGGGTAACAGAGTGTAGAGGCTGTGAAATCGCTACAATTAATACACAGTTTGGTTCTTGGAATTGTCTCTATACACCGTAAATCAGGCAAGTGAACGGACACGTCTCCAGGATGTGGGATTCTAATGTAATCCTTTAATAACAGAGATTTCTTTTTCTAATTAGAATTCTTAGCGACCGGGGGAATTAAATCACTGTCTTAGCTGGCATTAGATTGGTAGCTTCTGTAGCAACAAAATGTTTCCTATTGGAATCTCCAATAATGATAACACCGATGAGTGCAGGCATGCCTTACTGCTAACCTTTACCATCTGACACACCATGTATGACCTAAATATGTAAGAGGGAACTGTCACATCATTACATTCATTTAATAAAATGACTACTCCTGCTGACCCTACAAAAAACTCTACAATAATTAATAAACACCTTAAAGGAAACTACCATAAAAACAGAATTTTATGTATCCTAGATGACCATAAAATGTGTGATTATCATTCCTATATTAATGTGGATTTAACGTGGTCAGGCAATAAATCCTTTATGATGAAGTGATGAGTGACAGCAGATATTGTAGTGAGCAGTAAACAGTCAGTCTCTGTATGTCTATATGCATGTACCCATATATACACATTATATTATATATATACTATTGGAAAATGTAAGCCGCTTCTTCTAAAAGCATCTTTAACTATGGTTAATGAAATGTCTCGTACAGCACCGACGTGGCTACGCACAGGCTAGCTGGATCTGGTCCTCCTAGTTGGAGAACCCTGGAACGTATTTTGAAATAAACCACTAATGACCATTATGTCACCAATAATGATGACAGCGCACTCCCAATACCCGATGGAAACGGCCATGTATGGTTTGAGCCCAGAAACTGTCTATTAATCCAAGTAGTACTTGTATAGAATGCAATGCATGTGTGGAAAAAGGGGAAGGACATTGTTGTGTAAGCCGCCACTCCTTGTTCCAAACCGGTTCGTACTCTAAACACGGGCGAGAATGCCTGGGTGTACTCATAGCCCTCTTCTTACAGGATCACATGGTGTGCTTTCATCAGAGGAATTATCTTTCTGCTCGGTAAATGGCGTGGCATTTACTTAATGGTCTCTGTACTACTGCAACGCGAGTGACTCACTCCGCTTCCTCCATCCACATAGTGTCTGGTTTCAGGGCCCCATCCCAGGCGTGTGAAAGGGGCGTTTAGAGAACGGGGCTTCTCGGAAATTAGAGAAACGATTGTTAAAGAGACAGCGTTCTTGTTTAATGGGACTATATATTCTGTTGTATTAATGTGTCGACCTAGTAAACATTATATATTATATATATCTATATACAAATATTTTATAAATAAAACAAGTAAGATCTTTACTGCATTAAAAAGAAAAGCCACATTCCAGACCTCCAGAACTATTTCACCTTTGAAGGATTATGGAGAACGATCTGGACCAACCTTTTTAAGGTGCTGTTCCACCTACTCTGCTGAATGTAACAATTCTGTAACTGAATGCAGCACGAGAAATATCATTCCTAGTAATACTCAATGCCTAAACCAGAAATATATTTTTAATAATAATACATTTTTTCTTAGTCGTGTAAAACAAAAGCAGGCCCTGGTAGGTTGATTGGTACGGTGGGCAGAACGTAAACTGAATACAAAGTAGCTGTAAGAATACTGCTGGAACGGCACCTGTTATGTAAATTATGTATACTTAGCACTGTACCAATGGAAGGAAGATGATAGATAGATAGATAGATAGATAGATAGACAGATAGATGCCAAGTGTTATGAACCATCAACTAGGAATAAAACGTAACAGGAACTCCCTCTATCGTTAACTCATTCCAGACTCCTCTTTTTGTAAAAGTTCTGTCCAGAACAGCATCATCCCTGACCCAACACAGTCCGTTCTCTCCGACACTGCTTAAGAACCATAGCGAAGGCATCTTTAGATGTAGTGTGTGTTGGCTTTTAAACGTGTGGCTACGGAATAGAAGACCTACACAGATTGGCTTTTGTCACTTTCGTAAAAGTACTGACAAATATCATTTTCACCATGTGCTTAAAAAATATACAACGGCGTGACTGTAATATATCCTTTTTATGTAAATATGTTACCGTCTCAGGACGTTTGATTTGGGCTCTTCTGCAGAACAGAAATGGTCTACGAGTATCCTTGCATTAGCACATTTTAATTAGATCCCGCAAGATGATGATAACCAGACCTAGTCTATACTGACACATACACAACCTCCCATACCTCAACACACACATAGACATGTATGCGGTCCATAAATCCCGAAACCGACTTTGAGTTATTGCTCACAAAAGGTGAATTCAGGTGGATATTCAATTAAAAAAAACAGTAAACTATTTACTATTAGAAGATAAAATAGGATCAGGCAGATCTGGAGGCAACTCAAGATTTGGTATCTCTGTTCCATCACCTCATCCATGAAGGTCTTTAAAATTGCCAGGTTTAACCTATTAAGGGCCAGAGAGACGATCGGCTTGGCAGTTTGGATACCCTGCTCCTCCCAAAATCATAATGGTAAAAAAACAGTGAGAATTTTCAGATACAGCCAGGGAAAAAACCAAGCGTCCGTAAAGTGACTTTGTATTGTGATGAAAGTATCCATCAGCATCGCGTGGGACTGCGGAGGGTGTTCAAGTTTCCGATGCCAGTGGGGAAAAAAAAAGAAGCAGTGATGTCAGAAAGTAGAACGTGATTAAACGCAGGTTAGCAGCTGCCTCGTGCAACTACAATGACCTCAATTTCTAGCAGCCACACCACAGACGGCTTAAACAATTAAGTTAATAAAAAGCGTTCTCTCTCATTGCTCTAAAGAATTACATTCTATGGAACGCGATATGGCTGCTAGTGTCCCACGGAACAAGAGGGGTAGGAGTATGGGGTATTATATGATGGGGGATAGCTGCCCTAAGGTTTGGGGTCTTTACACGACTGCGTGAACGAGTGCAGTGACATTATATTGTAAAAGGGTCTCCTTTATAAAATTAACCATGATTCACATTCATTACAAGCTGGAGATGGAGGGGGAATGATTGGCAGCTTTGTAATGATATTTTCCATTGATTATTGACTATTTTTAGCACAGAAAGGGCCAAATGAGTTTACAATGCAAAAAATTATCCTACAACATTAGATAAAAATGAAGATGCTAATAACAGTTATATACTTTATATTTTTGGAAATATTGACTAGTGACAAATAGTGACTATATCTGCCCCTGCCCTGCCCAGTATCGCTTATTATCGTATGGCCGTATCGGATATTTTAACTATTTGTTCTTTTTCTTTTCCCCATTTTTTGTGCGAATCCCAAATGATCATCTAACGAGCCGTAATAAAGTCTCGAAAGTATGCAAACAAATTGAACATGCCCTGAGTGCTGCATATTGCAGCCATGTTTTCCTGGCAGTGCAAAGGTTAAACGTTTAGACAATCAAACAGTGTCTGAGTCACCGCTAACACTTTGTTACCCTGTGAGTAAGAGAAGCGTCCGAGGACCACAGGGACGTGACGATGGGGGGTGAGGGTTAGAACGTGAGATGCGGCAGGTAAGAAGCTCATAGCGAGAGCCTAAAAATCCTGACATTATAGCCACAAAACCATCTTGTGGGCAGATTTCAGCTTCCCTGCATCCAGTGCATATTTTAATACATACATATATATATATATATATATATATATATATATATACACTGCATCCCATGATGTTTCCCTACAATACTTTGAGTATAACCGTTTCTATTAAATCTCATTTACCCCCAAAATATTAATTTCATTAATTAATATCACGTATCTGGATTGTCAAACAGATCAACCCATAAGATCTGGGAATACGCACAGTGCCATAACCATACACCAAGCCAGGGCTTGACAAATCCCAGGAGCCAGGTAGCCATGACTCCTATATTTTTAGACCTGGCTCCTAGCTTATTGTATAACTGTGACTGCATAATGACCTCTATGGATATAGGGCTGTGTCGGCTCATAGTAAAGGCTCAAGCTGGCTCCCAGATAAAATATACATTGAGCCATACATTGTACCAATGCCCCCAGTACAAAGCTGTGCATTACGATGCAAATAGCTCATCGTTCTTCTCCATGTAATCACCGCTTTTAATTACTGTAACTGTTCAATACGGATCGGGCATCTTTCCCAAGGTCATTCTGCGGATACCGTCCTGCTGCAGAGGTCAGCAATCTCGCCACCTGGTTCAATTGCCCCAATGGCTTCTTTAACAATGACGTACAATCCTACAGAAATTCTTCAGGCCATCCCTTAGCAACCATCCATATTGATCCTATACAGAGCGCAGCACTACAGAATCAATAGAACAAAACCCTCTCATTAGGAGAAAGCAGATGGTGCCTGAAACCCGGGATTTCCCCTCTTACTGCGGACGGGGCGTTATACCCCAGTACCGTGTACGTGTATGTAGATTAAACAGATAATAAACTGATCTTACAAGAAACTTTTTGTAGCCATCTTGATGGCCTGCATTGCGGATGGCGAAGTGAAGATATAATTCCTTTTGGGCAATCTGCAATTCATATCTCCTTTAAAAAGTGATCAACGCCACTCACTGCTGAGGCTGAGGGCGCTAAAGGCAAATAACAGACGTCAATGTAATTTGCAGTCCGTGTCCCCGTGGCTTAAAACAAACTTCCTGCTCCACGCGGAGGTTTTATTATTTTCCATTTTGTAAGCCGTGTTTAAGGTAATGAGCTGCAGGCAAAGCGTTTACGCCTGTGGTTAGAATAACGCCAGCCGGCGTACGGGGAAAGCGAGTATACCTTCCAGGGCTATTCAATGGAAACCGCTCTACGAGAGAAGCTATGCGGTAGTCAAATGGACTCATGGACACTCATTCTTTACAGAAGTCTCACTCACTGGAATCCACTCACTTTAGATGTAGTTGTGTAGCATGGATCTCGGTCAATAGGGGAGCTGTCTCACTTAATAAAGTACGCGTAACTTCTTGAAACACTCTCCTGCCCTTTTGAAGACGCCTCGCTCATACTCAGACAATGCCGCTACACATTGGAATGCCACTCATTATCCCGAAGACAGCTCGGTTTTACTGCGTACGTCACTCAACACTTCGGTTTAAAGACACAGTCTCTACGCAGAATGCTGCTCGCTGTCATTCTAATGCATGTAGAGTATCTGTGTCCTCAATGACACGTGGAGCTGGCGAGAAGAGGAGGAGTTTATATACCTAAAGCCATTCAATGTTCACTTTAATATAAAGGCAATACATAATGCACATATATATATATAATATTATCTCACGATCAAGTCCTTCTATCATTGTAAAACAAACACACACACACATACATATATATATATACACAATACAGACCTGTTAGGATTACATGGGAATCGTCAATACTTTGGATGGGTTTACCAATATAGTGAGAAAGAATCCCTAATGATTCCAAAAAGTGCTTTTAAATAGCATTTGCATTATATATTTGCTGTGTGTGCACTGATTCTTTCTTTGGCTGTGTGTATATATATATATATATATATATATCGGTATGTATATATATATATATAGAATGCATTTGTATAAGTCGTTAATGTGGCATTGCCCTCTCTTACCTTCTGCACTTGGTCATGGTTGAGTTCAGTGAAGAAGTAGGCTAGTAGATGAGAGGCTATCATGGCTGTTGGTTAATAAGCTTGCCTCTGATGGTGGCAAGTCAGACGATCTCCCCTGGCAGTGCTCACTCTGTGTCTCTCCGCGGTTACCGGCTTTTTGCCCTCACTCCTCTCTTTCTTTTACAATGTGGTCCATTCACTGATGCCTCCCATCCCTGCCAAGCCTCCGTTTACGTCACAGCATCCTGCACCCCACCTTTTTTTTTAACCCTAACACTGCCTGCTATTACGCAATGGCTTGCAATGCAGTAAGATCTCTCCGTTACACAATTTCTCGTCAGTTTCTCGTCCCTTGCACTTTGATAACATCACATTTCCTGGCTTTTTAAATGTCTCAATACTGTACATTCTCAGCACGTCCTGAGCAACTTCCATCGGTAATATTACATCAGTCTCCTGATTTCACTGTAACGTCTGCTCAAATAACAAGATTCGTTTTCAATCAACGAACCATATCCACATTACAAATATAAAGAACGGTTCTACTTATCGATGAGCGTTCCAATGGATTGTGGACGAAGGGGTTAAACCCGGCACAGCTCGCCCCCCCCCCTGCAGCCGGTTTTGGGCACTATTGGCTAGATGAAGGGGGTGTGCGAGGGTATGTCGCACCAAATAACCAATGAAAGCGCGGGGGGGCGTGTCCGTCCGCTACCCGGCCGGTGCCTCACTTCTTTCTCGGATTCACGATCTCATACCACGTGGGGTGGGCTGATATACCACAGGGGATAGTGGGCTCCCCCACGCAGATCATGTGACGTAAAATAAAGGGGCCCCAAGAGGCGAACCCTCCTCCTCCCTGCTGCCGCCTTACACATTATTATACAGCATGCATGGGGAGCCATTACTACCCGGTCTGTATCTAATTCAAAGTAGCCCTAATACAAGGCGATACACCCACACTCTATCCGTATACAAGGCGATACACCCACACTCTATACATACACAGGGCGATACGTGGCAGTTAGTGGATCTCTGAGGAAAGATCTACTATAAGAATGCAGGTAATGCACTTGGCAAACACAGCTGCCATGGTGCCTGCATGTGATAAGTGAGGGGGCAGAAGTAATTCCCTAGGGGGCAGATCAGGGCTTATGATTCCATTTTCTGCTATTGTTAAGGTCTGCATATAGAATTCGCATGGTGTTGACACGTGTAAAGCGATGCAGTATTTGGCATCATGAATAGGCAGTGCCTAGGAGGCCAAGACTGTCAATAATTAAGCAGCAGTCCCCTGCTATTAATCTTCTTCACATAGCTAGTGAGGGAAGGGAGACAGACATCATATCCTATTAACGCCTACAACAAGGATCTGTAGAAAGTATCGATGCCCTGTAACCTGCATTTATCAGAAAGGGTAGATAGCTGCAGTTTCTCCTATGATCTGGGGCCCTGTACAATAGTGCTGTCACAGAGAGAGGCATACGTGACCTATGGCCAGGATGGCAAACCCCATAATGTATGTGAAAGATACTTTAAAGCTGCAGAAAGCTCTCAGGGAAATCCTCAGGGGTGTAAATGTTTTTGGAAGAATGCGTGGCAGTGAAAAAGGTGGTTAATAGAAACAATCCGCATTACAAATATATATATAAAAATATATATATTATACCTAGAAATGATGTCTTCTCTACAAGCCTCACCGACAGGCTATGAACATATTACACGCCTAACACAGCACACTGTAACCTCTATCAGGAAGCCATTCCTACGCATACTGTAAGTAAATATTAGGTTAAAGGACATTGTGCTGACCGTGAATTGCCGATCATTGGCTCATTCACTGCGTGTTCACACATGAGGAGTCAGTGGAGGGGGTTTAAAACTAGATGTCACTTTTAACCCTCTATTGCACTCACACATGCAGATACATCCTCGCCACTGTATGCTTAAATACCAGTAATACCCCACGGATTTAAAATAACCGCACAACCAGCCGCTAACCTGGCCCTGGACGGAAGAGGCTACAGGTAGGTCTGGGGAGATTTCAGGTGTCAGGGGGCCACGTTATGGCTATGGACATACTGTTCTACATACATTTGTTCTGGCATGCAAGGATCACTGACTTAGGTTTTAGGCTACGTAGATACGTTATAGTATTTCTCTTTAAATAATTCATAGTTTGTCCTACTACATGTGACTTGTCATAGTTTGCATATCTGTTCCCATGCAGACAGCATGCATGTCATTTTTATCACAGTATGACGCAATTACAAGACTTTATTCTAACGCAGGTCAGGGTGCCGGCAGACTAATGCAGATTTAAAGGTACAGGCAGGGCTACCTTTCTAATCTAAAGGAACCGGGTCATTGAGTTTAGGGCTGTCAATCAGCATTGTGTAGGCTTGGGTTACCTGCTCATATTCCATGTCTGCATTCGTCTGATATACGCAGAGGAGCTCGTGTGAATCTCTAGCTGCGTTACAGGCAAAGTCCTTCAACTTTGTTAACCTTGTGTGACCCTGATTAAATTTAGCACCGAGAAACACATACAGAGCACATCCAAAAATATTAGCAGTGTATTTACAGGCTGTCCAGTCCATGATATACTCACGCTACCCCTTATCTAAAGGATGAGCGATTGCTTATTAATTACCCAATATTTTATAACTAATTGAATACATCTCCCGATGCCGGATTTCCCTACAGCTGCTGCTTTGCTTCCGGATCCATTTGATTCGAATATTTAATCTGACTGAAGATAGGTGCTGTATGCCAAATAAATATATAATGAGATTATATCTACAATGATGATGATAAATAATCTAATTACTGAAAAAGAGTAATGTGTATAACGTTCATGTATGCAGTCAGAGGGTAGCCAAGGCTTTTCAAAGAGTGTCTTATCATAACATTTAGTATCTATTATAGGCGAATAGACGGTTGGCAAGAGCAGGTACTAGGGATTGGGGTTCACGCTGGGTTACAGCCAGTTTATATAATATAGGAGTACATAAGCCCTGCTAAGATATGAGATCTATAGATCTAAACACAGAAACCTAGAACTTGATGCGGGTTAGAATAATTCCGCTCATCCAGCCTCCTCATTCCCCCTGCAGTAGAAACTTAAATCTTATTTGGCTGTTGTTCTGGTCTAAATTCAGGTTAGCTTTATGTCTCGGGCCAATATACAAAAGACAGAGCCTGCTGCGATATCATTTCTGCAAGACCAGAGAGGAAAAAATAGCTTCCTCCATATATCAAGAGCCTTCATTGTGCACTACGGCTGGTCAAACCCGGTGTGGTTCCTCTGCAGGTAATATGGGGAAATGTCTCGAGTCTCCTCACTGAGTGACCTTAACATCACGCGAGCTCAGGTCTGCTATTCTCAAAGATGGCCCTTTAATCCATAATGAAGCTGGTGGGTTTGATCCATAACTCGCCCCCCCTTTAGCAAACACTCCCCAGTCTATCCTACATTTTAAATAACACTTTATACAACATTGGTCCGGGCAAATAAAGGCATTAACAAAAAAACAAAGGGGGGACAACGGTATCTGCATGTAGCTTTGGTTTCCTTCACAGCAGCCTTCTGAAATGTTTCTACATCCATGAATCAATTGCTCCAATTTCCCCTGTGGGGAATGCTTTACGTCCCCGAGTACCATAAATAGTAGAGAGGCCGTTTAACTTGCTTGGTTTTGTCAGTGTGATTCTATTTGACTATTTTATCAAGCGATGTGTCGTCCCACCATAATATGGAGACGCAGTTCGGAGAAATGTGCAGAAGTATGAAAACGCTGATGTTACAAGATGTGCATCAACTTTATTTCTTCCTGGCAGAAGTGTCTCATCATCTCTACCCAGCACCTCTCTCTACATCATGGGCCACGCTGATAATGGAAACATCTGGATCTTCTGGGACAATTCTAAAGCAAAATGCCAAGTGCTTGGCAATCAGCGGAAGCTTCCCCCTGGCTTCGTTGGTAAATACCCCAAACGCAGTCCTTGAAATTTCTCCAGTTTTGCCTAAATAAATCTAGACTAATCTTATATAGACTAAAACACAGGAGCGCAACACAGGACTAGCACATGGAAGAGAGCTGTCTGTCCAAATCCAAGAAACACCAGAAATGGCGCCATGTAAGAAGGCAACGCTGCTACAGGATCCTTACAGTAGAACATCCTACGCGTTTCATAGATCACCGTCCACCTCATCGGGAATAGCAATGACCCTGAAACCGGCCAACTTTGAACCATTATTTACAGAAACATTGAAAGAAACCGTATAACGTATAGATTTCACATATACAACACTCAGCACAGTGATAACCAGGAAATGTATGGTGACCATATAGAGCGCTTACGCCTTCTTGGCTTAAAGAGATAAACCTACCCAACTCTTAAATAAACACAATTGACTGTAGATATAATTACAATTAATACAGCGGGTATATTATAGATACCTTTCGAAACTTCCTGGATTTGGGGTTTTCCTCGCACGCTCTGCACTAGGAAGCTTCTATGGATTTTTTATGGACATCATTTGCCTATTGGGTTATTTGTTTAAATTTATTTATGTTTACTGTCATTTTTTCCTCTATGTTTTTTTTCTATGTTTTTTTTACATCTCCATTGCTAAGGAATATATCGGTCTGATTGAGTTGCAGCAAGTTTCCTGCATATCCCTTTTTATTATTATTATATCTAGGTATATATTTATAATGTTTAAAAAATAATTGCCTTACAAAGAGACTTTAATAAAACAGGTTTCTTAAAGTAATGGTCCGGAGCAAGTTAGTTCATTATGTAACCAGCAAGAGAATGGGAACACGAAGCAAGTCCAAACTTATCTAATCTGCCATGGACTCGTTTCAATCCTGTCTGCAAGAATGATCTCATTTACTTAGTGCAAATTGTTCTAATTGAGGTTTAAATTCAAGTTTTATTACTATATATTTATGTAAATGCACAGGATACTGGAAGAGAAAGTTAAAATGGAGTTAACAATTTCTGTGCCAGATCGCCCAACGAATCGTTTCAAAGAATTGTGCAATCTATTATTCAAAGTGTTCACAAACTAACCGCTGTTCTATAAATCTGCCCCGAATTCTATGGCGCGTTGTAGTGAAATTACACTTTTGGGGTAGCTTGGCCAGTCCAAGGATTAGTTCAGATATATAAACTCCACCAATCCAAAATTTGAGGTCAAACGAGGAAATGTCTAGCTGTGTAACAATCCTAATGATCAATAAGCCTTTTAAACATAAACTTGGATTAGCCGCCATAACGTGCCACTGGAACACAGGAGTGATGGGAGTGATAACGGGCTATTGGAACACAGGAGTGATGGGAGTGATAAAAGGCAATTGGGACACAGGAGTGAAGGGAGTGATAAAGGGCCGTTAGAACACAGGAGTGATAAAGGGCTATTGGACCACAGGAATAATGGGAGTGATAAAGAGCCTTTGTGATCCATGTAATGTTTTTAGTTGACGTTTGCTTTTTCTTTGAAAAGCATCTAAAGTGACCCCAAACTTATGAATGCAGTGTATACATATATATTAGCACACAGGCCTGTGACAACATCCTTCTTGCCAATTGATTTTTTTCCCCTGTCAAATGAAGCTAGTATTTGTTTTGTGACTGTATTGTGTGCCGTGGTGCGGTGTATAACATCACGTAATAAATTAAGTTATTAAGTCGTTTGCTAAAAACCGAGCTCCAAGCACTTTATCGCTGTCAGCGGCTGAACGGCAACTCGGGCGACGCATGTACGCGAAGGCCACTTACCTGCAGACACGGCTCCGTCTCGCAGTCTCCTTCCTCGGCCGAGCTCTGCGGGGTCATGTTTGCAGAGAAGTATAAAACGCAGTCCCCTTCTCTGCGATGATGAGCGCCGGGTGCCGGACGCTTACCCAGCTCCGGGGGCTTAGCTGGAATTAAGGTGGCCAGAGCTAAGGTTATTGGTGTGTAAGTGACACGGGGAGAAAGGATTTTAAGTATTACATGGCTTAGAGCTTCGTATCCTTCTATAACGCCTTTTTATTGGTTGCTTTTAACTTGGTAGAGGCTAATAAAGCGAGGGAGTTTAAACGTGCATGGAGCAGACATAAAGATCCTGAATCTGACACAAGATCAACAACTCTATAAGGTCTGGTTCTTTACAGCACGGAGAGAGACTCGATTTCCCTGTGGCTACATTATATTCAGAAAACGGCCGTTCTCTATACTCTCCGTTTGTTACCCTAGTTAGATATTATTTTAGTTCCATAATTTGGAATGTGTCTTTTTTGTAGCCGGGTCACTAATGATATATTGTTGTACATGTTGTATTGTTGCTTTGGGACATTACTGGTGGCCACAGATGAACCTTTTCAGGCAGTGGGGGGTGGGGATGTCTTACCTTCAGTCCATTCATTGTCCTTTCACCCAGGGAAATGTCATTCTAAGTATAGAATCCTGGAGAGGACCACACAACGAGGCAAGAAAGGTTGCCGTGAAGATATGGCCTGTGAGTGCATTTAAAAGCATGAGAGTTGGTCCCAAGATATCATCTATTCGAAGCAACATGAAGCAAGCAATTTTTCAGCTGCTATAAAATAATAATATTAATAATAATAAAGAACAATGGTTCAGCATTAGAACTTGGGTGGACAGTAGGATTCAATACATTCTTCGGAAGTCAAAGTTTTAACTGTAATGTAAGGAAATTTTACTTTAATGAGAGAGTGATAGATAAATGGAACGGCCTCCCATCAAAGGTGGTAGAGGCCAATAGAGTGAGAGCATTTAAACATGCATGCGATAGATTCAGGAAAGCTTTAAGACTGATTAAAGCTCAAAGGTCTGAGTCTTTGCATCAGGAAAAAGACTGGATGGGATGAGTGGTTCTTATCGATCAAATTCTATATTTCGCTGGAGAGCGATGGGAAAATGCCCCCGACGGCAGTACGAGCTAGAAAACAGAAATCTAAAAAAACCAAAAAAAATTAAATATTTGCATTCAATTATGATTTTATGTCACAGGTCACAGGTAAACAATTGTTAGCTGCAAGTGTACAGCCAGAATCTAATCAAATCTATAGATGTATAAAAAAATAAAAAATAAAAAAGAATTCAAAACTAGAATGTTGGTGCAATAAACTCAAGCTGTTTAATTCAGTTTAAAATAAAGCTCACTGTTTGTATGCGCCATATATATATATATATGTATGCATATATATATATACATACATTATTATGGGGCAATGTATACTATACAATTTGTTTCATTAGCGTCTGTACTTTACTGGATTTTCTAGGAAACAGCTAAACTCTGAAATAGAAGAGGACCAAGCACTTCTAGGTATGTTTCCATGGCAACTGCCCCCCCTGTATTTGTGCCTGTGCTGGTACGTGAGTAAAAGCATGCACATTTTGGGAGAGGTTGTCCCTCCGCACTCAGGTCTATGGATTAATGGGCACGGGGGGGGTCTTGGGGGTGAGACGGGAGCTCAAACAGATTTAGTCAATGACGAATTGTTGTCTGTGATATACATTTTATAGCATCAGCCAGGTCTGAAAATGTACTTTTAGACAGCTCCCATACGGTCACTTAAACAAAGATCTGTCTGCATTAGGACATGTACGTAGCTGTAGTAGAATATTCGGTGGATTCTGAATTTAATTACACAATATATTTCAAATGTCATTTTCTCCGAGGATATTTGCAGCTTAAATCACAAAACTCATAGCTTTATATATATATATATGTATATATATATTTTTATTTTTGTTTAAAGACACATTCATCATTTGTTCTCATTTTTCCCAGGGATGCCTGTATACGTAACATTTAGCAATGTGAGCTTACAGTCTATTAGGGGGTTGAGGCAGACCTAAAGGACGTTACTTTACAAGCAAAGTGGTACATGGTTACAGAGATGCTCATTAACCTGAAAGGAGAACGGCGGCGAGGGCAAGGAGCGTTTAAAATTGGGTCATGAGCAAGACTAAAGCAGCAAGAGGCTTTGTGACGGACATTACATTTATCATAACCCCGCAGTACTGCCACAAGCCCTGTCTGTCATCCGGACACCGTGCGTCTGCCTGCTCATACTTACCATCAATAAATGAACAAGAAAATAATATCCATTAACTTCGGCACGAGGACCACCTTCACTACATCTGCCTGCAGCGGATTAATTGTGAGTATTTCTAGAAGTAGGAATGCAGTAAAATGTAGACGATTAAATATGTATTTCTTAAGCAGTACTAAGAAGGATGTTTCCGATACTGGACCGAGTTAAAGAAAAGTGTTACAGTCAGCGACACATGTGGAAGAGCCCCTGAAGTCACTATTCTGTGGGTTTTTTGTAGCTACACCTACTACGGCTTGAAGTCCTGCAGGAGAATCGGATGATACTGAGGACACATATCTCCGGATCTTTCAGTCTTCTCAATTACAAGAAAGGTCACAATAGTCTAAAAATGTGTCAGTTTATCCTGTTATGTAATGTTCGCTTTCCTTTACATCACCCTGAAGCTGATAAGTTCAGGGCTGGACTAATCCCAAAAGCCAGGTTTCCAAGGGATCCTAAGATTTTACTGATGGCACCTTTTTGCACCCTTATATATTGTGTATCTTTTCAAACATACAAAAACCTGAACAATGGCAGATCATGCTAATCCAAATCTATTAGTATGTAGCGCCCCGACCTAAAGAAACGCACTATAAGGAATGTATTTGCAACCTAACAAAATTCAATACAATTTTAACCCCTAAAGCAAATGTAACCCCTTAATGACAAAGGCCGTACATGTACGGGCTCAAAATGCATAGTTTTCAATGGGTTTAGGGACCGCCCATTGTCCTTTAGGGGTTAATGTAATATGTAGTAATAATAATAAATGACATATAACATCATGCCTATAACACTTAACACGATACAAGATTTAAAAAAAAAACAAAAGAATAATACTTGTATAAGCTCAGACTGAAACTTATTAAATATTATGCAATGCTATTGTTTATAATTTAATAGAAAACCAAGCAGATCTTTCTAATTAGCACAGACACAGAACCTGGATTAATTATAGTTTTCACTCGGTCACAACCCACAATAAAACTCACCTTTCGTGATACTTGTAAGACAAGATGAGATCTGGCAATGTAAATTATATATATTTAATTACGTTGATGCACCCCTATCATGTATGCAGATATTAATGCACGGTCATCAGTTGGATCATATGCTGCGTCTGAACATTTCTGCCGTCTTTAATTCAGACATAAGTCATTGGAACTGAAATGACAGACGGTAAGAAGGACAATGTGTGCATTTGGATTTATGGACAGCAATGCAATTAAATGGATGCTTGGGAGTTCACGAGGTCAAGCAACCAATATCCATCGCTACCATCGTTATAAGTAATAGTTATTTTTCACGCTTATTTCACGCAGGCAACGTTTCGACACACAGGTTTTTCTCAAGCCTTGAGAAAGACCTGTGTGTCGAAATGTTGCCTGTGAAGTAAACTCACCTTATCATTTGAGTGCTGAGCCTCTGCTTCTTTATTTTGGATTTATTGAAGGCCTTGGTGGTACCCTGACTCATGCACCATTTCACTGCTGAGTGCTGTATTCCAACCTTTGTTTCTGTGTATTCTAAATACATAGACATTAATATGTAGTTGTCCCCCCCTTTGTAGCTTCCACTCCGGAAAAGCTTTCCACAATATCTTGGAGAGTTTCTGTGGGATTTTTTGCCCGTTCATGCAGTAGGGCATTTGTGAGGTCAGACACTGATGTTGGATGAGAAGGCCTGACTCGCAGTCCCCGTTCTAGTTCGCCCCAAAGATGTTTGGTGGGGTTGAGGTCAGGGCTCTGTTTGGCCGGTCAAGTTCTTCCACACCAACAACATATTCATTTCTATTTATTTAGAATACAAAACTCCCTGTTGATATAATGGTCAGGTGTCCCAATATATTTGTCCATATATGTATGTATGTATGTATGTATGTATGTATGTATGTGTGTGTGTGTGTGTGTGTGTGTGTATAACTATCTATCTTTATCTAGTTCATAGTTTCTTATATCAAGAGTTATATTATTCTAGTGTCTAAAAAATTAATCTTCTTAATCATTAATCTTCTTTTTCTACAAATATCTAATAAAAAATATAAAATGCAGTAGAACAATTAAGGATTAATTAAGGATTGCCACTTCCTGATATCCTGTCTCAGATAAGCTAATGTGCTTTTCATTAAAATGTACTGCATGCTGTAAAATGATTCTTCCTTAATACAGTAGCCAGCCGTGCTCTCTCGGTATATGGTATGGGAAATACGCTCTGGACGCCACTGCACGTCAGCCGTCACAGTCTTTATAGCACCCAGTTCTGGAAAAGCTTACTGTCTACCTGCGTCACGTGAGAAATGTTCCATCAAAAATCAAACCGATACGTCATTAACATTTCTGAACAGCACCTTCTTCGGGGATCCATTCTACGGCTAACCCGACAGACTATAATCAAGGAGAATTCCAGCTCATCGAGTCGGTGCCAGGCCTCGGCACCAGCACTTTGTGTTCAGATCCTGTGATTACAGCCTCGCCAAAGCAATTATTTAAGGAACAGACGAGGCGCCCCACCTACCCGCTATCACGTCCCTGCTAGAAGCAACAAAGAGACGGTCCAGGAGTATACTGTGGGCAGAGCAAACGTTGTTACCAAGCTGTGACATTCACATTTCTTTTATCGTTATGTACTAAACACAAATAAGCGCACACACCTAAGATTAAAAAACCAGCTCCGGTGTAAAGGAACAATCCCATCTGTCTCATCTAAAGGCACGGCTATTATTCCATTTCCCCCAGACATTCCCTTAACCTCCACCACTTCCGCCGGGAGGCTGTTCCACTACCTACATCTCAAAAGTAAAACTTCCATACATCTAAGTCTCTGACTCTGTAGTCTATGACCTCAGCACCAATATTTCTCCTCCTTTGAAATAAAATTCTCCCCAGCACTTTGTTAAATCCCTTCATGTATTTAAATACTTCTATCATCCCCCCTTTCCAGGGCTTGTGAAATCCCAAGAGTCTCGGCTCCTAAAACTAATTTCTGCTACTTTTTACTGATTCCTGCCGACGTCTGCCATTCTGACTGCTAAAGAAATCCTGCAATTTTCACTCTGCCATTTAAATTCTACGCAATGTTGCATTTAAGAGACAAATGTGATCTTCTTCCTAGATGCCCATCCATAGCTCCATATTACAAACCTCCGCTGGTGAAGCACAGGAAATAAAACAAATGTTTTGATATGAAATATTCTCTATTGAGACACAAACATCATAAGCTGTGAACGCTTTAAATGTTGCAAGGATCTAAGAGATCTCAATATGTGCAGCTTGGAGGAAAATGAAGTACAGGAGGGAAGTTTATTCCAAAGGAGGAGAAATGTTAAAACAAGAGGTCATAATCTAAAAATAGAGGGTCAGAGGCTTAGATGTAATGTAAGGAAGTTTAACTTTATTGAGAGGGTGGTAGATAAATGAACAGCCTCCCAGCAGAAGTGGTAGACGCTAATACAGTAAGGGAATTTAGAGATGCATGGCATTCGCACATGATTATCCTCAATCTAAGACAAGACCCGGGACTGCTTAATGTATTTGTCTTTACATTAGGAAAAATATGGGCAGGCTAGATGGTTCTTATGTGCTGTCAAATTCAATGTGAATAAGGCTACTTGAGTCATATTGCCGCATGTTATACAGTACCGGCTACAAGATGAATAACTACGGGGCCTGCCAATCAGCCGGACTACTTCCGCCTTTAAACGGCATGACAATAATTTGGAACATTTGAAACAACGATGCTGTTACAGAGGAGTCTCTGCTCCAGCGCTATACACCTTGTGTGGGTTTTTAATATCGATATACTGTTTAATCAGTCAACTCAGTTACACGGGGTTATTAACAGCGCTGACCTCTATAATGTGGTATACAAGGGCAGTAGTCGATATTGTGACTCTTACATACCTCCCAACAGTCCCAGTTTCATGGGACAGTCCTGCTTTCGCAGGCAGCGGGGATCACTTGACCAAGGAGCTGTAAAGATGAATGGAGGGCTGCGCTGTTGCCAGGTATTCAGGTGAGATGGATGAAGACCCTGCCCCGGCCAAACCCACTTCCAAGCTCACCCTCCCCCACACGCCCCCTAACACAGGTACCCGATTTGTTGTTTTTTTTGGGGGGGGGGTGCTCTTAATTAACAGGGATTAATGCTTTTTTTAATTGAACCCTTTTTTTATTTGGGCATAATAAGAGTTATTTATCCTGGAGATTTCACTAATAGGGTATGTGGGGCAAACTTCATTACATACAACCTGTGACAGCAAATAGCAGGTGGTGACGGTGTTTTAACAACAATGGCGTGAGGAAAGTCAAGCGTGGTTAAAAACGATTAGTTTAAAAAAGAAAAAAAAATGTGCTGATCCGAATAAATAACCTCTGACCTCTAGGATTTCTGGGAAAGCTCTGTCCTTTTCAACACTCAACATTGAGTGGAAAAGCCAGGCTATAGAAAATCCCCCCGGCCCAGTGCGACGGGCAGCTCCTCTATGAATGGAGGCTTGTATGTGACGGTGTCCTGGTCTGTTGTCATTGCAGAGGCTCGGGTAGGTTACAGCGTAAGAGACAAAAGACATTGAGGCTTCATTCTCACGCCAAATGGAATGGACAATAAACTAAACAATATCTTCATGATTGTAAGCTCGTTCCTCACCTGTTGTTACATACTACTTGTTATGTCCTGTCTACCCATTGTACAGCGCTACGGAATTTGATGGCGCTATATAAAACAATAAATAATAATGATCTCCACTGACTTTGGACACCCCGGAGTCTATTCACTAACCTGGGAGCTTGTGAGATTTTGCAGGGGAACTGAACATCCCTGATTTCACCAAGTGTGAAAGAATGGAATCATTCGGCATGAGCTATGCATTATGCAGGGCTCACTCTTCTATGCAGGCTAAGCGGAATCTGCATAATGAGTAGTTAATATGGAAATACTGTGAGTATTGCTGATATTACTATGCATTGGGCAGGGCTTGCTCAGTCCCCCTCACAGCCCTTAAACAGGCAGAGTGAACACATTGAGAGTTATTCACTAAAGAGAGAGTTGATGGGAAAGTTTGCAGGAGAGTTGGAATTTCAACTAATCAGCTGCACTATACATTATGAAGGTCAAACCCCAGTGAGCTTCTGCTGCAGGAATAACTGCTGGCCCTGTATAATGTATAGTTAAATCAGTGAAGGTTCTTCAAACTCTCATCACCCATCTAATTATGCATTATACAGGGCCAGCTCAGCCCTTCTTGCTGAAGAAACTTGGCATTGTTGGTGCTTCATGAATAGTAAAGTTAAGGATTTGAGACGTTATGCTGCCAGGTTAATAAAACCCCCGGATTATCATGTTTTATGATACCCACAACATATTTGGAGCGCTCGCCTCTTACTTCTGTAAAAACTGTGATAAACTCCCTTTTGCTTTAATACAGAACAAGAGAAACTTTTATCTTCCCTAAATCAACATTTCTTATCAGCAGTCTGCCCATTAGCAGAACATTTCTTTGATAAGCGACTACTAATAGCCCCTATTATACATTCGCTCCAAACTCTCTCTGCCAAAGGGAATCATTTTTCATGCCGTCCGCAACCTAATTCTTCTAAAATTAGGTAAACGAGGTGATGCTGGAGAAGAAGGTGGCACGCTCTGCATAGAAAACGAAATAATGGCAAAAGCAACAAAGAATGAGAAAGGATAGAAAGCTAGCGCTTTAGAGCATGCGCAGTTTGGAGAGGGAGCCTGGCGGCTGCATTGGCACACATTATGTATATCCGGTGCGTGGTTACAGAAACATCAGCCTGCTGGCTAACCTTCTAAGTAAGCTTCGTGCCACCATCAGATGGAAAATGTTATTGGAATATAGAAGCCGCAGATTTAGAAATTTAGCACTGATCACTTTTTTAGGAGCCATAGCTAACTGGCTTCTGACATTTATTCAGCCATCAATTACTTCATTACAAGTATCGAGACTGCACCTCTAATTAACTGCGCCCTTTCTATGGGGGCTACAGAAATGATGTGATGTCATCAACAAGGCCAGATTAAGGTGCTTTCAGCCATGAGGCATAAAGGGCTCCTTCTCTGGATTTCCTGCATTTCCCCCGTTTCTCTGCTTTCTGCCTCTTGCGGCCTTTTTTCCTTCTGTTCTATTCTTTCTCTTTGGCACTTTGTTGTTTTTTTTCGTGGGACAGACTAAACGTATAGACAGAGCGACAGAACGGCAGAGCGATGGGGCCCTGGAGAAATTAAGCCGAGTGCTCTACTGTTAAACTGGCCGTGGTCATCACGAAAACATATCTTGCTGTATAGTTGGGGTTTCTTGCAATGTTTTTTTTAATGATGTCATCATCTTAACCCTCTTCAATGACCATGTCTTTTGTATGAATCCAAAATATGTAAGCACTAGTTCTTCCTACTGTAACTAGTGCAAAGTGTTACTAGGATTTATTCATTGGTAACATTATAGATTGTAAGCTCTTTGAGCAGGGCCCTCCTTACCTTTCGTTTCCATAAATGCCACTTGATGCATCACTCGTCAAGTCCTGGTCAAAATGTCATAATAAGTAATAGAAGATGGCAGTATTCAGAAATGCACTCTCTTCTTTAGTTAAGCTCTTAAGGACTATCGACGTTTAATATAATTATACCAGCACGCGATTCTCTGCATTCAATATGTACTTATTTAGCTTTCGTACAGATCAGCGGAGCCGGTTGTGTTAATTAAAACCCTTAGAGATATGACCATCACTGGATCCTGCCTGTGTTTCTGCTGTGTAATATATTTACGTATCTTATATCACTTCCATTGCAATTAGTGTTTCTCTGTTCTTATTAATATAGACTCCAAGCACACAGTGCTTTCTGACCAGAACTGCACGTGTCACACGTTGATCCTTCTCAAGTCACATGTCTCAGCTGTTCAGCAATGTCACTTCCATAACCGCCCAATGCGTTACATGTCTTTCTGGAAGGGCTAAAAGTAATCCCCTCTATAACCCTATCCTTGGAAACATTTCTTCTAATACACCAATTATGTTTGACCTTAGCCATACACATGGATTTACCACCATACAGGTCTGTCTGCGTGACCCCTTGACTGCTCTTCTCTTTGACTGGCACCAGAGCCATAAACAAGCTTGGGATTCCATGGAGGTGTAGCTTCTAAATGTAGTTTGCCAAGTGTGATCGGGGGACAAAGGTCAAAAAACTACAGTGTGAATGGCTTATACCATGCGTAGGAGTTATTTAAGGAGCTAGCATGAAGGCCGATGGACAATAAGTGATAGTGACTGAAGGTCACAATGACACACAAAAGCTGAATTTTGATCCAAAAAGAGGATGGATTTAGCCTTGTGGGAGGACAATTGGAAGGGATCAGGGTTTCTCCTCGCCCCAGTAAGTTTATTTCATAAAACAAATTATGACTTTACTTCCTCATCAGTAAACCTTGGCTACCTGTGCAGTGCCAACAAGGTTGGATCTTACCTGCTGATTCCAGTTTGGTTTGTTGAACGGCACATGTTCAAAGAAAACACCTAGATCCACAATATTGAGAGACATTGCTAAACTGCTAAATAAATAAAAGATAATAATAATAACTTAAAAAGGTGTATTAGTGATAATTGTGGCACGTTGTGTGCAGTCTGAATGAGAGTAAAAGTTACAACCAAGAATCAAGCAGATGTAAAATCCTTGTAATTTTGATGGTGGAGCAAACCACTGGATGTCACCTGTCACCTAGAACGACATATGTCACTCTGACATCGATCAGTAAGCATCAATGGTGTAATCTGTCCTTGTTCATCACTAGATGTATTCTCCACTTCTAATTTTCCTTTCTTTCCTTACTGTAGTTTTCAATTACCAGTAACTGATCACTTCAACTCTTCATAAAAAAGTTGCCATCCTAGAGGCGTTCATTATATATTATTATATTATATATATGAACTTTTCTGTTCATCAATGGCTCCAAAGTTGCACCAAAGCAGACACATAACTTTCACTCTTTCATCCAGCTCTAATCCTAGCATTAGCATTATTATTGACTTATAATATTTTATTTTCTGTCTACGTCTCACACCTGCTCGCAGAGGCAGGGTTTGTCGGAAGGAAGGTGCAACGGGAAAAGCGTATGTGTGTTCAGTATATGATTTTTAAGTGTGTGTGGGGATGTCAGTGTATCGTATCAATGTACAATGTTAGACTGTGTGTGCCATCGTAAAGAGTTAGAATGAGTGTGTGTTTGGGGTGTCGATGTACAGTTTGTGTGTGTCAGTGTACAGTGCTAGTCTGTGTGCATCAATGCACTAGACTGTGGATGGGTGTTAGTGTACAGTGTTAGTATGTGAGTGTGTGTGGTAATGTCAGTGCATGGTGTTAGAGTGTGTGTTAGTGTATTGTGTTAGACTCAGTGTGTGTTAGCGTGTGCGAGCCAGAAGGGTCGTATGCAGACTGACATGAAGGGAGCAGAGCATTGATAAAGCTGGACAGAGTAGGGAGCAGAGCAATTATTTCCCATGCCTGGTTGTGATGCACCCCGTGTACCTGACTCAGCTGCCCCTGCATAAGAAATAACTGCTATGTACCCTACTATGTATAGCTTCTCCAATGTTTAAAAACATTGCCATCTTTGTAAAGGAATGGGGGTGGAAGGGAATATTCTTGCTTCGGATGCCACTTGGCCTAGGACCAGCCCTGTTTGGATTGCTAGACAACCACTTTCTGTATTCCATGGTTTTGACGTAGCCACTGTTACTGTCAGAAAGAATACTCTGGGTTTTTTTTCTATGACAATGTCTAGACCATCTAGTAATAACCAACAGCATGCCATGATTCGCTCTTCACTCAACTCTCACAAACTTTGCAGGTAGTTTTTATTGTGTAGAAACAGAGCTTTATAGTTTGTGAAGATTTCTTGCTTACCTGCAGCCAAGGTTCTCTGCAGCTCCTGGAGTCAGCATTTTCCAATCAGTGTGGATACAAATCACCGTAAAATGTTCGAGGCTTTTACCCTCATGTGGCTGAAATACCTGCTCAATATTATATTTAATGATCCCCATCTTAATGTGCCATAGGCAGACATTTGGCTAAACTATTTCTATTCTATTTATATCCATTGCTTCTCAGCTGCTAATGCTTAATGTTCTTTTATTCTTTATTTTAAGTAGATTGCATGGTTAACCATGATTTCACTGTACCCTGTGAACTAACTGGCTTTGAGTCTTGTATTATAACTTTGCAATCAAATGTGTTTCTGTCAACGCTACACTTCTATGAGCTTTTCTAACCTGTAGAGACACGAAGCGTTACATTAATGTACATTACGAAATAAACCAGAACTTTGAGTTTATTTTAAGTTGTATTTCTATCTGAGGGTTAGTTGTGCTGCGATAGATCCGCTCTCCCCGTCTACTGGTCTAAACGCGGGATGATCACTCCGGAAACTACAGGCAGCTCACAAGCTACCAACTGGAGGCAGCTGGAGGAACGCTTGCTTACGTTGAACGTGACATTCTCTGCCCAGCAAAATGTCACAAGCCAGTTTAGTGTTTTGCTTGAAGCACGTGACAACGTCTGGGGTTTGCTGTGGGATACGGCCCGCCATATCAGGCAAAGTATTAAGTACGAGACTGGAGGCTAGTTCTGTGGCCATGCAATGGCTCCTTCCAAATCTGGTTCTGGACCCAATCCTACTAACCAAACGTAGCTTTCTGAACCTTCCCCGACTACCGTCTGAGCCAATGAGAAACATATGGATTGTCTTAGAAGCACCTAGCGTGTAACTATTTTTGTATCCTTTTTGTTACAGTAAATGATTTATTATTGAATGTTGCGTCTCAATTCTTCCACATAATAACTAGGGGTAACCGTGTGTGACTGGAGGGTATGTGGCCGATTACTGATGTCACTGTCCTGGGTGACAAACAAGTAGTCCATATTCTCTCAGAGAAGGTCTAAAGCACCGCTCTCGTCTCAACAAAACATTATGCAGACCTGTGAGTGCTGTACAATACAGAAATGTACCACTTGTTACGGGGTCTTCGGGGCCCTTGGGTTAGGATGTTACAGTCCCATTTGTAAGCGGGGCTAGAATTCCTTATAGGAACTGATCTATGCTATTTAGGGGTCTTGCATTGATCCACTGTTGGGCCTGGTCGTATGACGGTACTGAAAACAAAACTAACTTTCTTAGGAATTATAAAACAGTTGGAGGGCTGAGTGCTCCAAACAAAATATAAAGCGTCTGATTTTATATATATATATATATATTATATATATATATATATATATGTTTATGGTCTACAGATTATAGATGTGAGCAATTTAGACTGGATATTACGTCTGTTACTTCTTTTTCCTTTCCATGGGAGCTTGGAAAGCCGTGGAATGCACACGCATGTTTGAACATCATGCCATCCCATACAGGCTTCCTCCTATAAATCTCTTAATCACGTAACCCTGTTGTACAACACAGAGTGCGTTCCTGAACTTTATATAAAAGTGAATAAAGTACAGATTAAAAGCGTTCTATAGCTTTCCGGGAGGGGAGCGGGTGAAAGGTAGACATGTTCCTCCGCCGAGGACGTGACCGGCTGCACATACGTGCAATTGAGCGAAGATGAAAAAGGGAGAGTGGAAAAAAAGGGAATAGATTAACTCATGGTCTGGTGCCTGATACAGAGAGAGAAGCCACAGCCGGCTCAAACTCATTCATGCCAGAGGAGTGTGCGATTTATACCGGGCACAAGCATTTCTGCTAAATATATGACGGCTTCCACTGTGGAGACACAACTGTAGAACCCGTCACTCGTACTGGAAGAACTACAAGCTCATGAAGTAAACGCACATTAAAAATACTCCCTGATGAGGATTTTACTGAAAGTAAATTCAGAACATCAAAACAAATTATTGCAAATTATGGCTGCAGGAACAAAAGTTTGGGAGCCGGCCGCACATTTGTAAGGCAGATATCGCCAGCTACCTGGCACATGGCATCAACCCAGCGCTCTAGAACATAATCATGCCAATACTCTGGATATGTTGAAGTGCTGAGCTTTATCTGACCCATAGTTTGACCCGGCAGTGGGTCAGAAATCAGAGGTTACTCCAATCTCCAGAACAATTAAGTTTATACTTGAGTCAATGAGTGGGCAGTTTTGTTTACCGACCGGCTCAGCTTAAAGGGCCATTAAACATTTTAAAGCTGAAGAAAACAGTAAAGCAAATCTTACTTATATTAAAAGTAAGAAACTTATTTCCACCTGCCACCTTCTCTCTCCGGTTTACTGAAGAAGCGAGTTTCCATTCCGGAGCAGGTCGTGTCCGTATCCGACTGCACGGAATGGCTTCAATCTGAGACAAGGAGACAAGCAATGGTGGCAGGCAGAAACAAGCTTCTGAAGGAAAGGGTTTTTCCTGGACATTTCCACTCCAGTGTTATCATATGAACAAAATGTAATACCATCTTGCTAATGAGTGGAAAAAAATCACAGATGGCATACTGTGATGGCTTCCTACCATTTATGTTAGAATGATCAATGCTGATCAATGCAGTTTCCTTCACTATTCCTTTCCATTCACCTACCAGCAGCTTCCATACATCACAACTTCATCTATTCAGGAGCACCAAATACCTGCACAGTGCCCAGATAATCAACCGGCATTAGGATATGAGAGGGACGCAAATAACGTGTTCTAATTGACATGGAGAGGCGAGGAGATATAAATATAAAACAATATCACTCACACTCTGTAATATTAAGTTTTTCTCACTATTACAGAGTGCTGAGTTATATTGTTTTTTATTCATATTTGCTCTTGGATTGGTTGGTTGGTCTTCCTCCGGCACCTGAATATTGAGTGCTGCCTGACACTAGCGTCAGAAGGAGAGGTAAGGAGGACCTCAACTGCATAGTATATCTCAGGCAGTCCTTAAATTAAATGGATCCACAGTCCCATTGTGTTAGATTTAGATTTATATCATATTCCATTGATATTTTCATATATTAATAAGAAGTAATGCTGCCCCACAATCCTAGTGATTTAAACCACATCACCAAAGACAAGGACCCCCTGTTAATAATACATATATTTGTCACTGCGGCCAGTATTATGGGCTGATTTCCTACTGTTGATTATTTATGATAATGTGCAAGCAACAAGCCTCTCTTGTGAAAAGACTATGGAGAAGTAAAACATATTTAAGACCTACCCAGGCCTCTAAAGGATCATGGAAATGGGCACAATGTAAGAAAAACTCTTGTGTACTTCTTATTCATCACACGTCCATCATGCTAGGGCAGCCACCTCTCTGCTAAAAACATATGAAAAAATGCACCAGAACAATATGTCTAAACAAAACTACATTTATACATCTTTGTGTATGCAGCAGCAGGTCAACACTGTTATCCTGTTTTAGTGCAAAATCCTGGCAATTTTTTATACACCACTAGAGACATAGTAATAATGTTAAAGACCCAGAAGTGCTGTGAGACGGATGAGATACAGCCTCCAAGAAGGTAAACAGGAGAGATTTCTAACAGAAATGGTCTTCTTGAGTAAACAAGACAAGAATAGATGAGGTAGTTTGCTTTACCAATCCCAGACAAAAATGTCACATCCGAAAGGTATGACCCCAGCGGGTAAATATTTCTTTTATAGCAAAGACATCACTTTAATGATTATTTTAAGTCATTCACGGTTTTAGCCAAGTATTCTGAGCTGTTTTCACAAACCAAATAATTAGATGCCAACCATGTATTTTTTTACAAATAATGTTGATTATATTAAAAAAGCAATCTAGGATAGGGTAATTTTTATATTTTTTATTTTGCTAAGAATGAGAATCTGTCACCTAAAAAAATATGGCAATCCAAAAAAAAAAGGGTTCGCTGGCAAAGAAAAACTTCATTACACTATGCCATACAACAGCGAGGACTTCCCTGTAAGCCTCCTCTGTAATTGGCATCCACAGGATGTTTTAATGTTCAAATCCTCTTAATTAATAATACTTAATTTGTTCATTCATTTTGCCACAGTCATAAACAATGCCCAGAAAGAGGCACTGAAGAAAAATAAAAAACAATGCCATTTCTCAGCTCTTGTCCTTAACGAAGTCAACGCGATCAGAGAGCATAAGGAGAACGGTGTTTCCATCCCTGATCCCAGTTTTGTTTTTTGCTTGTAAACGCTGCTTGCTTTATGGGGTAGCCAGTACTGCCCTGATTTCTGTGTACATTAACATGGATAGAAGGCTAAGGAAGAACATGTACATGTATCAATAGGGTTCAAGGGGCAAGGCGAAGCTCCACACAGCCTGAGGAAGCTCAAGAGACTTCAATAATTACTTAAATGAAAGAGTCAAGCACAAAAATGGCCTTTAACAGTATGTAGCCTCCTATGGGATAAAACCTACCTGATACTATGGTCTTGTTCTCACTCATGGGGCTGCGCCTCTCCTCCTGGGGCATTTATCATTAAACAGAACGTGCAGCCTAAGGCAGAACTCTTCTAGAAGAAGACCACAGGCCACGCGGCAAAAACTGCTTTTCTACGCGCCGCAGATTCATTATATTGTTACTTGAATGGTCAGTTAAGCAGGTTTGCCTTTATTGCTTTTCCAAACTGGGCTTCCAATGAGCACTAATCCTGCTGAAATATATCTTTGTACTGCATGGCCTTAATAAAGAAAATGGATACAGCTATATTGACCCACAAGAGGACAGTGTTGAAGGTGACCTCAGGTCTGCTATTCAGACTGAAACTGTTTCAAGACCATTTGCCACGCTACATCTTTTTTGTCGGCCAAAAAAAGGAATCATCTCCAACTACCGTGTAACCTTACAATTAGGGGAACTACAATCAAAATGAAATTAGAGATGAACTGAACAATCTAGCATGTTAAGCAAATAATGTTAGCAGGTCCATCAGTTTATTCTCGGTAATTAAGTATTCCCAGAAAAATTATGAATGAGATTACATTTCTCTGGGCATTCACATTACTAGGGGTTTATGTTTCCGAGCAAAGCGGGGTGACACTATAAGCTGCTCCCACACTGTGTACTTGAATGCCCAGCAAGCAACGTAAAGACATACAAATCTTAATAATTAGCCACAAATGTACTTACAGAAGCCAGGGATTGTCCCAAACATAGCAAAATGCATTTTTGTGACAATATCCTAGCTTCAGGTACCGCATTTGTGACATCAGCTCGGGCCGAGACCAGCCCTTAGTGTCCAAAGTCAGGCTGGTAAAATTGACCTTCAAGTGTAGAGAAAGCTGCATGTCCTAAAGACCCATGGGACAGAACTCTATGTAGGTTTTCCTGCTCATGTGTTTCAAGTAACAAAACTCAGCACATATTCCTAGATACCCTACTGACAAATGAAATATTATCCACATACTAAAAAAACAAAAAACAAACAAAAGAAAACAGTGGAAGTTTCCCTCTGTGTTTCAAAAAATTCCACCCTGGCTCCAAATCTGTAGAAGAATATTTTCCTATATTGACATTACTTTGCTTGAGTAATAACCCAGCGCTCTACATCATTCTGCCAACAACAGCTGGGGGATATTCCATAGAAATAAATGATAGTCCGGGACTGAACAACATTGCAAATGGCAGCAAAAGCCATTACCGCGCCATTTCATCTCATTTTAAATACCCCGCTATGTAAATTAGTGAAGTAATTCTGTGTGGTTTACATGGTTCTTAAATCCTAACATTTCTATTCACTGAAAAGCGACATTTCTTCTTGGCTGAAAGTTGACATAATTGGAAAGTTTTCTTCAGTACAACAATAACTACATTCCCAGCTGGGATCATTTTACTTACAATTAGTAGATTTTGTGTTCCTGTAACTCACGACCGTCAGCCAACAGCACTTTCATACATCAGCGGCTCCACTTGAGGCCAGCACACTGTTGCTGGATACAATGGCGATAATATTATTATTATGTGGGACATTTACTAATAAAAGTATTACAAACACACATATATTGGTCACACGCACCTAGCACTGAATGACTCCTACAAATATTAACCTTTAAGAAGACTTCTCCCCTAAGGGTAACATCTACTGGGTTTTCAATAATATTAATAATAATAATCACTTGCAATTCCTTCATGAGGAACATCTATTGTAGAGCTAACTGGGAAGGTATATAACGGCGTCCTCGTTCCGATGTGAAATATTCTGCAGAACAAGGTGCAGACAGGTCATGATACACATGAGCGCAGGACACGTTCGCAGCCACACTTAGTAGACATCGCAGGAGGTAAAAAGCCGCAACCAGTGATTTCAGCAAGTAAAACACTGACGCATGGGCTGAAAAGGGGCATTATTGTCCAGATAGGACATCTCAATCATCTTTGCTACTTTAAAACATACGTAAAGACAATACAATTTTGAGTAAACTTTGAGAGAGGTTATTGCATTGATTGTTAAATGCATTTTTAATCATATATCTTAATCTTTTTGACCTAATTCTCTGTCTATCCTATCAAAATAAAACGGGGATGCTGAGAGCACCAGATCCTCCGTTTGGAGAAGGTTGCTGTCGTATTTATTTGGTAGGATTGTGACACCCACTGGTCTGATGTTAATATAGCAGTCTAGTGTTTAATGTTCACACTTTGATTCATTCATGCCTGGTGACCACTATGGAATCACATGCTGTGGAGTACAAGTACCCCTAATGATAATATGGGGGAGGCATTTGCTAATTCCCGAGTTAGCAAATTCTGTCAAAGGCCAACAATCCCCCAGGCTGCAGCGGTGTGACAATCACGGTGATTACCGTACTATACATGCTGAGCTGCCAAAATAGTACTTTAAATAAACCTCCTGAAAATGACTGCAAATGTTACATAAATGAATGTCGCATAAAGGTTGAAAAGTGGTCCTGTTGATTGGTCCATTCCAGTACCATGATGAGTCTGGAGAACAAGGTGGCAAATAAAGTGGCAAACTTAGATAGATAGATAGATAGATAGATAGATAGATAGATAGATAGATAGACACATTTACACAGACTACTGACAGGTGACGTGAATAACTGATAATCTTGTTATCATGGCACCTGTCAGTGGGTGAACCAGCGACAGGGTCATGGGTGGCAGAGGCTCGTTGATGCACGAGGGGGGTGAAGGCTGGCCTGTGCGGTCAAATTCTTAGTAGCAAACCTTGTCACACATTTACATTTCTTGATGACTAGTCTTTTCAGCAATATAGACTGAGCTTAGATGCCACCAAATACCCCCCCCCAATAACTACATTTTCAGCAATACCTTCCCATGCAAACTAGATCCAACAGTGCTTTCTCACTGTAAGGACATCAGGGGGGCAAACACATTATGCTCTCTTGATGCCTTAAAGAATTGGGTATTTTTCCTCTTTAAAGTTGTATTCTTGTATTTATATTATAGGGCATCATAAAGGAATGCAAATTAGCTACAAAAAATACTACTGACATTTTTTTTAAAAGGACAATCTAATGTCCCAGACACCCCCTCCAAGGAATAACGTATGTTAAAGTGTGAGTACATAATATGCATTCAAAACAAATAATAAAAGCGCTTACCTGCCCTCCTACGCCACGATCAGACTGCGCTTACCACTGATTGTCTGGTTGGGAGAGAGGGGAAGTGTGTGAGGTGCAGTACTAATGGGGGATGGAGAGAGGGTGTGTGTACGTATAGGGTATTAAGAGTGAGTGTAAGTGAAGGGTGTTGGGGTGAGTGCATGTTTTATTGTACTGTGGTAGTGTGTAAGAGCATATGGTGTTACCATGTGTGTGTGAGTATGTTGTGTTAGTGAGTGTGTGTGCGTATGTTGTGTTAGTGAGTGTGTGTGAGATAATAAGTATGATGTTAGTGAAAGTTGTGTGTCGATGTAGTGAGTGAGAGAGAGGAGTGTGTGTGTTAGTGAGTATTGTGTGTGATGAAGTAATAATGTTGTTGTGAGTATGTTGTGTAGTGAGTATGTTGTGTTAAGATAGAATTGTTGATGTTGTGCGTGTGAGTAAAATGTTGTGTAGTGAGATCGTGTGTGTGTATGGACAAGTATGTTGTGTTAGTGGTAATGTTTTTAGTGAGTTTAGATGTTTGTGTGAATGTGTGAGTATGGTGTTTAGTGTGTGTGTGTGTGTGTGAGTATATACGTTGTGTTATGTGTGTGTGTGTGTGTGGAGTAATAAGATCTGTAGATTTAGTTGAGTGTGTGAGTATGTTGTGTAGTGTATGTGTGTAAGAAAAGTATGTTGTGTTACGGAGTGTAGTCGAGTATGTTGTGTTCAGTATGAGTTTGTTTGTGTAGTAGTGTGTAGTGAGTGAGTATGTGTGTGTTAGTAGAGTGAGAGTGTGTTTTGTTGAGTACTAATCGTTAGTGTGAAGGTTTGTGAGTGTGTGTGAGTATTTTTTGTGGTGAGTGATGTGTTTGTGAGTATGTTTGTGAGTATTGTGTGAGTATGTTGTTTAGTGTGTGTGTGTATGAGTATGTTTGTGTTGTAGTCCTGTGAGTTGTTGTGTTATGTGTGTGTGAATTATGCAGTATGTCTATGTTAGTGTCTGTGAGTATCGTTTGTTAGATTAGAGTGTGTGTGTGTGTATGAGTAATGTTGTGTTAGTGTATGTGTGAAGTATGATATTAGTGAGTGAGTATGGTTGTGGTTTAGTAGAGTAATGTTTGTGTTTAGTGAGTATTTGTGTTGTGGAGTTTTGAGTGATAGTTGAGTATAGTGAATTTGTCGTAGTTGAGTGTGTGATGGATGTAATGAGTAATGTTGTGTTAGTGAGTCATGTATTTAGGAGTTTGTGTGTGTGTGTGTGTGTGAAAGATATGTTTGTGTTTAGTCGTGTGTGGTGTTTGTGTGTGAGTTATGTTTGTGCTTAGTGAGTGTGTGAGTATGTTGCTGTTAGTAAGTATGTGTGCTATGAATATGTTAGTGTAGTGAGTCGTTGTGAAGTGATGTAGTGTTAGTATAGTAAGGATTTGTTTGGTACGTGTGTGTGTGAGTGAATATTTGTGTTAGTGTGAGAGAGTCGTGTTTGATAGAAGTAAATGATTTGTGTTAGTGAGTTTGATGTAGTGTGTGAGTATTAGTGTGTGTAGAGAAATGTGTTTTGTGAAGTATGGTATGGTGTGAGTTGAATGATTGTGTTAGTGTGTGTGGTGTTATGAGTTATGTTGTAGTTAGTGTCTGTGAGTATAGATTGTGTATAGTGTGTGGTGAAATGTATGAGTATGTTCGTGTTAGTGAGTGATAGTGAGTAATGATTGTGTTAGTGTGATGTGTGTATGAGTATGTATCATATTTGTATAGATGTCTGTGAGTATGGTTGTGTTAGTGTGGGTGTATGAGTATGTTGTGTATAAGTGAAAGCTGTGTGAGTATGTTGTGTTAGATTGGTGTGTGGTGTATGAAGATATTTGTGTTAAGTGAGTGTGTGAGTATGTTGTGTTAGTGTGTGTGTGTATGAGTATGTTGTGTTAGTGAGTGTGTGAGTATGTTGTGTTAGTGTGTGTAACTCTAGGCTCACCCCTGACCAATTCAGGCTACATCACCTTCTCTGATAGTTTGGCCCTTGTGCTCATCCGTTTTCATGCCGAGACAGGGCCGGCTGTATCGCTTCCTTTCATTCCACCTCCCATCCACTCCAATAGCCAAAGAAATAAGATTTTGTTTTAGTCTTAAGTATATTTATTTATTTATTGTTTACCATTGTTGGTGTGGCTGCTCGAGACACCGAAGCATCCAATTAAGTAAAAAAGGAAAAGAAAAGAAGAAAGACGAGCATAAAGGATTTGGGGTCCCAAAGCTGGCCTGTCTTGGGACGCATTATTTAAGTATAACAAATAAAACACACTTCGAATTGCCAAATACTCCCGCCGAATAACGCATAATCTTTAAAAGAAAATTCTAACAATTACCGTAATACACTGACAGACATACGCGAGTCGGAAGGCCTTACTTACCAGCGATGGGATCCGCGGCGCCTGATGACGTAAGAAACCGGAAATGCGGGTTCCGGAAACCGCGGAGAAACGAAGCTGCTGGTGCGCGTGGCGTGCTGTGGAACGCTAATTGCGGGTTGGTGGGGGAAGTTTAGGCCGCTTGTCGGGTGAGTGTAGATGAAAACGGTTACAGCATGAAAACTGTAGCTGCCCTCCAAAGAGGAGGACGACTGGGCTTCCCCGTTAATATTCCGTGAAAATATATAAATATATTCGGTAAAATTCTGAGGCCATTTAATATTCTAACTTTAATAGAGGGCCGGGAGGCTACTGATCCCTACATTGTTACTGCGATAGAATTGGCGTGTGTGATATATATTGCTTTCTACCTGTTTATTACAATAAGTCTATAGGATTTATAACTTTGCCCTACCTATATAGTGAAGATGGCCATATCTGGTGTATCCGGTATTTTCTTTTTAGACACCCAATAACATGGTGGGCAGTAAGCTTGCGAGCCGGGCCCCCTCTACCCAATGTATCAGTTTGCCTCAGTCTCTCATACCTGTTGATTATGTATAAGAAGCGCTGTGTGAATTGTTGATGCTACATAAATAAGATAATAGCGCTATACGCATTTTGCTTATATATATATATATATATAATATGGGGCCGGATACGCTTAATGCTGCGGATGCAGGTGCCGCCTCTGTTATACTAGATCGGTGCAACACTTTGGGATCACTTTTTGTGCTTGTATTAAAGGGACATTCTGCTATCGGTGACAAGATATCTGTATTGAAAGAAGACATGCTATAGTACAGAGTACTTTGATTCTATAGAGGGGGTGTCGGGGACATTAGACCGTCTCCTTAAGTTCAGCTCGTTCATGACCGGTATAACGGTACAGGGCCCACTCATCTGCGGCCAGTAAGAGAAAATCTGTTCTGCACCGGAACTGATGTCTAGTTATTTCTGAATTGGTAAAAAGTTTATTAATATTTTTCATGCCCATCTATGTACTCAACTATGTACACAGGTTTATGCAAAATGTACAGTACTTGAATGGATGCAGAGGCTTAATCATACAGTGTGAAGGGTTAGCATTGGCCACATTATCATCGTATAGTATGGTGCAGAGTGGGAGATGTATTAAATCAATCATCTCTGTCCTTTGTGTTTAAGAAATTCAGCTGGGTTACCCCTTCATAATGCATGGTGAGGTTAGTGAGTTACAAAGTTTCGATGCACATCTTGCATGCATTCCCACAGTTTATCGCATAAGCCTTGATTTTATTCACTTAGATTGTTCTCGTTGTCCTTTTGGTGACATGAGCTCCCTTTCTTTAAATTGTGTTTTGGATCTGTCCCTTTTCTTTTTTTTTAGAGCAGTAAAGGACGTGATGACAATGTCACGAAAAACAGAACTACCTCCGCTGTGTATAACTCCACCACCTGAGCTGCTAGGGGATGTTCTCAGGGAGCATTATACACCCCTGCCTTTCATGGCCTCGATCAACAAAATGAAGAGGCTCCCATCTGGACACTACTTGTGTTTGGAAAACTTTGAAGATGTCTTAGAGAGACGGCAGGCAGCTAATGCCAAGGAAAGAGAGCGGGTGAGAGTATAATGGCCAAGGACCCAATACTGTAAAATATATATATGTATGGTTATGATTAAAGAGTTGTGGAGCAGTCAGCAGCAATGTTCCACGTGTTATGGTAACTGCACCACTGACAACCAGAATTGCTCTTTATACTCCATTGTTTTGCAGTCTCCTTATATATTTGGTTTTGGCTCGTTCTCCTACATCTGTACTGGACACCCTCTAATAAATCCTAAACCCTTTGCAGATTAGAAATATCAACAGTGGGTTTTCAAAGCTGAAAACCATTGTGCCCTTGATTCCCAAGGACCGGAAACCAAGTAAAGTTGATACACTAAAAGCTGCCACTGAGTACATTAGACTTCTTCATGACATCTTGGAGGACACAGGTGGATTTGAGGTACTGTCTTAATGCATTTTTGTAAAGTAGTTTTTTAGGCAATAATCATGTGCCTGTTACTTATAAAACAAAAAAATATACAATTGTTGCAGTCTCCCTATGTAAAACTCCTTTGAGATCTGCCTACTCCCTTCACCTTACGTGAAAAGAACCCATGTCTAACAGGCTAGATGGCCAATGGTACAGACAGGTCACAGTTGGGTTCAATCCTGATCATGGCCCATAGACACTTGAAATAACCCAGTATTTGACCCTGCATTGCTTATTTCTCCATATAGTGTTTACGGTGTGCCAATAAAGGCTTAAAGTATTATATATATATATATAATACTTTATTATATATATTATATAGGACTGGCTCGTCAGATGATTTGCATGGATCACAGGTTGTAAAATCTTACTTAGGTCTTAACCATTACACTATAATGCCAGCCTACAGTATATATATATATATACTGTAGGCTGGCATTATAGTGTAATGGTTAAGACCTAAGTAAGATTTTACAACCTGTGATCCATGCAAATCATATGACGAGCCAGTCCTGCAGTGTACAGATGCTCTCACAAGGTACTGTAGTACTGGGTATCTGCAGTTCCAACAATAAGCAAGCAGTAAAAAAAAAAAGTATACAGACAGATACATTGAGATTATAACGAAAGCTTTGTGTGTGTGTATATATAGTATAGACTTGTGATTAAATAGAATAAATCAATTTAAATGATGTGGACATATATAAAAATGTTCGAAACAATGTAAGCTTTTGACATTAACCAATTGTTGCCTTTTGACTTGTAATCGCTGCCCATTGTACAACGCTTTCAGCTGGCTTCTCACATATTACTGTGTAACAGAGTAAACTGTTGTATCCAGACCGTATACATATACAGTGAAAGTGTCTACAAAAAGGATTAGTGTATAGTCACTGTGTTTAATGAATTCATAGTGGGCATGCATCTAGATATATAGATTATACTAGCCAATGTTTTTTTCTTCTTATACTTAGAAAGTAGATGATGTTCCTGATGTAGACCCTCCTTACCCAGGTCCAGTCTCCATGATGCCCGAGTATATGGGGTCCCTTCCGGCTGAATTCCATCTGAAGCCTTTAGGAAATATGTCGGGGAACATCCCCTTCTTGCTAAAGCCTGAAGAGCCTGTGTGTTTATGGAGAGCAGGCGGTGTGTTCCCTGGTTATGTGGGCATTGTACAGATCCACAAAGCTGGCCGACTGGTAATGTCCTTAGTGATTATACAGGCGCAGTGGCGGCATTGACATTCACGTGTAAGCTGTGTAGGTGACCCTGAATATTCTCCCTTTATTTGCTAGATGTTTCACGGTGGTCTGTGAAGGAGCGATCTCTTTCCACACGTTGGTGAGTATTATTTGACCATCTTGGATTACACATGTAAATGAAGCGTAATATTATCTGCTTAGTGTTTATATCAGGCTTTCCATACTTTGTAATTCACATGACAGCAAGCTGGGCTCCAATCATGAGTCTGCCCCCATGCAAACTGACTCTATAGGGTTATATATATAAAGGGCCTGTCAGATTGGAGAACAGGATGGTCACTCCTTTCTACTAAAGGGGCTTTTTATACACGGCCCTTAATGTTTGTAGACAATATTTGGCAGAACTCTACTAACGTCTTCCAAAAGTCCTTACTGAAGTCATTGGGTACTTACCTTGTCTGTAAATCAAAACCTCTAAGCAATTAAGTCAGTGGTGTCAATATGTTCAGTAATCATCTGAGAATCCATTAGGGTTTTCTCTGACCTTCCTAATATTTCCTGATTTCCTAGTTTCAAAACAACTTACAAAGATTTAAAATGTGCACAGAAGCCTGATGATGTTTAACACCATACGCCGCTAAGCAGAAGAAAGTCAGTCTGTTACTATTAATGTGTATTCTTTTCAATAAATCAGATGGCAGCGTTTGGCATTGAATATTGACCTAGACCGTGGTTCTTAGTCGTGCATCTGATTATTCGGGGAAAAGAAATACATTGCGCAGCGGCAGTGATCGCAGGTCCACTAGGTGGCAGGAGCTTTACACATATCCAGCCACCAAAGATATTTACTTTAAATTGTTATTTAATAAGATGGATTACATCACAATTTACCAGGAATCTTCCCAATAATAACAGATATTTGTCGTTGTATAAACTTCTGCCTTATAATAAAAACACGAGTCGTACTTACACACTCCCTCGTATTAATCTGTACCACTGCTGGGGGGCTATTCCGTGTATCCACCTTCTCGGTGAAGAAATTAATTCTTATATTGCACCTAGGTTCTAGATAACAGCCATATCTAGAACCATTAAGTCACCCATGTTGCTTGCCAATAATGTACATACTGGCAGTAATCATTTTAGTAATGCGCCATTTGCCGTCCACTAACTGTACATATCCCTTCTGCTAATCACATTGGGTTTATTCTCTGAAGAGATTACAAAGTTTGATGCACTTAGTGTAAGTGTAGCACACAAATATGGCTCTTTATAAATACAGCAGTGTACTCACCCTTTGTATCTGTCCTTCCAGCTTTGACACACAATTACATTTGTATCAGTCTGTTTGTATGGAGTGCAGAGTGATCACATTATAGGTTCAGGTATATTCAGGCCAGATGATGAGCAGAGCCTTGAAGCCATCCATAGAACAGAAGAATTGGGATCCTGTGTTTTTTCTTTAATCTAGAAAGGACTCTTCTGCCTGTGTGATGGGAAAAAGTCACATTATCGCATGGTGTGTCTGCAGCGGAAGGGTGATGTGTTTTTCACCCACCATTGTCGCTGCTGAGCATGGGGTAGAATATGCCTTCAGGATATGTGCAGGAAGCAATAGGGGCTGTACAGGCTTGGCACCGTCCTTCATACTAGTCTATACCAATTCTGCTGGGAGGCTGTTCCATTTATCTACCACCCCCTCAATAAAGTAAAACTTCATTAATAAGCCTATGACTCTAGTTTTAGATCAACAACTTGTCCTAACGCTTCTCAACTTTTGAAATAAACTTCCAATGTTTCTATCGCATCTCCTCCAGCTAAACATATTAAGATCTATAAGTCTTTCCCGGTCATTTCTCAATATCATTTTGAAGATGGGGTCTACAGAACTGTACACAGCTCTGTAACCCTGTAGACTGTATAGGTTAAATGTCTTACTTTATATTAAATATATCTGTTCATAATTAAGGTTAGTAAAAGAAGCCTTTATGGTGTGACTAACCTTTTTTTTTTTTTCTTTTTCTCCCATCTAGGTCTCTAAATGAAATTACTGAAATGAAGATTTGTTTATTTGTATGTAAAATATTTATAATGCCATATGGCTAGACGCTTATATTTGTTTATAATATATTGAAACAGAAAAATAAACCTTTTGGGCAATTTATTTATATAGTTGCAAGGTGATTAAAGGCAGCTCCCTCAAAACGCGAGATGGAGATAAGCGAAAAAATTCAACCATAACCAAAAAGTGACGGAAAAATGGTAATGAATAAAAGCACATTCTTAGGAAGTTTTTTCTCTTCTTAATTCTCGGTTTTATGGAAACAAGCTATCATGCCAGAGGACGTTTAAACAGTTATGGAATGATTACTGTCGTTCCATTTAGTATTGAATTCCGCAGAGTAGACAGAAGAGCAAAGAGGATGTTGGCAAGTGACACTGCTAGATAGTAGGATAATAAGACATACTGTTGGGGGAGTTGAGGTTAAAGAACAAGGATAGGGTTAAGAAGAGGGGCTGCAGTATTTGCTGTGCATGCTGCTGAATTAGCTGATGGACTGGAGGCCAGGGCTGACGTAGTTTTAATAGCTGAAGACCGTATTGGGTGAGAAGCCAAGAGTTGGGAGAGGAATGCTGTGTATGGGCTGTCTCACCCTGCCCTGGGGCAATAGACCTGTGGCTTTGTGTAGTAAATAATGGAGCCCTGGTAGATGTGTATTACCTGGATTTTTGTCCAAGGATCTTACGGTGCCTTCCCCTGCCTGACTGGTATTATGACGTAAAGCTGCCCCAGCCCCCGGCGAAGCGTGTCATTTAATGACGTCATTGGATGTTTGTAGGCACGGTAGGCGTCCTGGCTCTTTCACTGTTAATCCGGAGAGTTCGGATTGTGTAGGTGTGTGTGATTCAGAGATTCTTGCTGTAAGAGAGACATTTTCATCTAATAATGTGTCACAGCGGGGATGGAGGCGTTTCGGGGGCTCGGCGAATGGCTTTTAACCAGGGGTTTAGATTTTTCTGTAATCTCTGTGTTTTGTTGGTGGAAATCTACTCCGATTACAGAAAAGGTGAAGCCTCCTGGTTAAAAGCTATTCACTGAAGTGCCTGCAATGGAACAGATATGCGTGTTCTATGTGATTTACCCTGGTAGTAAATGGGATGGCGTAAAGACTTGGCCAGGCTGTGGCTGTAAGGATGGTTACATCAGGGGTGGTATAATGCTGTGAGCATGTTAGTGAGAGACGCTCGGTGGGCGGGGCGGGGGTGTGTCAGGGGGCGGGGCCGTGGAGATCACTGTCACGGTCTTTTGTTTGCCAGCTGTACCGAGAGAAGGCTGGGCTTCTCTTCTCTAACCATCTAACCATCAGCCGGGAGATAGCATGGGATCCCCGACCTGCGAGAGATAACATTCCCACTGCACAACATAAAAGGTAGGTCTCTTATCACGCTATGGCTTCAGAGTCCTCTGCCTTACAGTAAAATCCATCTGTGATCATGCCCAGGTTTCTATACAGGCTTCTGCTGCAGATCAGGAACGTATTCATCATATCGTGATGCTTTCAGGCAGACCTGCGTTAATAAATGAGCGATTATATAATAGCGACCAGGTTTTTATGTTTTACGCGGAGCGCTTCAATGGCCGCTTCACCTCCTTGTAGGTGTATATGTCGTTTTATGGCTTACGTACAAATAGAAATGTCAACATAATGGATGTAAGAGCATCCTGCTGAGATTGCCTTATGGCTGCAGTTCTGACGCCGGCCACAGGAGAGCATTTGGGCTGCAGAAAGAAAAGCCTGTAATAAAATATTATTTTATTATGATATTGGGACAAACAGCAGTGTATTCTGTGTGATGGGAAGACGGGCTACATACATTACAACAGTGTAAGTGGGCATCTGACAATTTATATGTGTTTGCCCACCAAGAAGAAGTGTAACAGCGAAATATAAAATGCTGTGTATGCATGCATAGGCAGTCTCTTTTTTATATGTAATAGAGGATTAAATATATACATTTATATATAAAGACTTACATATAAATAAGATCCCTTCCATGTCTGGACAGTTTGAGGAATCAATGAACAGGTGTCTATTTGGGTTTGCAAGGGAGTGACCTGTTTACTGTAGCAATCGGTTTACAGCATCAGCTGCCCTGTGAGCATTACAGAACCGGGGCATTTAGCAGAGCTGGGGAGTGTGGGGTTAAACAAGAAGAAAATGCAGGAAATGAAAGGGTTAAATGCAGACATTTGCAAGTATTCTGATATTTAATGTATTTCCTTGTCGAACCAAATAACTAGGTTCAGCACAAGGAAACTGCATTCTTTTTGCCGCTTCTGATGTTTTTGTTTTAGATTACATTTTTTCCTTCCTCTTTCGCATATAATCTGGTGTTTTGTGCCGAGTGTCCAGTTAATGAACTTTATATGGGTTAAAATGTGTCTCTGTGTGTACATACATATATATATTTATATAATGATTTTCACCTAGAAATGTGTGTTTGCATTGAAAGACAGTGTTAAGTGTACTGTAGTTTGCAGTGTGCTGGCATGCAGGGGGTTAATGGGCATGCAGGGGGTTAATGTGCATCCGCGGCTGGGTGTGGACTGCTGAGGCGATCTGTGTCTGCGGCCGGCCTGGGCGTTACTGACCCCGGGTGTTCCAAATCCTTTAGGGGGTCTTGGTGAAGATGGTTAAAAGAAGCCTCACACCCACACTGTGCCGGCTGGGCATCTCAGCATCTCAGAGAAGAAGAAAGGGGTAAAACGGAACAATTGTAGAGTAATGGTGTTAGAAGAATGTGTAAGTGATCTGTTCCAGGTAGGGCTTTTGTTTGCCTACTATGGTGTAGATCCCACTTAATTGACCCTTTGCTGGTCACCCATAGAGGTGCCTGTCCATGACCTTCTCCTCTGTATAACCATCCTCTGCAACTACTTACCATAGCACCAAACATTCTTTATCCGTCCAGAGGAGGAAAGGGGTCTAAATCCACCACAGGTACAGCATCTCAATCATCATGGAGAGCAGGGCAACAGGCAGAATATTATATATGGAGCATGCTGCTCCTCGTATAAAGCTTTGAATGTATTAAAATAAATTGGTGCTATGGGTTAGTTAGTATGGTGCTAGTTAGAGATTATACAGAGAAGTTACATGAATAACTTTGTATTATTTTATATAGCGCCATCATATTCTGCAGCGCTGTACAATGAGTATACAGGTGAGGAGATCCCTGCTCAACGAGTTTACCTATAATCTATATGATTATTTAAGAGTTAAAATGTAAATCCATGCAGGGTTAGATTGATCACTGGTGGGGGGGGGGATTAGAATGGGTTATATTACACAGTAGGAATCTGCTACTTTCGAATTGGCGTTAACGTTATAAATAGTCTGTATGGAAGAGCCGGTGCCTGGAGGTCGCACCCTGCTGCAGAGAACACGGAACGCGATGGCGATTGAACGTTATAGATCTCCTCCTACATCCAGCGTTAATTGCCGGAATAACGGTGCAAACGTATAGCTGCTCTGTGCCTACATAGAGGGGTCCGGATTTGGTAACCGTGGCAATGACGAGGTAGCCGTAAGCGGACGCCTCTACCAGATCAGTCACCGTGCTGTCTGAGTCACGGTTATTTTAAGTTCACGCCTCTGCGATCTCCCACACGGCAGCGGGAATAAAAGCCTGCCTGCTCGCCTGATGTTACAGGGGCTTGCTAGTTTTTAATGAACCCCAATTCATTAAATTCTACTTTTACTTCCTTCTGCCCATCCTTGTGCCGTTAACCTTTGCATCATACTGGTATCTTCTAGTGTGCGATATGGCCGGTCCATACAAGATGCGTTCCTTCACATCGTTTAATGTACACATGTTTATGGCACCGTGGAAATTTGCTATGAATATTAGGAATATGCAGTGATGTCATCTCAGGAGCTGCAAACATAAAATGAAGCATTAGAACATAAAGATGTGTCTTTATGTTCACTGTGAGGGTGGTAGAGAAATGGAACAGCCTCCCATCAGATGTGGTAGGGCAGGTTCAAATGTATTATGATAAATGCTTATGGAAAAACGGATATATCTGTATGAGCCCAAGAGAACATGGATCATTTAGTTTGAAATTGATTTTATTTGGACCAGCGTAGAAAAAGATCTAAAGCTGTGCATGATTTCAGGACCTCAGAGGTCTCTTTTTCAGGTAAACATTCTGACAAACGTATAAAAGCATCTTTTAGAGGAATAGGTTCCTCGTGTTCTTTTGATGATGTTCTAGCTGTGCTTTTGGACTCCTAGGTAAGTGAGGGAGCAGCATACTGGGCGTTATTATTAATTATGCTATTTTCCCCATAAAATCTATGCGGTATCGGCGACTCTGTTAATAGCGCACCTGAAAATCAAACCATCCCTGGCTGGTATAGTCATCTGAGTCGCAACACATATATAGAGCTGGGTTAGTCTTAGTGTACATTAGTTTAAAAGTTATTAAAATATATTTTTGAGTTAATTTTGCTTTACATATTAATTTAGGGAAAAAATATATTTTTACCTTTTTTTTTTTATTATTTTTAATTTTAGATACGAGAACCACACATTTTCTTCTGTTGCCCGTCTTGAAATCTTGCAGCCAGCCCGGGTTTGATTAAAAAATATGAAATAGCGACAGATAAGATCTGTCCTGCTAAATTAATAGTTTATCTTTCCTGTATCTCTGCTAATTAATGACCCTAATGGGATTGTTTCCAGACTGTTTAGCACAGTATCCTCTTCAAGAAATGTCTTCTGCTTTTGAGACAAACCGTTTAACCCCTTCGCGACAAAGCCTGTGCATGTATGGGCTCACAATGCATTGTGGTTAAAAGGTTTAAAGAAAACCCTTTGTCCTTATGGGGTTAATCCCCGGCCAGCATATGTATTATTCTGCAGGATGAAGTCAAAGTTGATGCCTTGTTTGGGCCAAGGAATAAATGTACAGCTAAAAAAAAAAAAAGATTATGAAATATGTTGCTTTTTTGGGGGGGGGGGGGGGCTGACTTTCAAAAGTGTTTTGGGTAGATAATTTGGTTTAAAAGGACAATTAAAAACAAAACTTTGTAATCTTCACGTATGCGGTGCTGACGTGTCAATCCGTTCTAACACCCATGTTGCAGGGTGTTATATCTCTGCTTGACCATTGCCGTTATGCTCCGGAGTAAAGGATTGGATTCCAGGAATGTGTATATGCGTCCGCTTTGCAGAGAAAGATTTAATGCACTTCTATTCCAGCCAAGCCATGAACTGGTTAATTCCTTCAGCTCTAAACATAAACTAGCCAAATGGTGACGAGAACGACATTCTGGCATCTCCCGTTATAGTAATGAAGTTGTTTTCAAAAACAACGTCTGTCTGTCGAGGAGAGTCGTTCCATTATTGTAATTACCGGTATATGTGAGAGTCTCGGAGACCAGGAGCTCGTAAGAATATGTACAGACAATTTATTTTCATTAAGAGTGGGAGGAATTACATTAAATGGACGCTTATGCTTATTTTTGGGGCTAAGTAAAGCAAAACGCTGCATGGTGTCTTTAACTCCCCTGAAATGGTAGAGTATCGGCTTGCGCATGCGCAGCGCGCTCTGAAAATATTCCCCCATCTGCTGAGGTCCCAGCAGGTTCCCCGTCTGTGTCATTGGCATGGAAGCCGGTCTAACAGGTTGGGGTGCCGGCACTTGCCAACGGAGGCACTCCATAAGGAAACAGAAGAAAGGTTTCATCTTTCGCTGTAAGAAAGAGAGACGATCAGTGTTTTATTCAACATTCGATAAATAACAAAACATTAGGGCTGCTTAACTTGCTGCTCGCTGTTTGAAAAACATTTAATGGAACACCGAGCCTGCGACCTGCACTTAGTTACTGCCCTTGAATTCAAGTGTTAGTACTGGAACAGATGAGGGGTTGGAAGTCGCTTGACCCTGATATATGGTTATCAGATGTACAGGTAATGGGGGGTGAATAATTTAAAGGTTCATGTCGTGTTTTAAGGCATTGCCGGCACACGTGTGTTGTGTGGATCACAGATCGGTAGAATCGGGTAGTGCCGTGATATCACGACTTCTACTCCGGCAGGCATGTTGATGAACAGACATGAGCTTGGGCAGCACTCGTGAAAGTGTGTGGCCTACTAAGCGAGCTAAATAAATATTGCATAGAAGATTGAGAGTAACATTTTAGTAGAGTACAGGCTCTACTGTACGTTGGCTTCCAATCAGTCCCTACAACGCTTTCTTCATATAACCTTTGTTACATTTAGATCCACCAAGAGCCCTATTGTAATGACACTGTCAACACAAGAATGTTTATTAAGGGTTAAACCATCTGTATTATGGATGTGAAATTAACAGAAGTAAATGTATGTTATAAAGAGGTTGTATTAAATGGTAGCTGTTTCTAGGACCTTGGACAGCTCCCCCCTGATTTTCAGTAATGAATATATAATATCAGGCAGCGGAGATGGATCGAATAGTTCTTATCTGCCATCAAATTCTGCTTCCACGGCTGCTAAATGTTACTGTCCTACTGCTAACGTGTAAAGACGTGTTAACTGTGTATATGTCTGTATAGATCCAACATTCTAGATTTATTTTGGATTCCCGCTGAGAGCAATAGAAGAGACACATTGTGCTACCTGCCCTCCCCCGCTTTATTATGCATCCATCAGCCTGTTTAGAAAATATTTGCATGATTGTTTCTGGCTCAAATATTATGTGAATGTACCAAATGTTTCAATATTTTTTTAATATATAGTATATATAAACCAGAGGTAATCACATACCAGCCATTAACAGTATGGGCACCGGCATACGATGCCTCCAACTGACCGCAGAGAGCCGGTGGCGTATGTTAATCTGTAACATAACATTCTTTTCGTATAATCTTAGTATTATGGCACCTGTCAGGGGATGGGATATAATATGCAGCAAGTAAACATTTTGTCCTCAAAGTTGGTGTTAGAAGCAGGACAAATGGGCAAGTGTAAGGATCCGAGCGACTTTGACAGATCCGAGGGGTAGTGGAGTCCATGCCTCGATGGGTCCGTTCTGGTGGCAAAAGGGTCCTATGCACTATTAAGCAGGTGATCGTAATGTTATGGCTGGTATATATCTAACATGATTCTGTGATGTGTAATAAAGGGGCCATCTGTTTTTGGACATCTGTACAAATGCACACACTAGGCAAACTTTGTTAAAAATGAAGTACACAAGTATGTGGATTGGACCCTAACTGAGAACTGCAAGGTCTACGAAGCTATTGCAGAACACATAGAAATAGAAAACCTGTAAATGTATAACTACATACTAGTCAAATATGAAAGGCCTAGGGGGTACCCATTGTACAGCGCCACAGAATATGATAGCTCTATATAAAACAATAATCAGTGTTTACCATCGTGTGATGTAGCAGATGTGATTAAAATAAAAGGAGGAGGAACCTGTATGTACAGAATACAGAAACGTGACCATGTTTCGCCCTAGAACTATGAGTGTTTCCCTTTAAGAGATCTATCAGAAAGTCACGGGAGCTGCTTGTGCCTGGAGACTGCGTGACTCAATATTCACACGAAGCAGCAGCCGCTCTGTTAGAGCTGGGAGTCCGCCGCCGCCAAGTATTTGTATTTATTAACCTCCCTGCTGCTTTACAAATTGCAGAACGCCATTAATTAACCTCCCAAAATAGTGTCCTTTCCCCTACTGAATGGGTGAAGGGAGGTACAAGTCCGGTTTGCTTTGAGAGACAGGAAAAAAAGACAATCGGGGCTTTTCTCTAAACTGAAACATACAGCTGAGCATTCTAGTATTTTTAAAACCTAGTACTTTCATGTGGATTGTTCAAAATTTGGGGGTATCCTTCGGTAGAAGCGGTGGCATTTAAGTGTTCCCCCTGAAATCAATGGGAGTGTGTTCCGTGTATGTACACAGGGATTAGACCCCCATCCAGAGCGTTCCCGGGGGGGTGTTGGAGCTGACTGACTGTTACGTATATCATGTGCAAAGAGCTGTGTTCAGCCAAGCACACCTCCTACAAAGAAAATAGATTAAAATCCTTTAAAAGGGGATATCATGTAAAAATTTAAAGAGACCTCTTGACTATCATTAATATGCGGAGAGTTCTGAAACACACCTCGCTATTTTAACTTTACATTATTCAGGGCCAGGTCAGCCCTCAAGTTCAGTGTTTTTCTTACTAGATCTGAGGAAAGGCTTTTTTTTCAAAAACATGGTGCTTTTTTCCACCGTTCTTCTTTTTGTATAATAGAATGTTTTCAGGCGGTTGCATTTCAGCGATTTGTCCCAGCTCTGTTGTATTATCCCAGTCCACTAAACACCCCCACTCCTTATCATACTGCTTATGGTAAACAATAGATTTGTGCACATGGGCCAAAAACAATTCGGTATTCCATTTTTTGGAAAGCAAATTGAATTTCCTGCCCTTTCGATTGGGACGAATTTCAGAGGCCTTTTTTTATTCCATGTCCTTTTCCGTAGCTCTTGCTTGCTTCTTGTACTTCTGTCTTGGTCCAATTCTCTCTCCGCTATCCACTATTAATCAGTGGTTATTCAGGCCTCCAGAGGCTTTTCCGCGAAAGGCAGGGCCCCTGTACACATTCTCTTCCTCTTGGAGGAATGGGGAGATGTTGACGCCAATGGCGCACCTTGGCTCTGCCCTGTTCTAGAAGCACTCCCAACAGAGGCCATATTAACGCACTTCCTGCTCCCGCATTCCTCTGGGGTGAGGTTTCCCCTGTGGTGTACTCTGCAAAATGAACGGAGCAAATTATGGGGAAAAGCAGACCGAGAAAGAATAACAAAAAGAGGCAAGACAAGGAGCAGGGCCGCAGCCAAGGAGAAAGGGACACGTTAATGTAGAAGGTAGAACGCGTTACAGAAATGCAAATGAAACTTTGGAGCTCTCTTATTGTTGTGGGCCGCAGTCTAGTAAACAATAGAATGGCTCAGACTTAATCATCCAGCTGGAGTAATGTCCGACTGACTCATTCTGCGGAGGGACAGACTTCATTAGCAAACAATCAGCTGAGTGTGATGTTTGAGCAGGCAAAAGTCACCAAATATGTCACATGACTGACCACAATGGCAGCCTCCAGGTCTGCAGATAAAGAATTAGAAATGTTTTCCTCCTCATAGCCTATGCTTGATTTTTTACATTCCCTAAATTGGGAGTTTGTAAGGGAGGTGAAATCGATGGGTTTGCAGGAGAGCTGTGGTTTCACTCCCTTCACTATTCATTATGAAGGCTGGACCCTCCTTGTTACATTATGTATTCTAGCCATTGTATTGTGCATCATACAGGGTCAGCTCAGCCCTTCTTGCTGGAAGAACCTGCCAGCATTGGCCCTTCATGATGAAAAGCGGGGTGAGGGAGTTGAAACCACAACTCCTCAGGCAATTAGTGAATAAACCCCAATGCCTTCGTTATCTATTGAGAAAAAGACAGCATTGTTTATTTAAAGTTAGTGGCAGAAGCAATAAGTAACCTGCATCCTTAAGCAATCCCAAAAAGTAAAAGCAAAGACACTTTGAAACATTTGTTTTTATTTATTAAATATGAATATCAATTTCATTCTAAAAGCAGTTGTTGCCTTCGATGATAGCACTCAATGTGGTAGTTCCCCCATCATTCTAAAGTGCCTGGCTCGCCAAATAATCTGTAGCTGTATGAGCCACCCGGAAAATAGCCGGGAGCAGTGGTGGTGCTGCCGTGTGATATGTGATGGGTCATGTGACCCCAATGGCTCCTCGTGGGAAGGCAGAGCACGGAAAGGAAACGCCTTTGTCCAGAGACTGCTGCTGGAGGCATGGCTAGGCTCTGAATACAACAGGCTGGTGGCCAGTCGGTGAAATGCTAATCCTTGTTGGCATGATGCGGCACTCGGGGTATACAGGGTCCTGGTGAGGTGCCCCTTTTTTTACGTGGGGTTTGTGGTAACACACCTGTGCCAAGAGCAGGATACCAGCTTGTAATTCTCCATTTACTGTGCTGTGTGTGCGGCAGCTGGAATAATCCCATTTTTGCCTGCGATGCGAGCCCTCAGTAATCCGTCTGCCCTGTTACTGCTGAGCGATGTCTGTTCGGAGAAGCAGAACAGAGCCGAGTAACAATTCCAGCTCACAAATTATTCCCAGGTAACCGATACGCTGTCATAGCAATGAATCCACTACCGAGTAGGGCACCGGGTACGATACTGCAGCCGGTGCCGGTCGACGGCTTGCACTCTCTCCCAGATGGTACAAAGCGATTCTTGTAGACGGCACATCAAAGGTTAAACATTTACTTTTCTGTAAATAATACCAAGTGTCTACAGAAAACCACCTGAAATATATGTACAAGATGTGCCACTATGTTCTTTTCATAATTACTGTGTGTCCTGGAGCATGATGGCTCCTTAAGAATTAATAAGAACATTGCTACTGCGGCCATTTCTCCTGCCTATATTCACAGAAAACGTTAACCCTGCTGAGCTTAGTTGCCAACATGGTAGCCCGGCAGTCACCTATACCAGTCATTTTCACAAGTATATTCCTTCGCAAGCTTCCGTTTGCTCTTATTTCTGCCGAGAAGGTTAAAAAAATGTGGGTGGAGGAGGCAAAGAGTGTTATCTCATGGATACAGCCATCTGTCCTCCCGCTGTCTCTACATCACGAGGCATCCTAAACCGAACTGAGAGAGAGCAAAGTTCTCGAGCACTTACAATGCTCGTGAAACCGAAATCCGAGAGCTGGAACTTTATTTGAATCGATGGCAGAAGCGGACAGAGTGAGTAAACATCTGATGCGCACAAAACCATCTCCTATCTCCTTACTTTACAGGAAGGGTGGTAGATAAATGGAACAGCCTCCCATCAGAAGTGGTAGAGGTAAACACAGTGAGAGGTGCATAGGATAGGCATAAAGCTACCCTGAATCTAAGACAAGATCACGAGTCTTATTTCAGGAAAAATGGGCAGATTAGATTGTTATTATCTGCTGTTGAATACAGCCGACACAGGCGTCCACGGGGCAGGAGGGGCAACGCGCAGCTTCAGAAGCCATGTTTCTAGGATGAAATCCTTTAAGTTTCCGTGTAAAATGATGTCATTATAGTACTTGTGGCAAGGATCACCTCGGATCTAAATCTATTCTGATTTTATGATGGCCCCCGCCAGGAGAACATTCTGCGCATGGCCATGACATTAATAAATTCTGGTTTCTTTCCAACGCAAACTATGGCCACACATCATTTTTGTCCATTCATAAATGTATTGTGTTTTCCTGTCTTTACTCGTCTTTGATACATTTATGTTTGATACGTGGTTTTGTTCGATACATTGTGTCTTCCCCGCACTTCCATAACCAGTTCCTTCATGCCGAGTGTGTTTTTGTTACTTTCTGTGTGTTTGTATCTGTTTGGCGTTTTATGCCAACCGACGCCGTGGCCTATTTGAAATGAAGGCTAATGAAACGCATTGTTTAATTATGTTAGGATATTATGCATGCGCGAGTGCCTTTTACTGTGTTTCCACATTTTTATAGTGTTGGCTTTTCAGGACACCAAATTCGTTACATGAAGAAAGCAGAATTTACTAGCATACTTTATCAGCTCCTACAATAAATTGAAATGAAGTTTAATATATAAGTTATTGTCCCGATTATAGGCCCCACCCTTATAGTCTGGTGCCACTTTAAAGAAAATGTCATTTTTAAAGAAAAAAATACACATTACTCACACACATTCTCATGCTCTCTCTCAATGTCTTACTACCTTCTGCTTCGTCTCTTGTTCTTCTTTCTTCGTCTGCTTCTCCCTGGTATCAGCTCCATTAACCAGTGCTCTCATAGCACTTCCCGCTAAAAAGCGGAGCCTCCTTGCACACCCCTTCGTCCACCGGGGTAACGGGGAAGAGGCTGCCCCAGTGGTGCGCACCGTTGCTTCGCCCTTTTGCAGAAGTACTCCGGGAAGCCTGACTAATGCAGACAGATTCAAGGAGAAAGAGAGGAGCACTAACGCTTCTTTTTCTCGGCAAATCCATCCGAAATATTCCGGCCTCTTGGAGTACTTCTGCTAAAGGGTGGGGCCAGGACACACACTAAGAGGGCGGCCTCTTCCTCACTTCTCCAATTGGGGGAGGGTGTGCTTGTAGGCTCCGCCCCTTCGAGGAAGCACTCCAGGAAGCCTGATCAATGGAGCTAATTCTGCAGACCTATACTCATCTGATCTGATGCCCCGTCACACGCTATGTGAGCATAAAAAAGTAACATGCGGCCTCCACCGGCCTTAAAGTGCCAGGGCCGCCTAATCATCCCCGACATTATATATATATATATATATATAATGTGTGTGTGTGAGGAAAAAAAGAAAAACACCTTATGTAAAGTGTATATTATTGGCCGTGTTGCTAGGCTGCAGATTATCTGACCCCCTGATTGGCCTCTGTCTATCTTCCATTAGTTCCATTTACATAGTGAGGATATTAAATAACTGAATAAAACCAACAATGTTAGGAAATATTCTTTATTTCTCTGGGTGACTTGTGCCCTGCTATTAGCTAGACATGTCTGCATTAGTCAGGCTGCCTCCCAGCAGATGTGGCATGGCAGCAGCTGGGGCACCGGGGGTCCCTTGTCTTGGCACTAATAGTTGGAGGTGTGTGTGGCTGGCAGCAGCTGCCTTTCCCCTTGTGAAATGTGTGTATGCATGCGCGCCTGCTGTGTAAGTATCCTCGCTCCTGTCTCGGTATCCTAGCAACCCTGGAGATGCTGCGGTCCTGTAGAGATGGAGGTGGGGAGTGAAGAGGATTGGGGCTTGCATTCAATTAACCGATTCACTGCCATTACCAAGGGTTGCGAAACCCATTCCTTTTAACACACACAGCGCAGCAGAGGGGCAGATCGTTCTCCCCCTTAAGGTTTACAAGATCTCGGGGGAGGGGGGGATTTGCCACATTGAAAACTACAAACCAAAACAGCCCCCATATAATTTCTGCAGGTAAATCTTTGTGCGTGGAATGGATTAGGATTAACGGAACCCTATTTGTAAACGTTCAGTGAAGCTGAAAGACAATGACTGCTCCTGGCAGCATCTGTTCCAGCGGCAGCAGAATAGGCCTGTGTACCATATATCACCACATATACACTCGCCAGAAACTAGGAGAAACACCGCATTATACCCCGAGAGAAACCAAGAGGCTCTAATACCGGTACACAAGGATACCTTGACTTGTCATAAACATATAAACATATCTACATTTCTTATTATAAACTGCTGGGGTTCAGGAAAAGAAACAGATCCACTTTAAGAATTAGCCTGGATATAATCAGAGGTAAACAGTGTATTATTACTAAAATAAAGAGTATATATAAATAAATATTAAAAGAATGTTTTACTATGTATATATATATATATATATATATATATATATATATATATGTATATGAGACGTAATCTAATGATAGGTGTATCACCGCACCCCCCACATTTTCCTACAGAGTCCCTTTTGCCCTAAATCGTTCGGCTGGGGTATATTCACTGCATTTGTCTCTCACAAATGCCCTGTAGTGCAATTAAGTTATCCATTTAGCCAGAATTGTATACAGTTGCACATGTATGTGAAAAATTCATTATGCCATATTAGCCCAAGAGCAGCTAGCCATTTTACGGGACGTCGGTACGTTTTATTGTGCCAAGTAGAACAAGACGTAAAGTTTTGGGAGCTGTGTGCACGAGGGTATATTATTATTTTATTATTATCTTTTATTTATTAAGCACCAATAAATTACGCTGCGCTGTACAATTGAGCACATACATGACCTTTAGTTTAGGAGCAATAGCAGACAGATCCAATGTCAGGACACGAAGGTTAAGGGCCCGCTGACAGACCGCCCGTTCAGCACGGCTCATAACTTGATGCCAGTCGCGCAGTGGCAGATTTCTAGTATAATTTTGATGTGCTGAGGCGTGCATTTTAATGGCATGTGGCCGTGGTGTTCAGGGACAGCAGACGGATGTGACAGCCGCTAATCCGTCCTGCAGACCGTTCAGATGGAGAAGGGAGGGGGAATGAACTGTCTGATCAACAGTGTGCCGAGTGCATGGACCCGAAAGGGCCCAGTAATGTGAATATGTTCTGAGCCACGTGACATGCGTGTAACCACGATCAAGCATGTAACGAGATTCTGCCAGCGTCGTCTATCACGGATGCTTCTGTTCGCCAGCGGACCTGTTGGAGGCAACGAAGGCACTTTGACTTGGCTGGAAGCCTACATTCTGGCAGGATATTTATTTAAAGCCCACGAGGCTGAACAGGAAAGTAATTAAGGTTCTAAAATGTTTCACGCAAGGTCCAGATGTGAATCTAGCAGAAATAAATGGAGATTAACATTCATCGTGTAACTCTTTCGTTTGTTGTTTGGGTCACCTTGAACATGTTGGTTTACAGGATGGAGATGTGTTCATTTCGTCACTTAGAGCCAAATGTATCCTTGATACTACTCTAGAATATTTAAAAGTGAAATGATATATAATAACAAAGAAAGTGATACTTTCAGCATGTGTTTTATGCTTAAAGGCTAACAAGGTGATTGCCTGCGTTAAAAACTGCGCCAACACAAAGCTTTGCCAAACACCTGCGACTCCCGTGATGTTCGGCAACAAGGGAGGGTAAATGGGAATTATAGTAATTGTGGTTCAGCTACATCTACATAAATGTGACATAAAAATTCTCAGTAAAACTCTGCCGTATCCTTGCCTCTAGCTTACACCCCCTAAATGGAAAGTGCCCCTCTTTGGCTGTTTGTAATGTTTAAAGGATTAATACATTGATTGGGGTGCATAGAAAAGAAATGCCAAAAGTCTCATTATCTGTTGGATCCCTGTGCCACCGTTATTTTTTCAATCAATCAAGGAGCCAGGTTTTCTTTAAATCTGTGTACACTGTACTTCTGTTGTTTTGATTCCTAGTATATGACCTTTGGCTTTGCTATATTATGGACTTGCTTGTTCCTCTGGTGTCAGCTACCACTTCCATGTTTGACTCCAGCTATCTTTGACTATGAGTACCTCTTGAATCCATGGCCATGTTTAGCATGCTCCGGCTCCCAGAATACCCATCCCTGTACCTCCGGCTCCCGGAATACCCATCCCTGTACCTCCGGGCTACCGGAATACCCATCCCTGTACCTCCGGCTACCGGAATACCCATCCCTGTAACTCCGGCTACCGGAATACCCATCCCTGTACCTCCGGCTACCGGAATACCCATCCCTGTACCTCCTGCTTGTGTAACTATTAAGGTATCCTGTACGTGGTAGGCAGAGAAGACAGGAGCATCTGAGTACCTCTGGGCTCAAAGAATGGGGCCTGTCGTAGGAGAATACCCTAACCCTACCATTAGCAGCAGAGACCGAGGGGGGCCCTTTGAGATAACAAAATGTTAGACTTGTCTGAAGCAATGTAAAATTAATGCAGGTAAACATGAAAATATCTCCCGATGCACTAATGTCACCTAAGTTTATTAGCGAAGAAGAGCAAACATTGCAGAGAAGAGCCCCTTTCTCAATGTTTCCTCTGAAATGCTCGTGCCGCGTAAGATTCACTCTTTAGTTACACTACCAGTTAGTGAGTGGCTTTTCACACCCATCACACTATTAGTATTTAAGGTTATTTGGAATGAACATTTCACTTGTATGAGCGTTTTGGTGAAGATTAAGGATTTGTCATTGACCTTCAGGCTTCTACTCTGTCATCTCACATGTGATGGGATGCTTTATGTGCACTTTAGTTACAGGTATACATTTATGCGTTTTTTTTGGTTGACTCTGTCATGATCCATAGCTCTAAAAGTGAGGATTACTGTCTTTTACGCCAATCTTACTAACAAGCTTAAAAAAAGATAATCACCTTAACAGGAGGAATTCACTTCCTCATCATGTCAACGCGATCTATAGGTTTATGGTGGAATATGGTGGTAGTGATTATATTTAACGGAATAAGGAAGTCAATTCATGCATTTCAATATATTTAAAAACACAGTTTGTTGTAGCTCGTTGTATGGGCATGTTTCACTCCAGTCCATGTTGGATCTTGAGGGCCAGACAGTAGAAAACGAGTCTTGCATGGTTACTGATTGGGTACTTTGTTTATATGTCTGGGCTTTCTCTTACCTTATAGATGTTATTGTTCCCAGGTGTCCATGCGGGAGAAGGAAGACGTGAAGAAGCAAATATGAGTACCCAAACTACCCCAGATCCTGTCTCCTCTCCCCCATCTCAGAAATACTTTGACCGATATACAGATGATGATCCAGAATATCTTCGCATTAGAAACATGGCAGCTGACCTTAGGCAAGACTTCAATGTGATGGAGCAGAAGAAGAGAGTGACCATGATTCTCCAGAGTCCAGTGAGTGTTAGTCTTGCAATGGGGCAATTAAGGGTGTCTAACCAAGGTTCAGCTCCGCTATTTTCCTCCGCTATACACATTCCAATAAACATGAAGATACAGATATTGTTCATCCATAACAGTGTTTTCTTAGAAAGAAAGAAAAAAATAACGTGTGTTTAAGTCTTAGCTACACCATCTCAGAGTTAGGCCATATTCTTGGAGGTCGCACCGTCTGGAGCTGACTCCTATTCCGATGTAATTATACCTGAGTGTCCCAGCTGGTATTTTTTAACATTGATACATCACTACTAAAATCCCTACTTAAATGTAGCGGACAATTGGACGTACTTTTTACTTCTTAACAAGTCATTGTTTTCATAAGTTCCGTTATTAGAGGTACTTGGTTGCCATCCTTGGAATTAATGTTTTAATATTTGAAAAGACTCCGAGTCGGCTCTTTTTTACAGTTACATGTATGGGTATCATTGTGTTTCTGCTTGCTTATTGATGCTCTCTGTGTGTCTTAGTCGTTTAGAGAGGAACTGGAGAGTCTCATCCAGGAACAGATGAAGAAAGGAAACAACTCCTCCAATATCTGGGCTCTCAGGCAAATTGCTGACTTTATGGCCTGCACCGCTCCCTCTGCCTTCCCCACCTGTCCCATCAGTACGTGTCCCACATTTCTTGGGGAACTGATTGAAAAGACTTAAAAAAGAACGAGCCCTTTCTGCATCAACAGGGGAAATGTGCTGGGGAAACTTAATCGTTCTCTCTTTACTCATAATAGTCATAAAGGGATCGCTTTATTTTGTGATATGTTGGAAATCATCACTTTTTCGCTTTACTATTATTATAGTTGAATACTGGGATATACATTGCTGTCCTAATAAAATCCAAAATAGGCCAGCGTTTGGCTCCACCAAGAGCTGTGATGCAATTAATAATCTGATAACTGAAAGGATAAATGCCTCTAACGTTAAGGTTAGATGAGAGCTTTTTTTCTTGCTTTTCTAGACTCTTCAATGGTGACGCCTATCAATGACATTCACTGCAATGATCCTGTTCCACTGGCCAAGGGTGAGAGGCTCATGAGATGCAAGCTTGCCAGTGTATACAGACTACTCGACGTCTATGGCTGGGCTCAGCTCAGTGGAACATTTGCTTCGGTAGGAGAAATATCCATAGCTAGAGAAAAATAGTAGACCGTGTCAAAAGTATGCGTGGAGGACTCAAATGAAATGATGTTTTAGCACAAGTACAACAAGAATGCCAAATCAAACCCCTTTATTATGAATGTTCTTACGCTGAATGTAAAGCTGTAGCTTAACAAAGGCACAGTAGAATTGTTATACCTGTTGGAATTAAGAGGGGGTATTCTATATATTTTTTAATAAGGAAGATGGATAAAGATATAGTGGCCAAAGAGGAGATGGAGAGGTACCTTGTACTTGGCCAATGTAAAATATTTGAAGTCACATAAACTTTAGGAACCTCAGATTTGATATCTGTTCAATATGTTTGAGCCTTGCAGTGTATTTGTTTATGTGTTACTTCTGTTTCAGATAAGAGTTAATAAAGAACAGGACCATTTCTTAATCAGCCCTCGAGGGATTGCTTGCTCTGAGGTGACAGCTTCAAGCCTTGTGAGTACCAAAGACATCTGGAGATGTAATCTTAGATATTTTGAAACTTAATAACAAAATATGTTTTAAAAAAAATCTGCCCACAGTTGTCAGATGAACCAGAAAGGGGCATTTCACATTCCTTAACCTGACTTCATGGTTCCCCCTCCAGTTTCTTATGTCTTGGGTTCTTGGCCCAATGCAGAACCCTTTTTCTTATAAGGACAACTTGGCAAGGGTTGTAGTTGAAGGACATCAGTGTCTTTCCCTACAACCGAGTTTGAAGTTCATGTGAGCTCTCCAGGATGCATGAAACCTTACTGAGCATAGCACATCAGCATGCAAGTTTGCTGACCCAAAATCATATATCCTGGTCCTTTTTGTTTTAGAACATTGTCTTTTTTGCTAGTCACTATCCTACCTTTTTTATCACTGAATATTGTAAAAAAATAATAGCCACAATAGACATTCCTGTCCAAATGTCACCTGCAGGTGAAGGTCAACATTTTGGGGGAGATGGTGGAAACGGGTAGCACCAGCTTTGAGGTGGACACGTATGACTTCAGCCTTCACTCTGCCGTCTATTCTGCAAGACCAGACGTGAGATGTATCATCCAGCTACACACTGCAGCCACAACTGCGGTAAGGTTTTTCTTTATTTTATTCTGTGCTGCCCAACCTTAGGCTGCCTAGGAGGCAATAAGCCTGTGTGAGGCTCCACCATAAGGTTCTCCCCTGTGTAAGCAAGCAAATGCAGGCTCGTTCCAGGTTTCAAGAAAGCCTAGGGTTGGAACTAACTTATTCCGGCGGCAGTTTTGGCGTTGGGGGGCAGTCAAATTGGCACTAAACCAGGGGATAGATCTCCCTCTCGGCACAATAGGACAGTTTCAAGGAAGATCTTTGTGCCACCGTACGCTATCCAGCACAGCCTCCGTAGACTTCATTAAAAGTGACTGTCATATCCCAGTGTGACAGAACCCTCCATCACTGGGGCCCCTGGAGAGGCCTGAGAGCCGGCCTCCTCCCTATCGACTATGGGTCCAGGCCTTGTAGAGACTTCTGTGTGTGGATACAGGGGGTCGGTTTCTACTGATTTTCCCCATGTTTTACTAGTCAGAGTCTCAAAACTGTAACATCAGCTGGACATTCTGTTGTAGGAAGAAGGCTGATTGTCTTTTCCAGGGGCCCCAGTGATGGAGGATTATGTCACACCCAGCACTCTGTTTCTTAAAAGCGATGTGTTTCTTTTATGTGGGAGACGCCAACCATGGAGGTGGAGGGGACTGGGGGCGCAAAAGGTAAATGCAGCACTGAAGGTTGGCTGTGTCAAGGGGGTTATAAATAATTCACGGTGCAGGATGAAATAGATGTTTAAGGCTAAGTTTGACCAGGCTAGCCCTCTGTGATCATGTAAAATCTATCATAATGCTCCAAAAATTTTGAGCCTCAGCTGCATGCATACGCATAACAATGCAATGCGTAGGAATGAGAGGTAGTGATTCACCCTTTTTCTCAGGTATGTCGTTTTCTATGAATTACAGGTGTCGGCAATGAAATGTGGTCTCTTGCCCATCTCTCATGACGCCTTGCTGGCTGGAGAGGTGGTCTACTATGACTATAATGGTGACATGGAAGAGGAAAAAGACAGAATTGAACTCCAAAAGTGTCTGGGACCCACATGTAAGGTGAGGCCGCATTCCGGAAAACAACTTTTCAAAGGTCTTACAAGGCCTCTCGGTCATCCATTTTAAACAAGGACCTGTCGCTTTTTGTTCAAATCTTACGTTTCACAGTTATGCACACTAAATAAACAAAACACACTTATTAAAATCCCCTTATCAGAGCATGAGAGCAGCCATCTTAATTATCCCTACATTTTTATTAGTCGTTTCCATACATGACTTTTTATATATCATATCTGGTTTTTTTTGGTGTACTTACCATGGTGGCTATGCTTTCTTTGATCAGATTCTCATTCTGAGGAATCACGGAGTGGTGGCGCTCGGAGAAACAGTGGAAGAAGCTTTCTATAAAATTTTTCACCTGCAGGAGGCTTGTGAAATTCAGGTAAGCGGAGTCACTGCCATTGGTTCCAAAAGAAACACGTGAAAAGTGTGACATATTTTTCTGCGTCGACTATTTCGTCAATAACAGCTAATAAGTATACTGATGAGAAATTAGCTCAGACGTGATATCGTTAAAGGCCAACACAGGTACAAGTTATTCTCGCAATGACATTAGATGATGGGGAACATTCAAGGAAGCCTTCTCTGCTGGTCAACTGTTTTATTTATTTACTGGCTCTTCACAATTTGGGTAATATCATTATTATTATGACATTTCTTATGTCTCCGCCATTGTTTGTCCTCCTCTTCCATCACAACTCCCAACATTTTATATGGACAAAAAAAAAACCAAACATTTTATTTCATATTATTTTTATATCACTAATTATTTTAATTAAAAAAAAAAATGTGTCCTTCTGAAAATGTTGGGAGGTGTGATGGAAGATTGGAAGCAGGGTTTTACAAGATTTTTGATGTCACTTTATGACATTTTCATAATTATTCTAGTAATTGTATAAGGCACTATTTGTGGATGTAGAACCATATGAAATATTCATACCCAGCAAACCTGTCCATCTCGCATTGTGTTTTAAAACCAGACTCCCATGCATTAGGAAAGATAGGAGATCATATTAATTATAAATATTACCACCACTAATTGACATATTTCCTCACTCACTCTTAGTCATCTATTATTTATCATCCATATTTTGTATTAATAATATATTCAAACATAATGGTGGGGCCACTGAAGTGTATGTTGGTATTTAATGGTTTTAAACCCACATTATGTTGACTTGCGAGTCTATTGCGGTGTGGTGAGGCCATCATTGAACTGGGCATAAGTAAAAGCTGATTGGCATATGCTATTAATATCTCAGTTGGGACACACTAAGGTTCAATAAGTACCTGTTATGGGATAATGATCCTTGGCGCATTCATTAAAGACGATACAACATCGATATTATGCATCTAGAGAGGACTTTCCTCATAATAAGAAGCGGCACCCAACCATGTGGACATAAATCCTACAATCAGCGCTGTGCATACTCAAGATCCCACCTAGCCCATAATTTACCAGCAGCCAAGACATTATGGTCAATATATATATATATATACTGTATATGTATATATATACTGTATATATATATATATATAAAATATAATATAGACGGAAGGATATACGAGATGTCTATGAAACTTAAATTCAACACAGATTTTGGGACGGTAAAAAATTTGGGCTATTTAAAAATCAAAAAATGCTGATGGCACGTAGAGGGCACAAAGCACATGGCAGAGCAGAAACAAGGATCTTCCATCGCTACGATCACCATGGCAACCTTTGGTGCAAGACATGTAGTGTGTTAACTAGCAGAATTCTCTTGGGTTTTCCATGCATGCCCCTCCTGCAAATGATGACAACGTAGGAAAGTAGCGTGATGGCCACACAAATCACACACCATCCATTTTAATCTTGTTGTGGCTGTGGGGGGTATCCTGATCCATGCGCAAGTGCGCAGCCTGCTGGCGACAAGGTGGTACTGCTGGTTACAAAATGTAATTTAACAAATAATGTTCAGCTTTTGATAAAGCACTTGAGGTGCGAAGCGCGTCAAGTGGTCTCTCTTTTTCTGCAGCTGGTATGATATTCATTGTATATATTTTTTGCTGCTTTTCTTGCATAATTTTGGAAGCCGTCTGGCTCAACTTGTATGTGTCTTAATGAGCAAAGCCTAGGACCTGACATACACTATATGAAGTATGTGGACACCCCTCCTAGTTATTGAGTTTAGTTGTTTTCAGCCACACTCATTGCTAACAGGTGAATAAAATCAAACGCTTAGCTGGCCATCTCTAAGAGGAACATTGGCAGTAGAAAGGGTCAGTGGCTTTAAACATGGCACCTTTGTAGGAGCCAGGAGCCCCCTTGCAGGATGTGGGAAGCTGACGTCAGTGTGCGGTCCCACTGAGGTCGTGGGATAAGCTGCTGTTTAAGGGGGAAAAGGGACGGTGTGTCAGAACGCTGCTCCCGCACCGCAGAGTATTCTGGTGGAGACCCAGAGAAGTGGCGCTTCTCCCGGAGTCTCCAGACAAAAGCATCTAGTAGTAACAGATCTGCCACAAATCAGTAGACCCATCACACTCACAGAGTGGGGATACTGAATGCTGAAGTACATTGCATCGGGAGCTTCATGACATGGGTTTCCGTGACCGAAAAGCTGCACACAAGCCGAAGAGAATTATGTTATGGAGCGATGTAAAGCACACCGTGACTGGACTCTGGAGCCGTGAAAATGTGGAGTGATGAATCATGCTTCACTATCTGATGGAACAATCTAGGTTTAGCAAACTACAAGAGAATGCTACCTACCGCAGTGCATACTGCCTACTGTAATGGTGGGTGGAGGAGGGATAATGATGCGGGGCTGTTTTTCAGGGTTTGAGACCCTTAATTCCCTTGAAGGGTAATGTCATTTCTACAGAATACAAAGACCTCATTGAACACCTTTGGGATGAACTGGAACGCTGACTGTGAGCTGAGCCTTCTCATTCAACATCAGTACCTGACCTCAGAAATGCTCTACTAGCTGAATGGGCAAATATTCCCACAGAAAGACTCCAAAATCTTGTGGAAAGCCTTCCTAGAAGAATAGAGGCTGTTATAGCCATAAGGAGGGTCAAATTCCGTATTAATGCACATGGTTTTGGAATGGGATTTACAACAAGAGTCAGGTGTCCACATACTTTTGGCCATATAATGTACTTGTAACTTGTGCTGTTCCCCCAGTGACACGCTCACCTTTTCATTATGACGATTTAGCTGAACACTGCCAATAACATATGAAACACATAACTGTTGGACCATTTGTGTTTTAATTCACTTGTGTTTTCCTTCCTTTATTAACTCTTTTACATGCCTGCTGTGGATTTAAGGTCTCTGCAGTGCCCAGTGCTGGAGGTCCCGAGAACCTGATCCTGTTGGACAGGGAGAAGTATCGGCCCCACGAGGTGGGCACGGTGGGCTGGGCTGGCAGCATGTTTGGACCCATGCAGAAGAGCCGGTTGGGAGAACATGAATTTGAGGCTTTGATGAGAATGTTGGATAATCTGGTGAGTCATTATAAAAATGTCAAACATCACAATGAAGACAGCATGCATTTTTATGAGGAATTAGTGTGCATAGTGGTCTATACATTAAAGGTACAGTTTAATGTCCCCTAGAGTCTCGCCGTCAAAGAATGCACACAGTCAGTCAGGGGGATGCTTTCTGTGTATTCTTATTAGACACCCTGGACACCTAAAGTTCGTTAATGAGCATATAAAGGTTGGAGTGTCACCCAGTATACAAGGTATCTCAAAGCTACAGTCAGTTATGAGTGGAGATGGAGCATCACAAAAACAAGATGTATATCTGTTTCAAAGATATCACAATTCATTTTCTTATATGTTGGAGTTGCAGTAGCCATATCTATTTTTTTTAATACCAAAAAAATGTAATTCACCATAGATATAAAACATGATATCACCATAGCAACCAATTCCCAAAAGGGGCATAGTCAGAGGGGACTTTTAGGGGATCTGTGTCTGGCATTTTGTGCAATGCAGGTTTGGTCTTGGTGATCGCGTAAAGATGTGATGTCTTGTGAGCTTGTCTTCCATTAGTGGAGAGGAGTCCCAGCCGTACCTTCTTGAAGAGCATTCCATTTAATGATTTAATTCAGATGTTCTGCATGGTTGTATAACCACCCGTTTTTCTTTTGCCTGCAGGGTTACCGTACAGGATATGCTTACCGGCACCCATTTGTCCAAGAAAAAACAAGACACAAGAGCGAGGTGGAGATACCAGCCACCGTGACTGCGTTTGTTTTCGAGGAAGAGGGCGTTCCTCTCTCTACCCTACGTCAACATGCCCAGAAACAGCAAAAGGAAAAGACCCGCTGGCTAAACACACCCAACACTTACTTACGGGTCAATGTGGATGAAGAAAACGTGAGCAGCCCTAGGAGCAAAACCACGGTAAGGCTCCATGTGACGGCTCCAAGTCATGCAACACCAGATTGAGAATAAAAGGTATATGGCAATATAAGACAAAGCCTTGTGTGCTTCACTATTACATTTTATTCATCTATTATGTAGCTAGAATAATTTGGTGAAAGGTCAGTAGAAAATAGTTACAGAACAAATCATATAATATGTACTAGGAGTTTCCCGTATTCCAGTGCAAATTACAGTCTATGGCTGATATAAGACTGGCACTTAATAAATGCAGCCTGATTTTGTTTCTTTTTAGTGGCTGAAAGCAGATGAAGTGGTGAAGCCCAGCAGTGGAATGCCAATCCGTATTGAGAACCCCAATCAATTTGTACCACTATTCACAGACCCTCGTGAAGTCCTAGAAACAAGGAACAAAGTAGGTTAATTCCAATATAACCAATATTCCAATATATATCCAATATATATATCCATTAATTGCCCTGCATCAAACGGTGTTTATGCTCCTACATTAAATATATATATTTATAATATCGGTCTCTTAAGTGTAAGTCTCTTATCAAGATGACACTGAGATATTTCGGTCTCTTCAGTGGGACTGCCGAAACAATTTAAAACATTAGAGTACTGTAAATTTAGTCCCCAATTACAAAAAAAACACAAGTCATGAAAACCATGTATCAATACATTAAAAAGAAAATGTTTATTTTATGTCGTATAATATACAATTTTCTGTTTTTGTTTAGAGCATTATCAAAAAACACCAATGCTTTGGTTCTCTGCTTTGTTCATTCTAGGATATAACTATTAGTATGTTTTGTTTTACAGATCCGAGAGCAGAATCGCCAAGATGTGAAGTCTGCCGGTCCTCAGTCTCAATTATTGGCTAGTGTTATAACAGATAAAAGCAGAAGCCCGGTAAGAACTTTCACCTTATGTATTGGGTATTGTTTTGGAGTAAATATAGTGAGGCTTTAACAGAGTCCGTTTCCAGTCTGCAGACAGTCACTTGGCTACCAAAACAGAAGGTGAAATCAAGGAGCAGCCATCTCCAGAAGAGCCACAAGAACCTGAGACACCCAACCCATTTAGCCAGCTGACTGACCAGGAGCTGGAAGAATATAAGAAGGAGGTGGAAAGGAAGAAGCTGGCCCCTGATGGTTGGTACAACAGGTTATGGGATGTGCCCTCTGCTTATAGATATGATGTTTCTTTAAAACATGCAAGAAGACCCAACAGTGTGTACCAAATGACTGATACAAAAGACTGAAAACAGCTTTTGTAAATTCACAAGTGTTACGTATTACACCTACTAGTCTCGAGAAGATACTTTTTTCTATGAATTAGAATATTTCTGTATTTATAGATTTGGGTGACAAAGAAATATCCAATGAGGATTCACAACCTTCTCTAGTGACCCCGCCCACTTCTCCAGCCAGAAGTCCCTCAAAAGTCACTGCTGCATCTGGCTCTCCTTCAAAGTCCTCAGAAGGTAGGCAGATGTTGGGATATGGATATAAAAACAGGGACCGTTTCCTCTTGATGGGACATACGAACGGCATTATTGGGGGTGTATTTGGATGAATATTTGTTTCTAGGAATCTGGATAGGGGAAAAATCTTTAACTAACAGAACATAGGCTTAGGTAAAAAAAAGAGCGGCGCAACAACCAGTGTGGTGCCCCTAACACTGGCACAGCGTGTTAGTATATTAGTTGAAAGCAGAAAATATACGGTAGATATTTCAAAGTGATGGTTATTATCCTTATTTTTGAAGGAAAAGGCATCACCAAAAGCTCTAAAAGGTTCTTTGTTAGAAATCACATATCCATTGGGTTCCATCTGATGCTCAGGTCCACATATGAGACAGTATCATGTATTGAAACATCAGAGGAGACAACAACTTGCAATTCACCAGCTAGTAATAGTCTTATGTTTTTGAACAAACATAAACAGTTGTTTGTCCTTACTGCCGTCTCTTATGATTAGAAATGAAACCAAAATATTTCAGCAATTTCTCTAATCATATTTGATAAAATAAATAACCTCAGCTTGGTAAATATAGATATATGGCATGGAGGAGCACCAAGGTTAGAGTGCCTGGTGGAGAAATCATGTCCAACCTTGGCCGTAGTTGCCGTGTGTCCTTTTTTCTCCTTCCGCTGCGGTACATGCAGTTCTTTGTGTACTCATTGTGATCACACTTTGTCATTGTGTCTTTGTGTGTGTGTCGCCACAACCTCTCCCCTTCTTTTTCCATGTGCTCTCTCATGGCAGGAGTCACCTCAGACTCTGAATACCTGTCTTTGTAGTAAGTATAGCCAGCCTGCTTTGCTGCTCCTTCCACCCCTTAACGCTTCTTCAGGAATACAATGACATTCCCTCCTCAGCAGCTCTATTACAGCCATTTGGATACCATTCCATTCTTAAGCGGTGGGAAGCTGACCATACATAAAAACAACTGATTTGACCTCAAAGCGGAAACTGATCGTTGCTTGATTTTGTTGATACTGATCAAACATCGCTGAACCTTATTGATTGTTTTGTAGTTTTTTCCCCAGATATTTGACCTTCTTGTTGAATGGTAACCAAATTCTGTAACGTGGTTAGAGCAAACTGAAGGATGGTAAAACAAATGGAGATTGCTATCTAAACAAAATGTATGACTTTTACCAAAACGAGGACGCATCTTGTGTTATATTTGATTTTCAACATATTTTGGGGGAATGGGGGGGGTCGACCTTAGGTATGCATGTTGGGTAGGTCGATTTTATTTTTAAAAAACAAATTTTCTCCTTATGCTTCAAGTAAAATCCGACTAATCCAACCTTGTTAACTAACTGCATTTGCGGCATTGTTAATCCAATAACACTTTTTTAACATGAAAAGTTCTGCGTATGTACATTTGTCTGCCTCGATTTTACATTAAGTTAGCTAATTTCTAATATTAACCCCTTTCTTTCCCAGCGTGAAACTTACGTTTTTGTAAATGTAAATCAGGAATAGAGTACAGGGTATTTACATTTTTGTTATGCCTTTATCTTTTACATGCACATACATTTAAGGGGAGTTATGTGAAAAAAATATTTTTTCAGCCATATTTTCACAGATGATATCTGCCAGAATAGACATATTTATTCTTTCCCTGAGAACCATTTTTTGTATATTGGATTAACTGAGAAGGCAGTAGACAAGTGGAATGGCCTACCAGCAGACCTGGTAGATATTAGTTTAATGGGAAATATAAACATGCACCGTGCGGGTAAGCCCAACAACTGATTGGACTGAAGGCCTGAGTCGTTACAGCAGGTAAAAACAGATAGCCTAGAGAAGGTTCTACAAAGAACAGTTATGTGATTCAGTTCTAGGTTCTAGATCAAAAATGAAGGGTGGAAGAGTATATTTGAATGAATGACATAAATATTTTTTGACCTTATGAACGACTGACCCTTTCTATATAATTTTTTTCTGTTATTATATAGGCACGGAGAGGAAGGAAAAGAGCCCAGCAGCCACAGAAGAGGAAACTGCAGAAGAAAAAGCCCCACCATCTCTGGTGTTAAACGGTAAAGAGGAGGATCAGCCTCCTCCAGAGGAACCACCGGCTAAAGTCACAGACACAGAGACCCCCAAAGGGAAAAATGATACCGTTCACAATGCCTCCCCAGAAGGATCCCCCACAAAATCACCCTCCAAAAAGAAAAAGAAGTTCCGTACACCTTCCTTCTTAAAGAAAGGAAAGAAGAAAGAAAAGGAAAAAGAAAAAGTAGAGTCCTGATTTCCTGGAGAAAACTGAACTGATAGGGTAATCAAGCCCCTTTGCTTCCAGGGGGTTAAATATACCCTGTTTAATAGGGACATCAAGATTAGAGATGGGCTGTTTGCTCGTGACTCAGTGACTCAGTGTACGGACTGGGCTGGACAGCTCAGTAGGTCCACAGCCTCCTTGAACAATCCAGCTTATCTCTCTAAAAGACATTTTCATAATGTTTCCAGCACCGCAGACATCAGGAGGATGAACACTGTACCCAACGTAGTTTAAAGACCCACAAACTTCAGTTTTATGTTTTCCATAAAAAAGAACATTATTTGACAGTAAATTACGTTCTCTTTAGTCACAGCCAGATACCGGGAAGGGCAGCCTAATAACTGGAGATATCCATACAAAACTATGGCGATCTGCCATGTTTTGGCTATTATAGTGAATGTCGAGGCAACCATAGTGGCAATGGCTACTTATGACATTAGAATATCTGTTTTCTCTTAGAGGCCATTGCCTCCTAGTTGGTAGATTATTCATCACTACACAAAATAAATACACTTATTGCAGATACTCTACGAATATATTCCAATGCACTTGAACACGTATCAGTTTTGGGGGATGCTGCACTGAATATTCTGCATTGTAGGCATTCATTTAATCCACAATCCCAAGAGTCGATCATAGACAATACAAGCCCATGGGCTGGCATTTCATTATTTATATGGTACTTTGTGGCATTTGGGAAACAAATAAAAAGGCACATCCGGGTCTCCCACTTGATGCGCTTTGCTTGGATCCAGCCACAAACTACAACAGCTCAGCCCACGGCACCATAATGCCCCAAGGCATGTTTCGCTTTCTTTGTGTGAATACCACGTTTTTCCAGTTCCTGATAAGTAATCTGTTGTAATAGAATAATAATAATTAGTCCTATTAATTTGCTCACTGCATCAATATTTCTGTTAAATGAAGCTTAACTTTAAATATGGAGCGGATCCCGCTTTTAAATTTCCTAATTATGTTAAATATGTAGTTCCAAGTACTTTGAAAAAAAAAAGACCCTCAGCCGTTCGGGAGCACGAGAGAACGTAGTGATTTGGGTGGGTTACCTCTTAGCAGTTTATGGTGCTCTGTTTACAAACTTTGTATCTCTTCCACTTGTAGCTTTTGGGACCAATCTGAAGCTTTTCCGCTGTGCGCACTTTTTTCTAGTGCTTATTGATCTGGTTATGTACCCTGTAGCTGCTTGCATCTTGCTGCACCCTGGTAAACATATATATATATATATAGCCATGGTCTGAAGCCCCCAGTGACCCATCGCCACTGATGAGCGACACCATGACTGCTCTTAATGTTAGCAAACCCTGCAAGCTCGGCCTGTTTACACGATATATACCCCTTAGAGGGGAGGTACCCCACTACTAGACCTCAAGCTGCAAATCTCAATACGCTCTACCAGCATTACGCCAGGAAGATGCATCATGAGAGTTGTAGTTCTACAACTGGTAAGAGGGTTGTAGGCTATACTGTCTTACACAGCATTTGGAAGCTCAGTGGATTTATTCTAATCTCCGAACGAGCAGTACATGCCACTTAATTTCTGACTCAGACATCCATAATCCTTTCTGTACCAAAGGAGCGACTGAATGCGCTAGTTGGCCTACTTTGTGCTCGAGATGAAATCCACCTTTCGCTTGGTTGAACGCACTAACGTAATAGCTTGTCTCGTATTCCACTTGGAAAGCGTGGTGTCTGACAATCGTAACAGCGATGGTCTGTAGAGTCTCCTCATGTATATAAACGCCTATAGATGCCATTGCCCTGGTACTGTTATGTCAGAAACAGTGTAAATAAAATAACTGCATGGGCAGCCCTCTTTGTGCTCATCTGCTAAAGCCTCTGTTTTCTTCTGTACCCACACAATAAATTGACTTCACTATTGGATGGTAGATAATGTCGTGTTTCTTCATTAAACGTGGTTCTTTCCATTATTCTGATGAGTTTCTCTCTTTATGAAGCATTTGGGGTGGGGGGGTCGCTTGTCTCTCTAGCCTCTCCACCGTGTTCCAATCTGTTTGTAAAGTTACTTAGTTTGCATGCATTCTAGCGCATTTCTTTTGCACTTGCAAATGCATGCACGCGACTAGCCAGCCTGCCGATGGCGAGAACAAGCCTGTCATCTTAGAAGAGTTTGATGGGGGAAAGGCTGGCTGTATGAAAATATATATATTTGCATTGGGTGGGATCAGTGAGCGGCAGTCCCTCATACCAAATTTAAAGAAAAACAAAACAATCAAAAAACACCTGCCTGTAAATTTTGTAATAAATATGGTGTTTATGTGTCGAAGCTCCACTCCAACCCTATTTTCATGTTAATTGCATATTGGAGTCTATTCTGCATGCAAATCCATGCACACGTTATTTAGTTAAATAATATAGATTTCTGTCCCATTTAACTCCTCCTCAGGCTACCTCTACCCAAAGCAGGGAGCATTCATATACATGGCGCATATATATATATATATATATATATACACACCGGTATATAGTGTATGAGTACCCTAAAGGTGAAAGAGAAAAGTGGACTAAAGCACAGAAAATACCGGTACTTCCTTTTTGCAATATATTTTATAGAAGGATTACGTCATGACCCAGCTTTTAACAATGAGTCTCCTGTCCTCAACGTTTCTCACCCACCCTTACAAAGCCAAGGCTTTCAGGGCTTCAGAGGAAGGAGAACGCTTCCATCAGAAGAAGAGACCATCGACGTCCTCATAGCTTATACAACTCTACGTCATTTTCTACGTTGGCCCAATTAAAAGCATCAACGTCTTACGAATCGAACACATAGTTCATCATTTTAGGGCACTTAAAAGAAGACAAGGTTTTTTTTACTCCAGAAGATATAATAAAAAGTACAATTAAGTAATATCTAGCACAATAAACACCACGCCTTGTTTATTTTGCGTTAGTGGCATAGGATACAGCACACGCGCCACACGCTTCTATACTGCACAATTGGGACACGGCGGAACCCTTCTTACCGGAAGTTGTTTCTGACCGGAGCCGCAGCTGGCGCACTGTCTAGAAGTTTCTGTTCCGTGCTACGCTTCCTGCGACTGAGGAGAAGGCGAGATGGGTCGTAGCCGCAGCAGGTCCCCGGAAAGACGCAGAGGTGTGTAACTTACCGGAACCGACTGGCGAGATTAGTTTTGTGCGAGGCTAGTGGAGGGAGCGGCGTATTATTAGGATACCGTGCTGTGGAGTATAGGTGCATAATTAGAGCTTTCGCATCCCTGCCTGGAAACCGGGAATTGTAGCGTTTCTTTAACGCTATAAAGAAAAAATACGCCGATTACAGTTTGAACAGTACCCCTCCCCCACACACGCCGTGCTGGGCTTTGCTTTCCGTCTCCCGGGCGGGCAGCCCCGTGATCCCCTTCGCGGTATTGCCTGAGGTCTGGCATTTGTTTTGTTGCTTTACTTTTAACCCCTTAAGGGGAGACAACAGCAGTTTTCGTATTTTTACTGTGTGTCCACACAAACTATACATTGGTTGGTTGGGGAGGTCCAGCACAACTAAGGCCTTCTTTTGAAATCTTTAATCATACAAAATGTTTTACATTAATGAATAGAATTTAAAAAGAAAAATGAGAAATGCTTTTTTCCCCCCATGGATTTCCATATATGATGCACAGCTAGAGCCAATGTGAAAAAATACCCCAAATTTGTTCATTAACCTGCTTTGAATTGCAGCCCATGTACCGGATTTTTATCTGTTTTGGGCATTATAGGGGCTATATTAGTAATTCTCAGTAGTGAGATTAGGCAAAATGACCATGACGTATGGAAAATTTTTATATATGTTTGCTCTGTCCACATATGTATCTTAATAGATATATTGGCTGCATGGTCCCTTTTAAGTTTTCATGGGGTGTAGAATCCCCCATATATGCCTTTGCCCCCTCCTCCCTCACATTTTCCTGTATGTGATATACTTACCGGCAGTCAGCTACAGAGCTGGCTCACCAAATGCTCTCAGCGTGAGTCTGGTGACTTTACTGACCCTGGGCCACGCAGGAGCAGGGCTGCTGTTTCTACCCCAGGTATGTCTGATTTTGCCCATTTCTGAAGAATGCTTGTTCTTTAGTAGGGCTCTCACACTGATTCACCCCCCCATCCAGCGCATAATGTAACGCGCTTTATAATTATACAGGTAACCTTTCGGCATAAACAGATGTTGGCGTAAAAAAAAAAAGAAAGCATACAAGAGGTTAAATTCTGTTTTTGTGTACATGAGAAGATGAAGTCAGTGAGTGAAAGAATGATGTAGTCTTCCTCTATGCTCGCCGTTAAGGATGCCGTGGGAGCTGTTGCACGTGCTGGCATATTTATTACGTCGGAATGTTATAGACGCTATTTTTTTTTTTTTTGTTCCTGTTTAAGAACGTAGACGTTCCAGATCCGCTTCCAGAGAACGTGAGAGGAGAAGACGAGAGCGTTCCAGGTCCCGTGAAAGACGCCGGAGCCGTTCTCGCTCCCCCCACCGCCGTCGCTCCAGGTAAACTAATGCAGGGCTTTTTGTCTCTCCTGCCTTTGTCTGTATCATGTGTTATTGGCTAACGTGTAGTTATGTGTTATAACTACACGTTACAGGTCTATACACTCAATCTAGTGAAAGATTGAAATCAATGATATAATGAATATGCTGTGGGACACGCTTTCTTAACTTCTCTTTGCTCATTCCCTGAGGTAAACATTTAAACCAAATATCAACATAACAATCACACTGGTTAACAAATCAAGCACACGTTTAATGTTATCTGTTACAGCAGTGACAGTTCCCTTTAAATACTATTCCTATAATAAATCTGATCAATCAACTCTTGTTTTGGGCTATCCTTAACCGGCTGTATGTCTTGCTTGTGCTTTTTATTACTGTCCACGATAAATATTCCAGTGTTATCCGAAATTAAAATATTTTGATGGAGTTGTCCACAGAACACTTTTTGTTCTGTTATATTCCATTGTTTTGATGTCTTCCATGTTTTAGGTCTCCCCGTAGACACAGGTCCTCCTCCCTCTCCCCATCAAGACAGAAGGAGAGACGGGATGATGAAAAAGAATCCAAAAGCTCTGTGCCGGAACGAGAAATGACAGGTCAGGCTGCGCATTTTATTCCGTTACATCTTCTATGTTAACGGCAGCTTTACGGTCCGTGTTACTAACGCTTACCCCTACCACGGTCCTCTTTGTATAACACACATTTTGAAACTAAGATGGCGGTTTATTACATTGTGTTTTGAATTCAAACACATTATTTTTCTATATTAGTGATTTAAAAGATTTTTGACGGGGGAGGTATATCTGTATAATTAAATTCTAGTGCGCGTTTAGGTTCACACGTCGTAAAAACCAATGCTGGAGTCTTTGGAAACACGAGCAGTAGATGGGGCGTTTATCTCGGACCTGGATGCTTAGACACGGCAGCAACAGCCTCTCTTATGTATTTAGTTTGATTCATTCTAAGCTGAGAAGCCCTCCTGAGTATGAGGAAAAACCAGCAAAGCTTGAGTTTCCTTACAAAATATGTATAATGGCTCCAAATATTATTATGCATTTATGTATAGTTTTTGTGTTATCTTTTTGTGTTTTTGTGTGTTGAATTGTGAGTTAGTATGTAGTCTGGTCCATTGGGAATGTCTTGTTTGTGGTGTTTCTCTTTTGCAAATGCATGGAGGGATTCTGGAGTGTTCCCCATATGTGTTTTCCCTAACCCCCCGCACACCCCGTTTGTCTTGCAGCTGATTTGTTTGGGGTCTTTTTCTTAATAATATGATGGTCTTTTTCAGAGGAGGATCTTGAGGGAAAAACAGAGGAGGAGATTGAAATGATGAAACTTATGGGCTTTAGTACGTTTGACACCACCAAGGTACTATCTCTAAGCAATATCCTTTTTATTGATGCTGTTGTGAAATGTGAAAGAGATGATGCCGGCTCAGCAACACATAGCGGTAGTGGCAATGACTTGGTCACTTGGGGGGAGATGCATCGGAGCGCACGGATTTCTGTCCCCAATAATTGTGCGCCCGCGACCAGCTTTCTAAGTGAAACGTCACTGATGTCTGAAGAATAACTGGTCTTCGGAGTTAGGTTTATGACAATCATAAAAATGTACGAAACAGGTAATGGTTGAGGTCTCACGCCAGGTAGAATAGATGGGCTAAGTGGCTCTTAATATGTTAGTCTGTGTTTCTATAATACAGGTGCTAGTTACTGTGTATGATCATATTCACTAAGCAAGGCTGTGCTATGTGGGGAAAATTATAACATTAATAGATTTTTTAACTGCCGTTTGCTAACTTACCCGACATAAATTGTGTTCGCTTTTCAGGGCAAGAAAGTTGATGGCTCAGTTAACGCCTATGCATTTAATGTGTCGCAGAAGCGAAAATACAGGTACGACAGACGTCCTCACACAGTAAAAGCATTGGCTTGCAATCATTTCTCTGCCTAGTCTGGTCACTGAAATTGCTCGGTGGGCACATGATGGTCACACTCATTACCCTTGAAGGGCGAGTAGGATTAAAAAAAAAAAGAAATCGCCTCACTTAAGTCATGTGCATCCTTGCAGCTGTAGACCTATGTGGGAAAGGCTGAAAAGTTTCCCTATCAACTTCGAAACCATGATTACCACCGCAGCCAAGAACATTGTCCTCTTCACAGATCATAGCATATTTGTTCTCCAGCTGTGGGCAAGGTTATCGTGGAGAGTGGCTGACAGACAAACTGTCATAGATAAGGCATATAAGGCGATGATAGTAAGCAGCCCGCATACATTACGCTTATTGTCGAGCTGCTACAAAACATTACACTTCTATATGCTGAAACTGTATTTTACATTAAAAATACAAACTCCTTTTAAATTAAACCCTAAACTTTAAATAGGAACTATATATTTATATTATACGGTCACATTTGAATGATACTGTGTTTTAACTAGTTACTGGGAGAAACTAATAAGAGCTTTTCAGTGAGCCCCATGCACATTTGCACCTCGGCAATACACCAGTTGCATTGTAGAGAGTGTTATGTACAAAATCCCTTACAGTCCCTATGCTGGTAGTAGAAGCGGACTTTAAATGTATCTTTTAAACAGTATATTTTGATTATACAGTATATACGTACGTACGTGTGTGTGTGTATATATATATATATATATATATATATACATACATACACACACACACACACACACATTATACCACCCCTAAAGCATGTACACTTGTGTAGATGATGGGGCCGCTCCGTTTTGTGGCCTTGTGAGTTTTCTGATGTATTTTATTAGGATTAAGCTGTAGAGTATTATCTTGTAGAAGACGAACGCAGTAATTAATCTGCGTGCCGTCCATGCAAACATTGTGGGGTCTGGTCTGTTTGTGATTGTTCCCTAAACTTTGTCTAGACTGTATTAAATTATCTTATAACTTATTGGTTGGGATGAACTAAACTATTGAATCAATAAACCCTCTAATGATGTCACTGCAACAATTCCATTACAGGCAGTACATGAACAGAAAAGGAGGTTTCAACAGACCCTTGGACTTCATTGCCTGAAGTGGGGCATGAGGAGGATTTCCGGTAACTTATTGTCCACGACGTATCACGCTGTATACCGGGCTATAATTTATAGATCCAGCTTGCAGGACTTGTCCCAGAAACATAGCTGTGTACCCGGCGTGACCTGTGATTTCTCTGTTTTGAATCCTGCGAGTATATTTTCTCTTGCGACTGTATGATGGGCACAGTTTGTGGCATAGACTAGTTGGGAAAGGAACCCACTGCATATTCCTGAAGAAGAAATTCTGATCCTTCCGATATATTTTTTTGTTTGTGTAGACCTATTTGCAGTTGGTTTACAAAACCGTTGATTTGGGTTGATGTTAAATGTTTTATTGGTGGAGGATGTGTGGTCAGACATGTCCCCTTTTGCTGTTTTTATGTGTATGTATAACCAATAAATGCAGTTAACTTGGAGCCAATGTCTGTGTTTATCATGTGGGAGTTTGCAAGTAACGGTCTGATGGCTCTTTGCAGTGGTTGATAATATTCGGACTTTGGAATGTTAACTTGTTTGAAAAATATTTGCGGGTTTATATCTGATTAAAGGCACGATCATGTCATCTCTGTGCCCTGGAGGCCTCACTCAATCAGCAGCATGGTACACCCAGGAGGCATGAACACCAACCGGGAAAGGAAAACAAGCTGCATTTAAAGTCCCTGACACCCCACTATAGAATAATACATAAGCTTACGAGCAGGGCCCTCTCCACCTGATGTATCGGTTTGTCTTAGTCCTTGAATATATGTATTGTGTTAAGCGCTGCGTAGATTGTTGGCCCTATATAAATAAAAGATAATAATACATACTGTATTTAAGTACTGAGTGGCTGCAGCACATTTCCTGCATGGCAGATGGCTGTAATTTCCCACATTCCCACTGTGTGGCAGTAGAGGTTTGGTTCAGTGCGTTTCACCCCCTCCTTAATGCAGAGGATATTGTTTATAACACAAAACATTGTAATATGGTGATAAGAAATCCTAAGAAATAATCCTAATGAGGTGAGGTACAAGTATCTAATTTAAATGAATTCTGTAAAATAAGGTACATTTAGGTGACCTAGTGAAGTACAGCTGTGATGACGCTGAATCGCAGACAACGTTGGCCCCTGTTTTTGCAGCACAGAAAAGCAAAATGAAGATAAATTGGGTAATAAAACCAATATATATATATATATATATATATGATATATCTCCAGACTGAAATTGCTTACATGAACAGGAGTAGCGTCAGACTGTATATTTATATTGTTTATTGTATAACACGCCACAGAAATATGCGCATATTTGTAACTGTTGTAAGTGGTTGTCCAGTCTGCCTGACACGGCCCTGTCCTGTAGTTTTTGGTCAGTCTGCCTGTAGTTTTCAACATAACCAACTGCTGCCGGCACTTCCGCCGGGGCTTCTATGGTGGAGCGCCAGAAGGTCATGTGATGACGGCGCTCCGTCATAGAAGCCCCCAGAGGAAGTGCCGGCAGCAGCAGAGGCTGTCCAGAGGGGAGGATTCGGGTCCCCTGCAGGGCTGCGGGGGATCTGGAGCTTAATCTTGTAGTCATACCTAGAATATAACACGGTACATATATAACAGGGTATTATCAAACAAACATGGTGCTTTTTTTTTTTATTGGTGAAGGCAGAGGTTGTAACTGGTGTGTTGCTGCTTGTATGATTAAGTTGTATGTTGTGTGTTACGTTGGTTTTTAGTTCAATCGGCTTTGGTAAGAGATGGGGTAAGAACGAGAGAGAAGACAGGACAGGAGAATGTTTGTCGTGTAACAGAGTGTTCTGCACGTGCGCACTTCATTCGCTGATTTGTGTTTGGCGCTGTGATTATTCCCACGTTAGACCCCCTGGGAAGCTGGGGGGGGGGTGTTACAGATTTATCAGACCCGTCGTGGAGCGCAGTGCTAGATTGGGCGCAACCAGCGGACGTATTCTGTGCATTTCTGGGGTGTCTGCCCCCCTATGCTCTGCCCTTATCGGGAACTTCCAGTATTTGAATGTTTTCTCTCAAGAATAAACATTGGCTTCTCTCGCGTGGAGGCGTGTGTGGGATCACGCGTGTATGAAGCAGCGCAGAGGCGTGTGTGGGATCACATGTGTATGAAGCAGCGTGGAGGCGTGTGTGGGATCACGCGTGTATGAAGCAGCGTATAGAATTCAGGTATGTTGATGGGCTTTGGGCTAACAATCCACACATGTAAATATAGCCGTCATAAGGCAGCGGATTCATTTTATGGCAAGTTACGGTCTTTTTATTTTGAGTTTCTTACATTCAGGATCACATAATGCTTAGGCCATGCGTGTTTAAAATTCCCTCACTGTATTGGCCTCTACCACTTCTGCTGGGAGACTGTTCCATTTATCTACCAACCTCTCCGTAAAGTAAAACATCCTTACATTACATCTGAAGTGAGGCCTCTTGTTAAACCCTTTTGTGTATGTAAACGTTTCCCTCTCATCTCCCGTCTCCTCGCTGGGATTGGTGCTCTCGTGTGCGTGATAATGCTGCAGTCAGGTATCCGTCATGGCGTGATGAGATATCTCGCACGCTTGTCATGCTCGATCCGGATAAACACAGATTGAAGGCCCACACACAGGGTGTATCCGAAATCCCGGCTGCACCCCACACCCACTGCCGTGGGATTAACCTCTTCCTGGCTTGGTGTGGCTGCAAACATATGCTTTAGGAGGAGGGCATGTAGAATGCAGGGTTTTCAGTAAAGCATACAATTCTGGCGGTGCCCACGCAGACTTACAATCCATGTGCCTGTCCTTTAAGAGCTGAGAGATTTAATATCCCAAAGGGCCACAGGAACATAGATTATCATGGCGAATAAGAACCATGTGGCCCATGTAGTCCTGACCCCCCCACACTAAAGCCCCCAACCTTAATAAATCCTGCATCTTGACTTAGACTCTGGATGGTTCTATGCCTATCCCAATAGGACACAAATGCCACCGAACCTATTCACCAAAAAGCCAGCGGCGGGGCAGTGTGGGTGGAGCTAAATCCCTGAAAAAATCTAAAAACTTTATCAATTTAATGATTCCAAAATGTCATCAGATGGGAGAATATCTGCGCTTAGAATCCGAGAGCCGATACAACCCGAGGTAGAGAATCACTGTTCCTACTATCAGCTCCTGGATTTGAAATCAGTACGTAACTAGAGGTATATCGTGGGGCGATCTCATATCGCCCCCTCTCATACCAGCAGTAGTTTGCCCTAACTCCGCATCGTACCAATAAAAGGACAAACCCAAGAAAACACGATGGCAGAGCTTAGCTTCGTCAGGGGAACTCTTAGATCGTTAGATTTTCTCTGCCTAGGGGTATTCACTCTCGGTTTATAGGAGCAGATAGTCTCCCTCAATCTGATGACGTTTGTAATTCATTAAATTAATAAAGTTTTTGGGTTTTTTCTTCTCTTTCAGCTATGGCATGCCTATTTAAATTCCTCATCTTATTAACCTCTACCACCTCTGCTGGGAGACTTTTCCATTTATCTACCACTCTCACTGACGTTAAGCTTCCTTGCATCGCATCTGACCCACTAGTTTTATACTGTGGCTTTATGTTGTAAGGTTTCTCCTCTGAAATAAACTTCCCTCCTGTACTTTGGTATTTAAATGGCTCCGTCGCGTCCGGTGTAAATCGTAGCATTTGATATGGAATATTACTGATGGTTCCAGTGCCGGGGGTAGCTCCCTGCCTTCAAACTTTACATGGCGTGACAGATAAGGCCAATGACAGCAGGTTCTATGATTTAAGGGATTCTGAATAAA
>VKOC01000673.1:217500-362198 GCA_009364415.1 Spea multiplicata
GGGCGACACAGGACACCTTTATAGTGGGATAGAGCTGTGACGCTTAATCATGTAAAAAAATACATAGAGAGATGATGATGGTGGCATAAAAGAAGTATTAACCCCGTGTAGTCTCTTTCCATACAACGTGTCTGCCGAGGGTCCGCCTCGTCGGGTGGGAAAGTCATTCCATTCCGGCAGCACCGCGAATCGTTGTTGTTTAAATGTAATAATCGCTCATCTTGCCAAACATGGTTCACTTGGAGACCTTCCATTTTTGGAGGTGTTTACAAGGTCATTGAGTAGACTTGACCCATTTTGTCCATGGAACCCCCCCCCCCATATCCTAAATATGGCGTAGCGTCTCTGTCGCCAGCTCTCTGGTTAGTATATTTTGCTATTTTTTATGAGCATATCTTAACACCTAATGGCCCCCCCATACACACGTACCGGTACCCTGATGTGGAATAGAAGGCATTAACTCGCACGTTCCAGCGATCCCGGGATGCGTTTAGATATACCCCCGCTCTGTCTATTCCTGGAGACAGAATTTGTCTCATGTATTTTGTAGTCGGTTTGATGGATATTTACGTCCGTTATATGTATATGTGACGGGTTCGCGATGCTTTGTTACTGTGTTCTTGTCTGGACATGTTTCTTGCTATCCGCGGTGTCCTTTCTGTTTGCTCACTCGTTGCTTTTACTTCTGAATGCTGGTTTAGGGTCTTCATGCAGCTTCTATTGTTCTGCACTTCCTATTCGTGTTGTGTATATGTGTGTGTGTGTGTGTGTGCATATGTGTGTGTGTGGTGTGTATATATATATATATATATGTATACACTTATACAAAAGCAGGCCATATGTATTAATTTTCTCCTGCCATTCTTACGTCATTTTTGTCATCCTGTTTCAAGCCAACAACCAATTTTCCTCGTGTTACGATATCACTTCACCACCTGAGCAGGTCACACCTTAATGACTGCAACCCCCATAAATTGTCTTCCTTGAAGACTTTTCCTCTTACCAATTACTAAATGCTTGCAGCCAGCCTCCCTCCTCTCTATATCGCTCTGTTGACCTCTGAGGTCGGTGAAGCTCCACCATGTGTCTTTGACAATCAAATTGGAGTCTTGTCAATAACCTTTTTGCTCCCTCTACACCCATTAATCTGTCTAAAATTGCTTTATTCATCTTTAAACAGGGAGGCTTATTAAAATACAATTTTATGTATGTCAATAAATTAAAAATGTAGGAAATAAACTAGTTTTAATAGCGGTTGCTCAGCAACCACCACTGGATACAGCTGCAATGTCTTCCAACCTTCTGTGTGCAGCTGGACCAAACCATTGTCCCCTAAGCAGCGGGGGCAAACGTGTTTTGGATCTACAAGGCCTACAGTCTGGCACGCTGTGATTTTCAAACAGAGATGTACTTAATATGTTAATTGGTGTTCATTTTCTGGGCTAATATTAGAAGGGAGGATGTGACTAATATATCGATTATTTTGCATTTTAGGTCAACCCACAATGAAATGGAGAAAAACAGGTACGTCTGGTGACTTCACATCATTCAGTTCCATGTTCCTTATTTATTTGTTTACTACGGTTAATCTACTTTATTTCCAACCACTACCTATGTGACACCTAAGTACGGAATAATCCACCCATATAACTGTAGGTCGAGAAACCGGTTGCTATAAACCAGTTTGGGTTTTGAGTCACCATTGGCCGCATGAAGACTTCAAGAGAGGAATTTCATTCTTCCACGTTCCACATTCATTCTTAACACTGCTATAATTAGGGATTTCCGATGCAGAAGCATCTGGGGACGCCATTCTGGATTCTGGGGGGCGCCCTTATACTCTAAATCTAGAGATCACACTCAATACTTTAAAGGATCCAGTACACCAACAAGTGTGAGACCTATACATTGTTAAAGGTCCATGATTGGATGTTACTGTAGGCCTCCAATAAACTTCTTAGTGTTGTAGTTGCAAGCCATAGGGTTTAGGAATTTCCATATGATTATATATCATATTTTACTCTTCCCCAGGGCACGGTTTTGTGTTAGTTTACTGTGTATCAACCAAAATGTTGATATAACAATAAATGTTTATGATATATCAGTCTTGCAGACGCCAGATGCCTAAGAATTTTCTTTAAAAAAAAGAAAAAGGGCTGAGTTGAATATTTGGGCTGTTATGTAATTGTAGAACCCATCAGAATGTAGATACCGATCTCTGTGTTTATTTTTTCAAGCGGTATCCTGCGGAAGTTCTTATTTACTTTTAATGTTGTTTCGTAGACCGAATAGGCACATGTTTACAAAAACCCTTTTTTCCTGTTCTTTTAATATTGTTTTTTTTTTCTCTCATTCAGGCGAGCACATTTAAGATTGTGTCTAGAAAAGCTAAAAGTGCTGGTGCCTCTTGGTCCAGAATCCAATAGACATACCACGTTAAGCCTGCTAACCAGAGCAAAATTGCACATAAAGGTGAGCCAGGAATACGTCCGTCGAATGCTTATTATCCCGTTCATACGCAAATTCTTAGTCATTCTTTTTGTTTTTGGTTTGCAGAAACTTGAAGATTGTGACAAACGGTCGCAGCACCAAATCGATCAGTTGCAGCGAGAGCAGCGACACCTAAAAAGGCAGCTAGAAAAATTCGGGGTGGAAAGGATACGCATGGACAGTATAGGATCCGCTGTGTCTTCAGACAGGTCGGATTCCGACAGAGGTACGAGAAAAACTGTGACCTTAGATCTTACCAGCGATAAGTATAGATCGTGGGGGGGCCCTTACATTGGACTCCATAAACTATAACATCGCACTCCACATTAAAGGCTAGAGAGCCATTAATCTAAAACACAGGTCAGGTGACAGGGTTTTCTTTCTTATAATTGCATTCTTAGTAACAATAAAATTATTAAAAGCTCTGTGTCACCTGACTGTAGTCTTACAGGGCGTTGGAGTCGTATGTCTGGGAAAGGATTGTGGGAACTGTAGTCCACAACAGCTTAGTGGTAAAATAAAAGATAGCTTGCTAACGGCATCTAATACCTGTGTTCACAGAAGAGATCGACGTGGACGTTGAAAGCACGGACTTTTTAACCGCAGACCTGGACTGGAGCAGTAGCAGCAGCGTCAGTGACTTGGACGAGAGAGGCAGCATGCAAAGCCTGTGCAGTGATGAAGGCTACTCCAGCGCGGGCATTAAAAGGATACAACTTCAGGACAATCCCAAAGCCGCCATCTCTCTTTAAGCCGCCAGTCACACAAGGTGAGGGGGGGATTCACACATCCCAGCAGTTCTCCCCCGCCCCGGTTCTCGCACATCAGATACGGTCTTATCTTGCAACTGCTTTCACAACGTAATCTTGCACGTGAATTTCCCCCACTCAGACTTTCTCCCAGGTCTTGTTCTTTGCCCCTTCCCCAAAGCTCCTGAGAAGTATGGTGCTTGCAGTTTACATTGTAGATGATATACTATCCCATTAGCCAGTACTTCTACAGGAGCCTACATTCCAGCAACACAATGAAGCACTCAATGGAATATATATATATATATATTAATATATATTATATATAATATATATATATATATATACCTATATGTATATTGGGGGCAGATGGTGTGTAATGCAGTAAAGTGGGGGACACCACAACACATCTGTACCTGGCCTAACACGATGGCTTTTGGTCTCCCAGCAACACCAAAACATTTGTTTCTCTCTCGTCACACGGGACTCCCATTTGGAAATGGTATGAAGGATTATGTCAAAAGCCTCTTGCGTTACTGCAAGACCTCCGTTTACAGCTCCTGTAACATCCAATCAGAAGCCACCAGGAAGCTATGGATAAGACACTGTGTCTCTATTCAGGGGTTCTAGCGTAAATATTGAGAATGCTGCTAATGTTATTTTTTTTTCACAAATTGTGCTTTTTTGTTGCACTGATCCCAGCACAGTCTAAAATAACAAAGCTGGAGCCTCTTGGCTTCTTTTGGGGATTTTTAAAGCCTCCTGTTTTGTTTTTTTGTTTGTTTGTTTTGTTGTTGGCGTCTTGCTTAATGTTGATAAGATGTATGTATGAGTTATTACATCCTCATTTATGGGCCATTCTGAATATTTTTGTATGATTTCATGTTCCTAGCAGTATATTATTTTTAAAGTCCCCTCCCACCAGCAGAGATCTGCGTGTTTAGTGGTGAATGAGGTTCGGGATTCTAGGACCATGAAGCAGTGCAGCTCTTGCTTTATTTGGTAGGCAGAATCTTAGTTTATATGTCAGAAATACAATACTCTCAGCACTACAAACCTTGTTTTTTCGTAAACCTAAAACTTGGTTGAGATATTTCTAAGCAGTGTTTTGGGCACTTTATCATCAGCATACCTGGGAACCTCCCAGCATAGGCCACTTGGACCTCTGGGGGAGTGGCTTTGAGAGGGGCACAGCCAGTGCGCTCACAGTAGGAGGGGAAATGGGCGGGGAGTGGGTGTGATCAAGCAGCAGTCCTCTGCTCGGAGAAAGATGAACTTGACCAGGAGAGCCAGGGAAGCAGCACTTCACCCTGAGACTCCAGGTCAACCCAGAGAGTTCCCAGGCATGATCTTCAGTAACTAAACCCAAACTTCCCATAGTGTCATTCATCTGGACCTTGTGACAGAATTATCCCAGGCTGAAACCCATCAAAGTATTTGTATTTTGCTTACTAGTTAATGGTACAATCATTTTATTTTCCTACCTCAGAGAGGGATGAACAAGAATAACTCTGAAGGCACATATATGATGACTTGTTTATCTTTTACTTTGCTTAATTGTATTTTAGTTGTAGCCTGTTCCGCAAAAAGTGGGCCTGTGTGGCATACTTATTATACTACTTTGACTACTGTTCACAATCCAATATTCAGTGTTATCAGGAGCTAAACCTCTGCGGATCCAGAACGCCTTAAGTCTTAGGAAGCCATAGAGACATTGAAGCAATAACGTGAAGCATTGAGTTGGCAAATCTGGTGACATCACTGCAAAGTTCTGAACCGAGTTAGGGACCCAGCTCCTGAACTAAATGAACAACTTTATTTTGTTCTTCCTACAAACCACAAAATGCATGGGGTTTTATTTGGGTGATTTTGCCCCGCCCCAGGTCGATGCTGTTTAATTGTAACAATCCCATTTTATCCCTGAGACACTGGCTACATTTAATGATTATTATTATTATTTTTAGACCTGTGTATGGTAGTGATGGTTAACTAGCACTGCAGGATTCTGGGTATCGATCATAAATCACCCTTTTACTTGTGTTCAGTCTCTCCAGCCCACCGCAGTAACTACAGACATTGGGCTAAAATAAGGGGGTGCCAAACGGCGTGATATTCAGCACAAGCAGAAAGGGCTGAAGCAAATACTAATTCAGGACAGACTGTACTCTGATAACAGCTTTCCATCACTTCAGGGAAAACCGATTTACATAACAGGGTTTGATTTGTTTTGAGAGTCATGCCCATGGGTCCTCAAATATATATTTATTTTTGTTGCTTTCTTCCCCCACTTGTTTCATTTTTTGTTTTTGTTGCTTGTGTTTTTTTGTTATTGTTATTAGAGAAATCCCTCCTGCTAAAAAAATTTTTCTACCTTTATAAAAAGAGAAATGTAAGTTCTCCTATTGAAGAAAAAGCACACCTAAATGTACATAAATCACATGGAAATATATAACTATTTATTCATGTTTTGTATAGCTGATGTAATAGAGATTCTTACAAATTTGTGCTTTTATAAATGTTCTGAAACACTCTTTTGTATGTGTTTTGTGTGTGTAATATAAGCAAATTATTAAAGTGTGTATGCCGAGATTATACAGAATACTTTAGCACACCTGACGTTTCTAGTTTCAATGTTATGCCATTTTATTTCGCTATGTAGATGCCATGTACGAGACCCCCAGATGTTGGGAGACAAAACACAAGGGGATTCTGGGGTTTCATTGAGGTTAATGCACATTTACTTGTGACTACTCCTATAGGGTGTGGGGGTTAAAGGTATATAATTGTAGGTGAAACACCCTCTGTATATTACAAATGTACGCTTCCATACGTGTGATGGAAATCAAAGGTCTGCTGAGTGGATGCTGAAGAAATTAAGATTTGGATTTGTGAAGTTAAGTGTTTGCTGCTATTCTCACGCACTCAGTGTAGTCTAAAACCAGCAGGACAATGTACCCAACATGGCGTTAATAGTACTTTCTCATAAACCTGGGGTTAGGGGAAAACCTATAGAACCAAAGTTGTAATGCAGACGTTCTAATGAGAATTCAGTGCCAAATCTCCAAATGGGAAACCTGTTATATTGTTTTGTAGCTCAGAGTGTCATCTTAAAGCCCATCTTGTCCTAAACCCTTTGGGTATAAAGTAGAGCCAGAGAACCCTTTAACGTTTAAATCAAATATCCAGCTATTTCTGTTTCTCATTGTGGTGTAGCCTTTAATATCCCATATAATGTCTTCATCTGCACAGTCAGATTCTACTTACAATTCTTTAGCACCACCATATTTTGTAGGCACCTGGTGGAACCTGGGATAAGATCCAAGCTTTATGTTAACACGGTTGCTATACCTTCAGGCTTGCATCCTCAAAAAGCTATGTGCACACCGAAGAATTCACCCAGATAATTGTGGTTTTTGCTCCCTGACTTCAGTATACCTTATGAAGGGTTCAAGACCGGCAGGTTCCTCCCGTGAGAAGGGCTGAACTGGCCCAAGGAGCCTTTGGAGGAAAGCCCTTCCTACAGCGACGTTTCCTGAGGTTTTCCCTTCAAAATTATAGTGAAGTCAAGGAAATGAAGCCACAACTCTACTGCACACTCCTATAAGCACCCCTTTTAGAGAAAAGGCCCTGTTCACAAAAATGTAGTTATAACTAAGACCGTATTAAGGTAAAGGTTACAATTCTGGGGTGTATGTGAATTTGTGGGTAATTTTTAACTTCAAAATACTGTAATTGACTACATTCCCCACATCATTCCCCACATTGGTACATCATACCAAGTTATATTTCCCTTACTGTTCTCACTTTACAGTGAATTTATACCCCTATTACGCTTAACCAGCTAAAGTGTTAAAGCATTAGTGACCGGCAAGTGTTTTAGCTTCTTCTGTACGTTAGACGTTGAGGGTAGAAGACATTTCATTTGACCGTATCCATACATTGATACATAAATGTGTGTTAACCATTGCGGTCAGTGCTATAACCCCGTTGGAGATCTATTTGTAACCAAAATGAATATCTCAGGCTTGTGCACAAAGCTTTTTAGATAATGGATATTCTCCTTAAAAGCTAAAACCCTGGACTACTGAATGCCACGCTGCCTGCAGCCTTCCTTTTAAAAATCCAACAGAAAGATTTGTCTATCTGTGTACACGGCGGGTGGATCTGTGTACACGGCGGGTGAATCTGTTTATGTATATAATTATAATTACTAACCATTCTATGGCCACGGAGACACCTGAACTCTATGCAGCATGCTTGTAGCCACCTTACTAGGGCCATTTACAGAAATGAGACAGATTACATAAGCAAAAGAAAGGGCTTGTCTTATCTATATAATATCTTTTATCCATTTTATTTATTTTATCTGTTTAACTGTGGATTCTTCATCACACCTCTAAAAAAAATTCTAGCGGCCCAAGCTCACTTATTTCGAGAGCCGTGGCTGTAGGTTTTGTTAGGGTGCAGTGCTTTTTTTTTGGAGGGGGTGTTGGATTTTGTGACCTATTGATCTCCATGTATGCAACTATTTTATCTACACAGTAATTCAGAAACCCGTATACTGTTGCGCAGGCACATCTTAGGGTTTTATGGCTGTAGAGCACAATTTTAGACGCCAAGTGTCTGCCATTGTTTTGGAAGAAGGGATGTCAGGGTTGGAAAGAGTGGCTTGGAACCTCATAGACGTTTGTCTACCTAAAACATGGGGGAAACATGGAAGGGTGCGCCCCAGGCTGTAGATATATGGAGATTGGATCCTCTGTAAAGAAAAAAAGCAATCCAAGTCTATCAGAAAAGGTTTTTCCTTCAAGGTATAAGGACCCCAAATCTTCACAGTGTCTTTACCATTATTACATTTAGTTTTACTTCCACTTTTAAGTATTGCTCTATATAATCATATCTTACACGTTGGCCTCGATAGTCATCCTTTCTGAATGAGGCTTGTCATGGTGCTCTGATGCCACCTTACATTACGGGACATTGTTTCATATGTAAACTATCGACACATCGCGGTGATAAAAACTAAAGCCTCAAACAATCAAGGGAAGCAATGGAAAACCCCACTCCCCCCCCACATATCCCATCTTTTAAATGTCTCTGTTAGGAGGCCCCCCACATATACTGCGTCAGTTATATATATATATATATATATATATATATAACTATGTGTATATAACCTCATTGTAGATGGCTATATAAATAAAGGGTAACTATAATTTAATAATTGAGCTCGTTATTAAATGACAGTCCCAAAAATATTTCAATGATCTAGCGTGTGGTTTGTTATGGGGGTACGATATCATTTCATATCTTCCCTTGGATATAATCGGCCTATGTCTTTGATAACACAATACAGAGGGCAGATGTTTTACGATTCCCTGCACCTTAACCCTTGCCAGATTTGTGTGTGAATTTCACCAATCTTATGAAAACCTGCATAATTTGATCTTTAGCTGGTCTGTATCGGGTGATGTCTGAAGCTGTGCCAGGGGGACTTTTATGTGGAGAGGTTATTTTATTATAAATTTTTTTGGGGCGGGGTTTCCTTGGAAATAAGAGGTACATTGAATAATTTCAAATGATTACTTTGCTCGTAGCCCTATACTCTTGGAGTGCGCCTTGTGTCTCCTAAAAGCAGATCCTTTAGCCTCTTTTGCCGTAAGTATTTTTTATTTTGATTGGATATCGGACCGTAAGGCGCACGTTTAGCTGCTGCAGAACCCAGTTACAAAATATATCGTAAAATACTCAAAACTGTACATTGCCTATAATTTAAATAAAATCATATTTAAAAAAATATATAAATGAAGAATACGTTCTAACGGTGCATCACGGGTGCTTGTTGCATCATTATTTTTATATAAAAAAATAATAATATTCAGGGCCTTTTTCAGAGTTTACTAAATTGGGCAGAGAATTCAGCATTATAATCATATAATTATTGCCTTTTATGGGAGAGGACTTTCATATTTTAAAAGTTATAAAATTTGGAAATCTATTAACGTTACTTCTCACCCCGGTTGATAACGCTGATATGGTTTGTGAATCCAATTATTTCCGCGGCTTGAGAAAAGCCCTCACCCAGCCACAGGGTGCGATTGTGTAGAATGTTTCCCACCTAATGTATTAACCACTTGTTTTAATTTTCCCCAGGCTCTGTGTTTATCACATAATGGTGCTTTTTTTTTATTTCTTTTTTTTTTTTTATCTTCATTCAGCACATTCATTTTTAGAGTCTACATTTTAGAAGATATAGTAATAAATAATATTAAAAATGTGTTTATGAGAATACTTCTGTATTGTTGAAATGTTGGAAAATAAATGAAAAATATTTAATTAATATGATTGTCTCTGATATTTTATTTCTGTAAGGTTGTATATACTACGGCGCAGTTTATTAAAGTAATTTCCAATGGTACTAAAGTCCAGCATAAACTTGATCTTGAAAAAAATGACACTTGGAAAGTGTCAGCAGCATATTTTTTCTCTCAAAATCAATAGAAAGATATATAAAAAAACAACAGATACAGTATTTTGTGGAAAATGAGAATTTTGTATGTTTTTGGGGGCAGGATTAAATATTGTATGTTTAATGTTACAAATATAAGCAGTTAGCTTTTTTTATTGTTGTTTTTTTTTTTTTAACCAAATGTTGGCTTAAAAAAACAACCCAAAAATACAGTAATTGGTTTAAGAATGTTTTTAATACTATGGTGCGGATAGTTTAGTTAGTCTACCCTGCTTATCCTGCTTCTGGTAGAGAGCGAGCTAGTACTTGCTGCAATATAACACAAAAACATAGAATTTAAGTCGGAGAAGAACCATTTGGCCCATCTAGTCTGCCATAATCAGCCCTCCGTCTTGTCTTAGGTTCAGGATAGTTTTATGACTATCGGATGCGCGTTACGATTCCATTCCCGTGTTAACTTCTGCCACCTCTGCTGGGAAGCTGTTCCATTTGCCTACCAGCCTACCGCAATAGTTAAAATGGGTAACGTGCAGGGGATTTCTACTGCCTGTGTGCCAATCCAGATGTGCCGCGCCGCATAGTGCCGTTCACAGCGCTTTCATTTCCCTGATTACACAAACAATTGCATCTTAATGGAGCCGTTTATTACCAAACAGAATGCTGTATTGTGAAGATAATTTTTGCTTGATTAACAGTCTGTTTGGTTCTATTCAGTGCATTATAATAAATATAATTAAATGTTGTGGTAACACCAAATTAGAAATAGCCTTCAGTATGTGGCTCAACCCTTTCAGTGCTGTGTGGGGGAGCAAAAATTTATTTTCTCGGCAGCGTTGTTTAAGATGTGTCCACCCAGGGTGGGCAGAACGTTCTGATTCCATTTACTATTTTATACCCTGAAGCCTGCATGTTTTATTAAATACCAGCTTTATACTAGTGCTATGGACTATTGGAAAGGTGGTTTATTTCTCGATGTTGGGAAATGATCACGGATTTCACCTAAACCGGCCTTATTATAACTGGCCTTTGTAAGGTAAGAAAAAGGTCAAATAATACCAGGAAAGGTCATTATTGTTTAGAAAACATTCTTTGTGAGGAGAGCCAGGGTTCTTTGAGAGTTTACATACGCCTGGGATACATATGAAGCTATCCTGAGTCTAAGACAAACGCTAGGATTTATGGGAGGAGCATGAAGTGTTTGGGTACCTATTTTCTACAATTATATTTTTTATGTTTTTTATTTGTTGTTTTTAATAATAATGTTCGATTGGGGATCCTTTTGAGGTCTTTAAAAACCACAGGAATTTCACTTGGAATCTTTATTAGTTTTTAAAATTTTATTTCATTTTTATTTTTAACCATTTTTAGTATTTGTTCACTTTGATTACCCCTGCTGCTGAGTGATCAGAGTAATCAATAAACATGTCTCCATTGCTGATCGCAGTAACTGCGATTAGCCTGCAGGGGTAGCTCAACAGAAGTTTCAGGATAAACAGACCCCCTGGGAACTTTTTTACATTTTTGTGCATTCTCCGCTATTCTGATGTAACTGGCGTTTGTGCAAATTGCCGTTACTTCAGATCAGTAAGCAGGAAGCTAGCAATGAACCTCTTGCTAACAGAGGTGACCATGCAAAAACCATAGGACATACTTTTATGTCTTTGGTCACCTAGGGCTTGTTTCAGAGGACATAATAGTACACACTATAGGTAAAGTTAAGGTCTGAATCTCTATATCAGGAGCTAGATGCAATGAATCACTCTTATCTACCACCACATTCTATGTTTTGATAATCCATTGCATAGGTTATACCCCAATCAGCCATAATGACCACTGAGAGGTGAAGGGAATAACACTGGTAATCTTGGTATCATGGCACCTGTCAGTGGGTGGGATATGTTAGGCAGCAAGTGAACATTTCATCCTCAAAATGCATTGCAGTTTGTTGCATATGGGGCTGCGTAGCCACAGACCAGTCAGAGTGCCCATGCTCATCCCTGTCCACTACGTGAGCATAAGAACTCGCTACAGAGTGGCCTGGTCTGAATCCCGTTTTCTTTAACATCACTTGGATGGCCGGGTGTGTCACCTACCTGGAGAACACACGGCACCAGGATGCATCTATGGAGGCCTCAACTCGCAACTTACAGGACTTAAATGATCTGCTGCTAACGTCTTGGTGCCATTTATCATAGCACTCCTTCAGAGATCTAGTGGAGTCCATGCCTCGACGGCTCAGGGCTATGTTGACCAACGGTCTAGTTATGGTGTTATAATAAGACAAACTCACTCCAATAAGATCAGGTTATTCTCATTATATGGAATATGGAGGTGCCAGTTCCTACTTTTAAAATCTCAGTATTGGAGTAAAAACAAAAGAGTTCCCAAGTATACCTGCTGTCCTATTTTATCACTTGACTGTGGTAACGTCTATGGGCATGAAGTTGGGTGTCTTCACTTGAAAGTCATTACTCCATGGGGATGAGCTGGTGCTCTGCAGAGGGCAGGATTTAAACCCCCACACAACTACAGAGAGATGAGACAAGTTGGCGGCGCTCGACAGCCACCTCGTCCAAATAAAGTCCAGAAACTGGACTGAAAAAATACTGGTATCTTTATTTATTGTTTAATGGGCAGCTGGTAAAATAAAGACACACACGGACGCCATCAACCGTAACATGATTTACTTCCGTTAATGAATGTATAAGTGGCCGTAGTGTGACTAATCCCTGTAGTGTACTCCACATTTTACATTTACATAGATTAAAAGGAACGAGTTGACACACAATGACACATAATATGGGCAATTACACCTTACAATCCAGTGAACTTAATTAGCGTAAGCAATCAACATTACTTAAGTCTGCAATAACCAAAGATCCCATTTCTTAGAGTAAATGCTCTGTTACTTATTTAGGCGAGAAATGAACATGACCAAATCTAACCCTTCGAAAAGTCACTTCGCTAAGTCACAACTTAACCATTGCATCCACCTGCGTCACTCATTGGCTAAACATGAGTGGATGTTCCCATCATCAAGGCCTCGTGCCCACTGCAGGCTTGTGTACCACAAGTAAGACCATACTTCGCCATGTTCTCCTCCCTCTAAAAATACACGGCACCAGCACATAGCATAGAAAAATCTGATCCCGAAAACCGAGGGAGGGCGGGAAGGGATAGCACTTGCTTCCCTCTCTCATTCCGCAAGCTAAACCCCTTCCCACCAACCATGTTGTTGGTCCTCCCTGGAGGTCTCCACCTCAGGGGTGCTCTTTCATAGTTGGACATGTCTGAATTTCGTCTGAATTTCTTTTTGCAGTGAAAAATACTTTCTTAAGCATTGCGTGATGTGACAGCCTACACAAGATACGATCTCTGCGCTCGTTTTCAGTGTTCAGCCTGCGAGCGGATTGCAGTCGGTCAATGTTTAGTTTCTATAGCTCAGCAGGTAGACTGAGTCATCACATGCTTCTGTTGATACGTAAAAAGAAAGTGTTGATGGATTTATGGCTCCTGTTATTACAGATATATGCTTGTTGATACCTTAAATTTGTCCTTAGCAGACTGCAATGGATTACTTATATTTGCTATATTTAGGCTGTCTGTCTGCCACATCAGCTCTGCCTTAAATCAACAAATCATCAAATCTTCCTGTTTCACAAGAGGGTCAAGTGAGGTCCAGTCACAGCCTATAGGCCGTACTTACGGCTCTTTAAATCCTTCTACGACTGGGTGCTTACCTCTCCGGTGTCATTAAAGGCCATTAGTTTCTTTATTAAGTAGGTTGTGATTATTTATGGTACAGAATAATCTACGTCTGTCTTCAGGGACTTTGTATGTCCTCAGTGACATGTGGTCTTCTCAAAGCAGGTTATTAGCGCACGTTCAGTTTGTGTCTATTACACCTGTCTAATGCAGTGATGTTCTCCTCATTGTCAGCTGGTAAAATAATTCTAGCTTTGGAGTAAAATTATTTAGAATTATAGTGACATCATTGGAAATCTCCATGATGAAAGCTATTTAATATGCCATAGCGTAGTAGAGTATAGAGTATAGAGTATAGGTTTATATGTTCCCCTGAATGTTTATTTTTTTGAGGGAACTCCATCCGTCTGTAAGTTATACACCACAGCAGAGTTTACAAGTGAGTTCTAGAACTACTAAAATTGACAATATGTAGGTTAACCTGCTGAAGGAGGGCACGCAAATTTATGAAGCGTTCTAGTCTATACATTATAAAGGGCAAACCCAGAGGAGCTTCTTAAAAAGTAGACAGAAAAACAGGACATTTTGCCAGGTATGAAGGAGCACGCATGAGGTGGGTTTTTATTATTCCAGTTACCATATTGATGAGTGATACGTAATGTTCTGCATCTTTCTATACTATAACTGGGCGGGAATCAAGACTAGAAAGCAAATTGAAATTAATTTGTTCTTGGCAAATAAACAATTTATGGGAAATGGATGTTAAAATGTGCCTTTTGGATCCAAATGAATGACACAAAAAAGGCATTTATATATATTCACTTGTAGTTCTTATAGCACAATATATGATTTGTTTCTGAAGTATCCACCAGTATCCCCTGCGGCCAACAATCAACCGACAGGTACTTCTCGAGTGTGAGCAATGAGACCTACTTCAGTGAGATAAAACCAGATGCTAAGCTGTTCCATAGGCTCTACCTTCGTACATTTGGGCACAATAGAGAGGCTTGAGTGCTTTCCCTGTCAAGTAAAAGATCTTGCGTGTTCCACCTCACAGCACCTCTGCCTAATCACTGACCGCCGTTCCCTTTCCTTAGTATGATTGGAATTCGATGTGCCCGGTTTAGTGAATTGATTTGGTTGCAGCTATGCCTCTGGGCCAAGGAGTGATACTTTATTTTAATTGTGACCTTGAAGCTAATACTTGTTTACATCTTACAGAGGCCTTTATCTGAGGAAGCATGTGACTTCTCACAACATACAGACATTTAGGTTAAGTTCAAACACACTCGGAATGGGTGGAACACTTTCATCTGTGGAATGTTAACCTAACATTAACTTTATATTCTGCTCGGCTCTTCCTGGAGGAAGAATTTTGGTAATCCAGTTAGAGGATTTTTTATTGTCTCATAACTTTTCACCTTCAGCTCAATGTTTGCTAAATAAAACCCAGAATAGATTAAAGGAGAAATAAAACCGGATTTGTATAACTAGCATCAGATAGAAAAAGAAATCGGCAAAGATTTTGAAACTTTTTTTTTTTTTTACAACAGTTCTATTTTTAATATAATATAATGTTTTCTGGTAGCTGCATATTAGCCATATGTATGTGTTCTAGCTTTGCTATCTTAGTCCAATCTACTTGGCATACTCAGCTTACTGTCTGCGGTAAACAATAAAATGGCTCCGTCTCAATCACCCAGTGGAAACCTCTGACTAATAAGTCTATGAAGGAGCGGACTTCATTAGCATTGCCATAAAGAATCAGCCCATTGTGGTGTTTGAACAGGGAATGCCCCCCAACATATCGCTACTGACAACAATGGCGGCCGCTGGGTCTGCAGATAAAGAGGTAATGTAAGGATAGGTAACTTGTTTACCATATCATTGTCTTCTGTTATCAGTACCATGGAATGTGTTATCAAATCTTCCCGACTGATAAGAGCGTTCTGGAAGCAAGACCCATCCTGTATATTTTGTGTCTCTTTCTGTGTTTTTAGTTTTCATAATTATGATTGCTCTGATGCTGGTAGATACATTTTATTCTAAAATACATCCCTGTTCAATATAAATAAATACAAAGTATTCTTGTTCCACAATTTACACTACAGCTTGCAGTCTTGTGTATTTTTCATGCATTGTCGACACAAAACTGACACATTAACCATATTATTGTAGTGACTTACTAATATGGAAGCCTAAATGTGTGATAATAGTTCTTATGGAAACATCAACTGGCAGGTGTAAAAATATTCTACCTTAATTCACCTATGCTCAAGCAGAGATCTTCATATACTTGAAATGGGAGGATCAGATAACACTAAGAGAAACATAGAATATGACGTCAGGACTGCGTGAGCCTAAGAATCTGAGATTGGTGTAAAAATCCTCAGACGTCCGGTCAAACCCTGAGAGTTTCCAGGTACGGTGATGACCAACTCCCAAACTAAAGGGTGGTCCATGTTATTCACACCTTTTACAACTCATCAGCCAGGAAATCCGTTCTTTCATAGATATTGTTAACAGTTACAGTTACAAAAAAAAGAACACAGGATGCTACCCTATGACACCAGAACCCCGTACAATAAACATATAGAAATGTCTTCACTGTTTGCAAATACCGCCAGGATTCCAAAAGGTAGTAACTGCAGCCTCAAAACACTAACTAAAGAATCCTAGCTAATAAAATCAACCTTTAATGATAATTTACGAAAAAAAACATATAAGCAAGAAGCCAAAGTCCTAAGTAGTCCCTAACTAAATGAGTGAGAGACCTTTTGCCAGGCTGCTCAAACCATGAGCTGTAGCCGCCTGCATTCAACACGTGCAGCTGTAGGGCTGACAATAACGAAACGACAAAGGGAAACAGGGTGTGTTAGCTGCAAAAGGGTTAAACTTGCTGTTAAAAATCTTAAGTGCAAGAAAATTATACCAGGATCTTCTACCTTTAGGATTATTTTCTTTCTACTGAAAATTGTTATCTAACCACCTGCATGAGGGAGGCGGAAGCAGCAAACCATGACGGTTGCTCTTATGGTATATACATGAATGTATATATTGCCTATTTTATTCTAGAAACAATATGACAATGGTTTATTTTATTTATTAAAGGGACAGGCTACGGCCCAGCACAGCCCAGGAGCTGGGGACAGGAAAATAGTCATACCTGGGAACTTACCAGGTGACACCTGGACACTCAACGTGAATCTTCTTCTCTGGGTCTCCGGGACACTGAGTTATTATTTATTATTATTATTATCTTTTATTTACATAGCGCCAACAGTTTACGCAGCGCTTAATACAACACGTATATTCAAGGGGTATGACAAGACGAGAATTGACAGACTAAGACAAACCGAAACATTAGGTGGAGAGAGCCTGGCTCGCAAGCTTATGACACTTCCCCCAAAAAATGACCCCCCACCAACGTCAGCAGGACCCTCTACTCATATCCCATAGGGGGGTGCTCGGGTACCCGGAGAATTCCCAGGTATGGAAATACTGCAAAGGCATAGGAGGGAATTCTGCCAAATCCTTCCTTTAAAGGGGATCATATGCATTAAAGTACATATGATGACTGGAGTGTCCCTTTAGAACCATGGAGATAATGTATAAACACTGATTTTGGTAAACAAAAATACTCTTATAACCATAGCAACCAGTGAACAGTTTCAGAAATATTTCCATGGATTCCATGACGAGAAGCCCACTTTTGAATCATTTTACCAGATTGTCTTCTTATACACAACCTACTTATGACTGAACTGTAGAGTTGCTGCAATGAAAGCCATTCTGTATTCCTCTTTGTTGCAGCACATACAGCGCGTCAACTATTCTGGAAATATTCCCAGTCCTGTTTTAATGGCACATTCCTTAAAACCACAGACAAATATTTTGCGGCTAGAATTGCGTGCTGGACTCGACAAACACATTCATGCCCACGCGGAAACAATGTTTTGTGTGTGTGGTTGTTGTTCAGGCAGCCCCGGGGCAGAGCAGGCAGTGACGATTATCAGTCTAAACCGAGGAAACCCGACACTCCGGCGTGAATGAGCACTCGAGCGCTGTTTGGAGTCGGGTAGAGAAAAAGAAACAAATTAGTTGAATGAGATAACATAAACATTGTTTCAGACTTGACAATTATTTTGATGTTTCACCACCTAACCCTTGAGTTCTCTCCCTTCTTGTTCTCTCCCTTCTCGTTCTGTGGCCCTTTTGAAGACGGTCTCAATCAATGAACGATAACTAGCAACTTGAGATAACATAAAGCAGTAATTGTTCAGATCCTGAGTGTGGACGGCTACTCCAAGAGTAGTCACCTTTGGCAGTCACCTTTGGCAGTCACCATCCTTACTATGGAGCAGAGGGCTTTCTGTGGCTCTCTGCGTCTTAAAGCCACGCAAAGCCTTTGAATGCAGTTTATGTCTGGGCACAGTCCGCCATGGTGTAAATGGGCTAGTTGGTGAATTCCAGGCTCCATATGGGTGATATACCCCCCTCTGGTTTTGTGGCAGGAGACCTGGACCTAGCGGCTTACACCACAATGTGTGCACACAAGTGGGAGATCCTCCTTTATTTCAACAAACGGCAGAAGTGACAGCGCTACTTTAAAGTTGTGTTGAACGGTAAACAGAAGTAATGGAAAATCTAGTAAAATGTATAACAAAAAACAGCGTGCTAAAATCCAATATTTTTATTACAGGTTAATGGAAGACAAAAAGAGAAAAATGAACGGGTATATTCTTTCGATACAATTATTAGCCTCCCCACCTTTTCTTTTAAATGCGGATGGCTATTCTGGCAGTAAATGAGTTAATTTCACATATAGCCTCCGGCCCGCTGGGTTGTTTGTTTCTGTATCCAGACAGGCTGCTAAAAGGTATGTGTCGGCAGTCAAAACAGCACCTTATTTTGCAAGGGTGAAATCCACCACTCCTTGCTAGTAATGATCCCGCGAGGACGTCAGACTGACTCACCCCTCTAAAGAAACTGTCAGAATTTCCTCGCAACCTCTTCTCTCCGAAAAAAAACAAGACAGGAATGGTAGGACGTCAAAATTAACAGTGAATTTACTGTAATGTTAATATATATGGGTTTTCCCTATTTTAGCTCCTGGAAAACCTCGGATCTTACTTATTCCTTACACTTCCTTTAAGTCAGGTGAGCCATACACCTTGTCCAGGTGTCTTTTACAACGTCTTACGGTTACTTTACTCATAAACTGGTGACGTGCTAATTTGCATTTGCTCGCATTAACCATAGGAGTTTCATATCCTCCACACAGAAGCCTTTGGGCACATACCAACAGGGGCATTCCCTTTGGGGACCTTGAAGACTTCAGTGGTTTCCTTCTTCAAAAGGACCAAGAAGATCCACCCCAAGGAAAGGACTAAATATTCCTTTTTTGGGAGCGTGGCCCTAGAAGAAGTAAATTAGGGACCCAGTGTTCCTTTGTTGAAACTTCACCTTCTTCACTGACGTGGTTAAAGAACAACACCTCAGGCTCTTAACGTAAATGACATCTGCCCAGAGGAGTAATGTCCCTACAGGGCCATTTTGTTTGAGAGATTTGGGATATTGAATAAAAGCAGGACATTTTAAGAAATTAATTGGGGTGGAATTATAGAAGTGAACACAAAGGTAATGAAATGGAGTAGCAGAGGGGTAAATTGGAATTGTTCAAAAGCCGGGGTAATATATTTCACTACAAATGTATTTTTAATTTCTCTTTATGATGAACGTATCACATTTCTATAGATCTGTCCACTGTATTCTCTAAGGGGCCCTTAAAACATTAGGGGTCCTAAACAGCCACTTACCTTCTAGAAAAGAGCGCTCAGGAATGGTGCTACCATACAAGCAGATTAAGCAGCTCATTAGTACCTCTGTGCTTAGGGCCCTGACAGGTATAACGTATAGTATTAGTACAGTATAGCTATATTATAGTGTGAGGAGGATAGACCTATGCAAGCTTATGAGTCCATGTGTAGCATGAATTTTCACATTTCCGATACGTGTCCTTTAATTTGAACGTAATTATTATTTTATTAGTTGTGTTTTTCCCAAATACCTTATTTACTGGTCTAAGGTTATAGGATGAAATTGCGAATCCTGTACCTGTAAAATTATATCACTGTGATTACAAACAAACTGTTCTTTTGACTCTACATAACTATTCCTTTTATTATTTCTGTTCACAATGGTGCAGCAATACCTTTTTGGGCTTAAATCCCAGAGCCGGTCCTGCCGATGAATTGATGGTAAGGTTACCTTTCTGTGCTTCAAAGCAGTGCCGTTATCGTACCGGAAGTGCATTGCTCCATCCTTACTGAACTCTTATGCCACCAAAGACAGGGGAAGTGGTCAATTGTGAATCTTTTTTTCCAGGAAATTTGCCACATATGTTTTTGATTAAGAGTGACGTAAATAGGGTGCAACGGAACTTCTTCCATCCCCTGTTAATTTTTCTTTCTCCATCACCTGCATAAGAATAATGCATTGTTGTAAGTAAAAATAGCCTAAAACTTGTTTGCGTTGTACTTTGCGCTAGCAAGATAAATGTTTTTAACATTTTCTAGATCCAATTTTTTATTTTTATAATATGGACTATAGTTAAACATCCAAACAAAAACAAAAATCAAACCATGAAGGAATAGAGTCAATGAATATCCACTTGAATGCTGATAAGCTAATAAACATGGTGCTTGCCTTCTGTATAAAGTGAATTTGCCAAGTTTCTTACAGTTCTATGTACACTATGTAACTCGATTCAGGTGTTCATCATGTGAGCAGCGTTCTTCCTCCTGTTGACAGAATTTGAACAATTGTTGTTCAATAATCCTCCCGGAATTCAATGAGAATCCTCATATAGAAATGATAGATATGTCATCTCATCACCCTGAAGAAAAAAGGCTCATTATGATTTATTATTATACGTTTGATATGGTTTTTTAAATTCATTATTTAATTGGTGTAGTTCCTTCCTAGTCATGGGCTACTTGTGATAATGTTATTTCTTGCTATAAATTGTGATACATTATTTATTACGCATATATGATAAGTAGGCGGGTAGATTTGGTTCAGTTGTAAAGTTGTTACGAGGAAGAAGACGCAGGGTGTGCTGTATGACACGCATTCTGTTTTGTACATGGAAAAAATTAAAGTAAGTAAATATTGTACTGAGTCAGAAGCCCCTGGTGCCCATAAGCATAAGTACCATAGGCAGATATTGGAAAACTGGAAAAATCTGAAAGTCATTTGGAGCCGCGTAGATGGGCCTGGATAGGGAGTGACTAAGAATTAGTGGGTGCGACCAACCCCAGCATTGAAGCGATGACATGCAATCCCATTGTTTATGCTGACATTAAACACTACCAGTATGTTGATGGCAGGTAAATATGCAGCTTCGAGTAGTTTTCCTTAAGTATTGTCATTGTGGGTTGTGGATTAATGGAACAGCCTCCCTTTAGAGGTGGTAAAGGCTAATACAGGGAGGGAGTTTAAACATACATGGGGCAGGCATAACGTTATCCTGAATCTAAGACAACATCAGTAAACAGACTGATTAAGGAAAAAAGACTAGACGGGACGAATGGTTCTTATCATGTACAGGTATCATGCACATATTTAGTGCTTAGACGAAGGATAAGAATATGAAAAGATAAGAGAAACAAAGCAGATTTTTGGAAAACAAGTGATGGAAGCTACATCAGAATATTTGCTGGGTATTAAAACATCCAGTGACTTGGCCTCCTAGTGCATCAGGTCCGAGGGCTGCAAAACTGAGTGCAAATCACCCTCTCTGATCTACCCAACTGGCCCAGTTACTCTATAGAGGTGGCAGAACCGCCATAATATGTTTTAAAAGGTGCTGCACACCATTAAGTCACAGAGCAGTCAGAAGCAGGGGCAGCTGGGGCACTATCCTGGGTCAGACCAAGGCCAGCATCCCAGGCAAATATCTCTATCCATGACCCTTAAGATACAAATGTCACTAAAATGACTAATGATCTCCTCACAGCTAAAACAAAAGGCCACGTCTCACTAGTTATTCTCTTGAACCTGCAGCGTTTGACACAGTTGACCACCCCCTCCTCCTACAACCACTCCATGGTCATGGCATCGCTGACATAGTTCTTTCCTGGCTCAAATCCTACCTCTCTGACCGTACGTTTACTGTCTCCTTCACTGGAACTTGCTCCTTTCCCTACCTCTATATGTTGATGTCCCTCAGGGCTCAGTTATTGGACCTCTACTATTCTCCATTTACACCTCTTCCCCTGTATAACTAGTGACCTTCCTTGGGACTCCAGTGCCACCTATATGCAGATGGCGCCCTAATCTCTGATTATGTTATTTCACAGCTAAGGCCGGCTGCTACCAAAGCAACCTCTTGCTGCTCCTACAGTGAGGATTGCTTTGTTCTCACTCACAGATCTAGTTAGGATTCCCATTACTGACCTAGGTAAAAATATCAGAGCAGTGAGCGTACCAGGGAACATCCCAGGAAAAGCTACCTAGAGCTCTGATACCTCTGTGGAAGTTATCCTTCACCTGGAGACTCCAGGCCAAACTCAGAGTTTCTGGGTATTGCAAGGCTGAGCCTAGTTTTAGTAATGGCTTGGTAATGACTTGGTGTAGTGTTTCTTGGGTGCCAACCTGTAACTAAAGCACACATTTACTAACACAACGCAAACTCGCTTACACATATATACACACACACACACCTCTACCCATCTCCCGCCTCTCACTATCACTAGTAACCATAGGCTCACCCCTGCCACACACTAACATACCGCTGGATCCCTGTCTTCACTAAAGCTCTAACTATCTGTGCGAGCTGCTGCTGCCCTACTGCCGTGTGGTTAATGTGCGCTACGTGCCCACGACGGGTGCCTTGGTTACCGGCCATCTGGGTGCTGTACAGCTTCTAAAGTAAAAATTGCCTTCAGAAAATGGAGGCCACTGGGTTCTGAACTTATTTTTAAGCTTAAGAGAATATACCCTGTAAGAAACGACCCGACCCTCTAAATTTCACGTCTCCTCCTTCTCATACAAGCAATACTTTCCAGCAGTTTGCAAATGCAGCTTAAGAGAAACAAAACCAGAATGAAATACATTGTTATCCCGCCCTTCTTTGTTTGTTCCAAAGGGATGTTGGTGGAATATTTAATCCACCGCTTATAGTCACTTCTAAAAATACACAGCTTATTTTTTTCTGTGAAGGGTAACTGTCCTGTATGTTACTCTCAGTCAGCCAAGGTCACGCACACCCTATATGTTTACTCAGCAGGTCTGTGCATTGCATTCCTGTTTGCTGCTGCAAGCCCCGGCATGTTACTTCGCTCTCCTAAGTATGGTCCGTACTCTTGAACTTGATGGACAGACAGTATGCTGTCTTCTGGTAGACCAGGTCCTGTTACACAATGTAAATGCGTACCGTACCTGCTAAAGTACATGTTTCAAATTCTTTTTCTACCTTTCGATTGTAAATAGCATGCATACTATTGGGCAATTAATGAATAGGGCTTTTTGGGATTTAGTGTCAAATAGGAATGTCAGATAGGATTAGTTACCAGCTTCTTGATTATTAAAGCATACGTTTGCTTATCCTTATATTGTATGTATTTCTTATACAATAACCTTTAGTGTTAAAGAACTGGATTTCGATACTTAGAAAATCATAGATTCACACATCTTACTTTTATGAAATTTAATTTGGGTGTTTCTTGCACCCTGTTTTGGCAGTCATTCCTTTCATTCAAATGGCAACTTGGAATGGGGAATTTAATCACGCTGTGAATGTGATGAGCACCCTCATTTTTAAAGAGTGGTGAGGTTCCAATGTCTATCACTGATAGCCTGGGGGAAGATAAGGTAGATGTGTGGTTTAGTGGGTACATTTCCCACTTTTCCCATATTCTTCACAATCACGTCTGAAACAGAAGACTAAGGCAGCTGGGCAATGATACCATAATGTTGCATTGGGCAACTGGCAGAGGGGATGAAAAAGGGACCATTGTGGTTGTACAGGTAAGCATGTGGATTATGACTAGATCCCAACTCTCAGAGTCCATACAAAAAAAAAACGGACTTTACCCTCAAACACCCAGATCCTCAAAACTGAGCATCTTTTTTGAGGTGCACAGGAATAATACCTGGACCCAGACTAGATTTTGGGAATAAGGTTTGCTCCCATAGACATTTGTCTCCATAATGCAACTGGAAATCCAGCTCTCATGTAGACCAGGTGAAGGTTAGATGTAGTCTGTCCAAGTTCACTGAGTGGAAGGGACACAGTTTTAAACATGTTAGGACTTGCCCCAACATCTGGAGACTTGCTGAGTAAATTTCCTGCTGTTGTAAAACATGTACAGACATAGTCTCTCCACTTAATGTATCGGTTTGTCTTAGTTTGTCAATTCTCGTCTTGTCAGACCCCTTGAATATATGTATTGTATTAGGCGCTGCATACATTGTTGGCGCTATATAAATAAAATATATTAATACGTCCTTAACACCTGTTGGGCCAGTCTTTCATAGCCCTTTAGGCCAGAAGGAGGGACTGGATCCGATTATGCAATGGGAGAGGTTTCATTGGGCAGGGAAATCCATGCTAAACAGCTCTCCCCCACCCAGAGATTAAAAACAGCTTTCTACACATGACAATAAATTGTCATCCTTGGACCCTCAGGGGTTAATCTGGGTTTACCAGGAATGTCACTATTATGTCAAAACAAAATCATAAAATTACCAATTATGTCACTTTGACATAATTTTTTTTTTTCACATTTAGTACCATGCTATCATTTTAAACAAATGATGTACTAGAAACGCACTATTGCATGAGTAAGAAAAATGTTCCATTCTAATGGGCAAATCGTTATTGTATGGTTACTGCAAATACTTTAGATCTTATGACACATGATATATATATGGAGGGCTGAATTCAAGGAGTGACATCCCAGTAGAGAAGATAATGCTTAAAACAACAACAGAAACAAACATTAAGTATCAGTGTAACCAGATCACAATCCAATGTAACTAATGATATGTTTTTAGGCAGTGCTTACTTTGAGCGCGGTTACCAGGTTGATGAGCTGTTGACTTCAGGGAGATCCTGGTAAAATGTCTCTATTTCTACGCCCTATAAGTACAACGTGGCTTCAAAACCAAAACATACTTTGCCAATGATGCCTCTTTGACTTTCTAACACCCAGTGCCCAAGAGAGGAGATCTCTGAGACTACATACTCTGCACTCCATATTTATCTCTTATCAATTGTCCTCCTTTGATATGAGCGAAGAAGCATAGACTCTGACAGCACACGAGTAACATCCGCCCATCTAGTCTGTATAACGCCTCTAAAACATGTCAAAATGTGTAGACGGCCAGGAGCCAAACATGCCACTGAGGCCCATGGCATGGCCAGTTGGTCATTCTCTTTGCCCAGGAAACTGCAGCCAATGATACAGAACACATACCAACTGCTACTTAAATGATACTGGAGAATGGGGCTGATATGAGAGTTGTTGGGTAGCCGACTTAAGGGAAGATGGGGGTGAGAGGAGTTATAGAGAGGAGGTGATGTAGTTGGGGTGTTGGGGAGTGGTGTTTAAGAGGTACACGTGAAGAGGTCTTAGGCTGGTAATATAGGACAATAAGGGGCTTTGGGAGGGAAAAAACATAATGTGTTGAAGGTTGCTTGGGGCAATAAACTTGGGAGAAAGATAAGGACTTATCGTGTGACGTAAATGAGGGTGAGGGGAGCTAATGTGAGATGGAAATGGAGCGCCAAACCAATGAGTGTAGATCAGGAGCCAATGTGGGGGTCCTCTGTCAGCTGTTCAGGGGTAGTTGAACGTTCCCTTTACTGTATACAGAGTTAAAGATAAACATCATGCATTCAACCCTTACACAGGGTGCCTTCGAACTCAAAAGGGACTTTCACTTTGGAGGCCAGTAGATGTCCTGTTCCATGCGCATCCTTTACGCAGGGTGAGGCATGCCAAGACATGCAAAAATACAACTAAACTTATCTTTAATACACACTGAAAAGTTCAGTTCTTGGAATTCCCCAACTCTAGATAAAGAATAATCACACCTACTAACTTGCAGGGACTGACACATGATGTATAAGATATGCCGGGTCCTGAGAAAACACCTGCACCATGCCTATAAGGATCAAAACTAACTTAACTCCTTAACTACCAAACACAATAAAACAAAATAGAAAACTTCCGTAAGTATGAATAATGCATACAAAAATGTATTAGCATACACATGCTTCAGATAATGTTGGGGCTATATAAACACATGACAATTCCAGAAAACCCTTTTATTCCTGCATTATACGGGTATAATGCTTACTAATTAACCTGTTGGTTGATAAAGATCTGACAGCTAGAGAAACTTGCTATCAAGAGCTTACAATCTAGCTGTTGAATGTTAAAAAGGGCACCAAAGCTATCGCCAGTGTTATTTCTCTGTATCAACTCCTGTAAGCGTCTGGCAAACTTAGACTAGTTTTAACCTCTTCATTTACTGAATGCACAGCAATTCACTCCAAAGCATACGCTTAAATATGGATTTCTGTAGAGGCTCCGGCTCACGTCACGCTGCACGGGTAATTATTAGTAATTATGAAAATGTGAATAGGGTGTAGTCCGGGCAGTGACGTTCCAGAAAATCCAGTATCTGTGGGGCCGGTGTATGTGTAAATTTTTTAGTGAAACCTTGAGCTTAATCTTAAGTAAATGTCACAGACTCCCCAGTCCTGTATTACAAAAATAATTTAAAAAATATTAGTGGTTTGTAGGTAAAATCATTATACACGTATTACAAAAATAATCCAAATATGAGTAATCTACCTATATCCATCCAAATAAATATACTCGGTGATAGCCTCATAACCTTACATTTGAGGAGCTCTTGGTGACATTGTTGTAAAACATAACTGTAGTATTTGCATAATAAACATGAATTGACATGATTTGATGTTGCAACCAAGCATAAGTAAGCAACAACAACAAAAAAAAGAAACTGTAACAGAAAGGGCTATTTAACCCCCCCTTGACCTTTGCACTGGATACCGGCTCGTCGCATAACCTCTGAAACAAAGTTATACACCAAGTTGGGTTATTTATTAGTTTACTTTTATTAAATACAGCAACATAATGTACAAGAAAAAAAACATAGATGATGTAAAATATTACTATACTATAAGGGAGGACCAGCCCCTAACTACCTCTTACAAAACTTCAGTCACTGTAAAATAGAAGGGCGTTAGGAACTAGCCTCTCAACACAAAAATACAATAAATAAATATAAAATAAATAAAAAAAAATGAACAGGTTAAAAAAACATTTGAAATGGAACCATAATATCACTCTTGAGTTTATTTTGGTTGTATACTTTCCCAGGGTTATTTAATCCATTGTACAGCGCTATGGAATTTGATGGCGCTATATAAAACAATAAATAATAATTACCTCCACTGCGCATGGGTTGGGGGAAGATGATGGCAATCACTTTTGGTTTATAGGGGTCCTGGGCACCTACATTTTGTTTTTCTGTTTATTTAAATAATTATGTTTTTTTATATATTCTATATGTAATGCAGGCGTGGGGAGTGCTGATTAGGTCACAGATTAGGACAGGCAAATTCACATTGAACTTGTATACCCTTGCATGCCCTCGTCTGTAACTCAAAAAGTTACAGTTGCAGGCCCTCGACTGTCCAGTAAATGTACCCAAATGTAGTGGCAACAAAAATGAAATATAGTATACAGTATATCCCCTGAAGGAAGACATTTTAAGATATCTAGAACTTTTTGACATGTGGTGATGTGGCAAATGAAAAATCATATAAATTTCCCTCAAAATTAGACATTTTGTTGTTGAGAACACATAATTTTTTCTATTGAACTAATAGCAAAGACTGTTCTTATGCCTTTTTTATTTTATTATTGTTATATTTTATTTTATTATTAGTACTTCCATATGCATTAATTTAACCTGCAAAAAAAATGAAATAGAGCTGCAGCAGAATGCTCCGTCTGTGGACCGATGTTCCTCGCTACTGATTAGCATGTGGCTGTTAGCATGTGTATGTGATCATATGGTGTTAGTGTGAGTTTGTGTTACTGTATAGCAGCAAAGTGTGCATGTATTATTTATGGTGCTAGCATGTGTTTTAGTGTATGGTATTAGCATGAGTGTCAGCATTTGGAGTTAGGCAGTGTGTCTGTTAGTGTACGGTGTTATCATGAGTGTATGTGTTAGTATCTGGTGTCAGCATGTGTGTTAGTGTGTCAATGTGTGTGTGCTGGAATATGGTTCAAGAATGTAACAGTTGAACCTATGATTAGTGGTGTGAGAGAGAGGAAGGATGTTAGAGTGAGTGGGTATCAGAGCAAGTTTGCATGTTAGTATACATGTATGCTAGTTACTGGGGGGGCGTGTAGTAACCCCAACCCTACCCTTGGACTGGTAGTACATGTATATCACGTCATGAGTTGTGTCTGGCCGAACCCATCGCCTGCACAGCTACTAACTAGGGCGTGGGGAAAGGGACAAATGCATACGGGGATACTGTGATACTTTTATTATTTAGTTTGACAAATAATGGGGGAAAATTTAATTGTCAATTATGTAATTTCCTTGACAGAGGTATCTATGAATAGTTTAACTTGTACCGACAAATAAAGGCTTCCCTTAGGAGTAAGCTGTTTATAGCGTTGTAAACTATATGCAAGTATAGAAAAACTAAAAAAAAATCATCCTGGTCTGTTAAGATACAAAAATATGTCCAGGCCCATAATAATATCCTTAAGGAAACCTTGATTTGTCATTAATTAAAGATACACTCTTTTCTGGCACAAAGATATCATCCTGTGTGTGTGTGTGTGTGACCCTGAGATTTTGCCCCTTCTCCCTGAGATTGGAGCAAAAAGCCTGAGACTAGGGATTTAACCCCGAAAATTTCCAGATTTGATCGCTGAATCAGAATCAATAGACAGGTTGAATGCAGCAAATAGCAAAAACTTTCTCAAGAAGCAAACTTTTTTATTGAGAAAATGTAATGTATACAAGCAATGGTTCGGTCGTCTACATAGTTTGCGCAGAGTAACTTTGTTGTTGTGCAGCCTTTCCATGTTGCTCTACACACTTGTAAAAGTGTCTGGAAAGAACAGCTCTTTAAACTTGGCCATTAAAAGGAGAGTTGTGCTTTGACTCCGTATATGCAAAAATAACATGAAGAGCAATTGACATGTTACTGAGGAGAACATTGTGCAACTCAGCAAAACCAGACAGCACCCTCGTTCATCACGTGTATACCACAAGATCTGTTCGGCTTCTGGTTTTGCTGAGTTGAGTGTATTTTGTGCCTTACTAAGATGTGAGCTGTTTGTTTTGAATATTGCATTGTCTGTATCGTCGCCCGGAGATCGCATGACTCTTTGATCTTCACACTTACGAATGTTTGCACTAGGCTACTGGTGAACTGGGCTTGCAAGAAAAAAGGTGTCAAAATGAATGGTAAGGTCTTGCTCAAGAAATCATAATGCCATTTTTTCCCATATGGTGGCTGGCTGGGTGAGGAAGGCAGGTGGTCCCACTCCACCTGTTACCATGCTCAGACCCTGGCTTAATCCCTATTCCGCAAGAAATGTGTTTTGGATATCTGAAATATTAGGGGGTATGCCTGTGTCAGAAGGTGTGGAGCAATAAGTTAGGACTTAACGTCTGTTAACACACTTCATGCAAGATAAAGTAGTGAGAGCCATCTGTGTTGGAGGAGGCTGAGATCTCTGGTCTCCCTAATCAGCCCCTTGGTGGACTCTGGCAGGCCTATTGGATTCTCCTGCCTGCGCTTCCCTACAGCTATGGACCTGGAAGCCACCTGCAGCTGTGACAGGTGGTGGCTTATTCAATTATTGTGTTGCTTTTGTCTGGGCAAAAGCATTACCCAACCCCCTCCCTGAGACACCCCTGGTGACACATGGAATAAATTAAAGAGAAAGAAAAGGTGTAGATATGCAGTCTGTCAGCGTGAAGAATAAAAACCTTCTGTAAAGCGTGCAGATTCACAGAAGAGGTCTATGCCTATACTTGCAATCTAAATATAAAAATGTATGTGTATGCATGGGGCAATAAATACTTCTTGCCTGGGGTGCTATTTGATCAAAGAATGGCCTTGTCTGTTTTATTGCCTTAATGGCAATGATGTCCCATGCTCATTCTTTAAACCCCACAGCCAGGGAGCACTCAATTTGGATTTTAAACAATACTTCCACTATCCTTACATAGATTAGATACTGTTTTGGTTGCCAGCAGTGTATGGATTGTGAACTTCACAGTGAAGGCTACATGCAGCGCTCCCTTTTCTGTAGGCAAGGTTGGTTACACACGAAAGGCATGGTAAGCCAGTCAGGAAAGGGGGCTAGCCCCAGAAAGCATTATATAGTTTAGAAGTGGGAGATGAGTTTGGTGGGGAGTGGGCATACTCAATGCTGCTTCCCTGACACAAAGACAGAGTAGAGTGACCTGGAGACCTGGGGAAGCAATGCTTCACCTGCTGACTCTGTGTTAAACCCAGAGAGTTCCCAGGTTTGCCAATTCTTCAGGTGCCCAAAGCAAGACATAAAAAAATATGTTCCATGAACAGATCCCAATAGCATGAAGATCATAATCCTGTGCTCCGCTTTGATAGATCACAAGGGAGCTGTGATACCTTGGTTGGCCTATGATCACCACTGCCTGCAAAAGCAGGACAACAGGACAGCTCAGTGAGACATTGACAACATTGGGGACTGTTGTGCTTAAAACAGGACACTTGGGGAGTTTATAAATGTATATGCATGAACCCCTTTATCAGACGTATCCAAAGTAAAATCCTGACAATGCATCCCACCACCCACTCTGCTTATGGAATAGCCAGTTACACAGGCTCAACACTTGTGCAATATTGGTGACGTATGGCTAGATCATGACATCACATCCCCACTATGAAATGTCATATCTACCGACATTCTGAATATCCAAAGATGGACACTTTTGTGTTCGTGGTCTGGTTGGAGGAACGTCAACATTTTTTATGTGGCATTTGAACTATTAATAGCTATTTATGTAACTGGGTAACTGGGTACAAGGAAAACAGTGTATTGCAATAACAGTTTAATCTCTGATTTATTTACTAATTACTGGGACTTTATATATAGCGTCTGTACATTCTGTGTATCGTGTGGTAAGAGCAGTTAAAGACAAGCTTGCTTTTGGCTCAATCTCCTTGACCCTATGGTGGCCCAGTCCCTGATGGACCCCAACTCCACACCCTACGTAGGTACCGGCTATACCATAATACAATACTGAATGGGCAATTGTCAAAACCTATAGGGTCATTGCAGGACGGCTGTTTTTCTTGGGCCAGATCAGCTGAGCAAACACCTGTTTTAACTGGAATGTTAGGTTTTACTTTCTTTTAAACCTGCTCTCTGCGAAGGGACTTTTCTCCCTTCCTTTTCATTTTAGCCTTAGTTTTCAGTTTCCTTTTATGTTTTTCTTGGCTGCGTGTCGCATCAATACTGTGGTTTATTATGCAATGAGTCACTGTAGAATTTCATGGGACGTCTTTATAACTTTCAGTAAACGAGAAGTTGCCCATGTAAACACATTATTACAACAGCGATCATGTGCCTTACGTGAAATCTGAACAGGGAGAAATGGTTCTTGTAGGTTGGTGGTGTTCTTTTAAATGAAGCTGTAGCGGAACATACAGCATATCACATAAGGGTGCGTGAAAAGGGCTTTTATGCACTTAAAAGTAACCGCTTCCTTTTAGAAGTTTTTTTTGGCTATAGATCAGGAACAAAACCCTTCCATAACCCACCTCCTTCCCACAGTGTGCAGGAAGTCATCAGTGGTAACGTGTCCAGACCTGCCACCACCTGACCAGCCTGCCATCCTAGTCAAAACTGATACCTTAGTGCAAATAAAATTAGGAAGACCACATCAGCCATCTTTACCAGGTTACATATAATTCTCGCATATTGATGATCAGCAGACCGTTGCAGTATGAGGGATGTATAAACGCACAGAAAGGACTTGATCTGTTATACAGCCCACATTTTTTTCCTCTCTTTGAAGCCCTGGGTAAACTGAGCTTCCCGCTGTCTGATGTGTAGAACATTGAAATGGTGCTCCAGTGGTAAGGCCACAGAGGAAACCAGGGCCAAGATCTTCTCCCCCACAGGGAGGAAAAAAGCAGCCCCTTACTTCCCTCCCAGGCCATGGGCAGGATCTCTGAAGGTCCCCAGAAGAGGAGACCCACTGAAGTCTTCATGGAAGCAGCCAAAATGTACAGCCCTCTCCCCATTCCCACCAAAAAAAAAAAAATAGTTTTCAGGGGCCGGCTTCGTCGCAGCGTGTCAAAAATCCCTATAAAAAGACATTCGTGCACAAAACAATAAAAAGACAAACAAGTGAAACATGTGATTTTTCAGTGCTGTATCAGCCACAGCCCATGGCTGGTATTATAAAAAAATCCCTCCACCTCCGGTCATGGGGTATGGCATGTTTAAAAGAGGGAGGGCAGGTTTAAAGGGTTCAAGTGCATTCTTTTGCTCTTACTAGCTCAGATCATGGTTATACATCCCACATCCTGCAGGGGGCAGCATTTTACAAAATGTGAAAAGTTTGAGTGATGGAAAGCATGACTGATGTCACACTGTGGTATCTTTATGTGGATCATGAACTATATGGGGTAAGAAGTAGAGTGCATAAGCTTTTAAAACCTCAGACGTCTCCTAGGCAAACCTAGGAGTAAGGATTTAAACACAGATATGAAAAGTAAATGCAGTTGGCTTGGGGTGGATTAGCAAACTGAGTTTGTTCAGCACACATGAAGGAGTGTAAGCACTGATGTATTGTTGATGCACTGGTTATAATTGTCCTGCGATATTCATTTCAAACAAGACCACTGTAGTGGGAGAAATATTATTTTGCAATGATCCTTATTTTATGTGGGGGAAAGAGAACACTTTTTTTTTATAAAGGGGGTATTTGCAAGGGACATCCTTCCAGCACAGGCGGTTTGGGCTAATAAAATGGGAGAGTTTATTAATGAAACTAGAATTCATGTGTGAACCAAAACCAATGTTGTCCTGTGCAAACAAGATAATCAAGAATGAACACTGTTTTTAAGACAAGGACCGTATTTGCAGGATCAGTTAATCTTCCTTGAAAATCCTTATTTGTTGAAAAAAGAGACATAGGTGTGTTAGATATGATTGCCATCAAACCACTCAAGGATTCAAGCTCCGGGATCAGCTGTAAGTATAAATGTGCCCCTGATATATTGGTTGATGAAGGGACTGCAGCACAAATGTACATCATTAATATATTTATCTCAGTTTGGACTATATTCTGTTTGATATGTCAGACAGCGCCACCTTGTGGATATCGGTTTTTAAACCCCGTTAGAACTGACACTGAAATTCCTCTGCAAACATATCATTTATGGGGAAGGAATGTATCTTTTCTGATATTTGTTCAAAATGATGTATTAACTACTGTTGTATTGTAATCATTTCCATGAATTGTAAGTAGATATTTTAAAACACATTACTATAGAAAATAATTTTTAAAAAAGCATTGCCTCCAAACATGCAATTGTGCGCTTAGGTCTAGTTTTATAATACTAATACTACTACTAATGATTTGTGTAATAAATTACACAATGATTTACACAATGCATGAGGTATTGCAAGGCATTATATGTAGCAGTGAGCCTGGGGTTAGTGATTCTTGGGTGCAGTATTTCATCAGCGCACCCAGACAAGTGCACCCTTTCAATGCCATAACACCCCTGCAGGGGCATAACTAGAAACCACGGGGCCTTGGTGCCAAAATTGTCCTGGGCCCCCCCAACTTCAACAGCTAGTCTGAGCCATCATTGCCCAACACAACTGGTTTGTGCCTTCTTTGCCCCTTGCCCCCCTTTCCAACATACAACATATGTAAACACACAAATTACGCACACTCATACTAACACACACTTCATCTCACCCCACTTATACAATTAAGCATCCATGCTCATACACACACAAGTACACATCCATGCTCAAACACACACAAGTACAGTACATATCCATGCTAACAACCATACATACATATATATATATATGCAAACACATATACGTGTCCCACCTCCCGCCCCCACTTACCTCTCACGGCTCCTGCAGCTTCCTCTCCGGCTGCTCACAGTCACGGTTTCACCGAGGGGTCACGTGACGTCCTGTCTCCCCGTGCCGAATCCAAAAAGTTTCAAAAGGGCCCTTCCGACCTGAAGCGGTGCGGTCCAGGTCAGAAGGGCCCTTTCTAAGATTCTTGGCTGAATCCGCCCTGAATGAGACATCCTTGGCTGAATGAGACATGGATGGATCCTGTTTTTAGGACACATACAAAGATCATAAAATATTTTATAGTGCGATTTGTTTCTAAAATTTGTATTCTGGGAATGGTTCTGGGGTCTCCCATTGAGACATGCAATGGATGGAGCTGGATACTCATGTGCACCATATTGCCATCTCCAATCCATTGGGTGTGCATTAAAAGGACATGAATAAGAATGAGGAAGAGGAGCCTGTGTGAGGAATAGGATCGAAGAGAAATGGCGGTAAGATGAAGTGCTTAAAAAGTGCTTCATTGATTCATTCAGGGGAAGCCGAAACACTCAGATTGTCTTCTAAGATGGGGGAGGGTCGATGTCCTTGAAAACCAAGTAAGGTCCGGTGAAGCTGAAATGGCTTAAGACTAAAATGCACCTATCCTCACACCTATGAACGAGATAGCAAGGCCTCCATAAAATTAATTTACATATTTTGTAAAGACATATACATACAAACTGATCTATACATTTTCTAGCACTTTAGCCTGAACAAACATTTATATATATATATAGTATATATGCATATGTATTTACATAATGTGTATTTTAATGTTATGGAGATTCATCTCTTGCTGGTACCAATAATGCAACAAGTTAGCATTGCTGTATCTCCACAGGTGCATTTCAGGTGAATTTCCTCACGCCATCCAGTCGGCAGCTTCTACCCTCTCTCACCTGATGATGTGGCAACAAGAAAGAGCAGCGATAACCCCTAAAAAAGGTGCAGGGAATTGCCCAGCAAAGGGAAGATTAGGTAGGAGTGGGTGGAACCGGTGCAGGAAGTGGGCGTGGCCAAACATTATACTGTTGCCCAGAGACTTAAGAGATACGCAGCCCTTCACCAGGAGACTTTGGGGGATACAGCGCAGTTCCCGGTTATGACCATAGTGGCTGAATGAATGCTTTTGCTGACCCTAATAGTGTATTTTCTCGATTATAAGACGACCCCCCAAAATTTGAATATTAATTTAGGAAAAAAAGCCTGAATATAAGGCTACCCTATAGGAAAAAAAATTACTAGTAAATATTAATTCATGTGTAAACTATTATTTTATATTTAATAAAAACTATGATTGAGAAAAATGATTTTTTCCTTTTATTTGCCAACCTGCCCCCAGTTATGCACATCTTGCTACTCTGCCCTCCAGATATGCCTTATACCTTCCTATATGCCACTCTGCCCCCACAAATGCCTTTTAACCCCCCTATATGCCACTCTGCCTACAGGAATGCCTTATATCCCCCCATATGCCATCCCCCCCCCCCCCGCCCCCCAATTTACCAATGCTTCCCCTCGTTCCTCATACTTCAGAATCCCTGGTGTCTAGTGGGGGCAGCCGGTAATGCGCGTAGAAAACTGCTGCCCGTTAGTTCCACCGGGGCTTCTATGCTGGCAGCAGCGGAGCTTTTGCTCTGAAAAAACCTTGTCTTATAATCGAGCAAATACTTTTACGGCACACACTTTAGAATTGCCTTAATTTGAATGTGTCCTTTCTCAATAACTTTATTTGTTATGACAGGGTTCTGTGAGTGCAAAGCATATCTCCTTTTTATCTAAAAATGAAAGAAATCACAGCACGGCATCTGAATGTTTCCACTGCAGCCTGTACTCACATACAGTATGTGCAATGCATAAGTGTGCATAGAAACATACAATTTGATGACAGATAAAAAAAAATACCTTTTCTGACCCATTTCTTCCTACTGTAAAAAATACATGTAGCAGAGCCCCGGAGATCCATTGAAGGGCTCGCTAATCAGCGTATTGGTCCTCAGTCACAGTTACGTGGCCTCTGCAGTGGACGAGGCTGCATGCTGATTAGGTTTGATGTCTCTTTCTCTGCGGCAGCGTTATGTCGATAACTTATCTGTGGGACGAGCCTCTGCAGCCATCTGAATATTCATCGCCTCGGCACGATGTTAGAGGGTCTGCAGCAGATACCGTGGGAACAGGCGCTGAATGCAGACACAGCAAATTACAAGGCTGCAGTGTGTGGGCCGTGCAAAGAACTCATCCCCTAGCTGGTGTGCTCTGTGTACTACGTTATATTATTGGTACCTGTGGGTTAACTTACAAAAAAGACTATATTTTTATTGCTGAATTCAGAATTTTTTACAGTTTAAAGCATTTTACATATTTATGCTTTACTCTACATTCTAGAATTTATTTATTGTTCTAGACTTTAACACCACCCTGGAAGGCCATTCCAGGTATCTAATACCATTTCTGTAGAGCGGCACTTTGGTGCAAAACCATGTTTTGGAACAAAATTTGGCTTTAGAAATATATCTCTGGCTCTTAGCACTATTAAATGCACAAACTCAAGTGGCAGGTACAGTATACTCATCACCAGCCGACTGTTGGCCCTCACAAGAGTTCCTAGAGGTCTAACAAGACCACTCAAATGCATATACAGAAAGCCCTCCTATTGATTTCCAAACCTGGAAAGTAAACTACAGTTCTAGATCTGCAGCTTCTCCTAAAGATACATTGTCTTTAATAATATGCAGAAAATACTTCTTTGGTGGGGCTGCATTGGGGACTTTAATGCACAACGTTAAAAGCTGATATTTTGGAATGTGCAGTTTATATATAAAAAAAAAACATAATAGAAGTCTGTTGCTTAAATTCCTGTAAATATAAAAGCTCTTTAGTGAAATACATTACACCAATACACAGTGTCCTCTATGTATGGCAGTCTTTGAACTATTGCTAGATCAAGTTGTCCTCTTATTGTATTTATTTGTTTTAAACATGTATTAAGACATTTCCCTGTTTCACTAATTCACCGTATGATCTCGTCCTGGTCTAGTTTCCAAATTCACCTTGTAATGTATATAGAGATATATACTGTATTATATATCCAGATTACTTTCACAGCCCATGCTGTCGTCCCCAGCATGGAAATTGCAAGCATGGCAGTTGCTTGAAAGAAAAATCAATGGGGTGATAAAACATGGTCCTTGTTCTAAGTGCACACTGTGATCCTGAGCGTTTGGTGCAGTATATAATAATCTATGACCATACTTCAGATATGGATTTAGAAAACACAAGAGGACAAGGGCATTCGGGACGTTGAAGGCATTGTGGAAGTACATATACGTTGTATGTGTGTATTCATTATTTAGAAAGCAATGTCACTGGAAAGGTTACAATGTTATTGTGGGATTGATGGTTCCTGATGTCTTTCACGTTGCACCAGTGGCCCATTTAATTTGCCCCCCTCCTTTCTGCCTTTCTCCGCCTTGGTTGTCACTTGCTGTCCCATCTGCCCACTGTGACCACACATTAGGTAAGGGTAGTGCTGCAGTTACCACTCCTATTGACTGCATGGATCTAGGGCCTCCCTTCTGCCTTCCACACCCTGGAAATCCTCCTGCAGTGGGCAGACCCTTAGATACAGAGACCAGAAGACAGGGCTGATGGACCACACAGTGGGGGCTTCATGCTTTTTAAATGTCCTTTGGGTAGTATGACATGCAAATACATGCAAAGCCAGCACTTTCTGGCTACAAGGGGTTAATACAACAGGTCAAAAACATGCAAATAAAAGTGACACTGTACATGAAAAGAGACTTCTTACCTTCACATCATATATACTTGCTGTAAGGATATTTGTGAATTTAAAAATGCATTCTTTTTAGAATTCTGTTTCTGGGTTATTTTTCTTCCAATGGATGATTTCACACATACACACCGCGGACGGACACATACACTGCAGGAGAAATACATATTATTATTAAAGTAGATCTGCGAAAGAAGGATGTGTGTTAACAATAGACATTTTTCTGCTATGGTTTAACATTCTTATTACAGAATAAAAACTTTGACTTGCATTATCTCTCCTGAAAGCTGCATCTTCCCATAAAGTGGGTGTGGAAGGTATTCTATGAATGAAATGTCATCTCTATAACGACTTGTATGTATATAAAACAAGTCAATGAGCTCTAATTTCTTTAATTTTCAGTAAGTGGATTGCATCTTTAGTAATGCTACGTTGTAGCGCTTCACCTAAAACTTTCTGAGACATATCACATATCTGATCACAGCTGTAGGTCACAGATCTTACTCTAAATCTATACATAATTATTTAGAAATGTGGAATGTTAGTGTATGAAAACCCCATGACACTCAACCAAAGGCCAATTACTAGGTCATTTCTATTCTTTGATGAGTCATTAACATGGTAAATATGCTGTATGAAGTAGAAATGCAGTGCAAAATGTGAGCAGCCTCCTGTCATTCAAAGGGTTACAGAGCTGCAGAACAGTTGCAGAAGATATTGCAGAGCAGACATGCTGTACCAAATGGGCGTGGCCACCTCTAGGATGGGTGGAAGGGTATATATAAAGTGATGCTGCAGATCTGCAGTGTGCATTGTGTGCAGAGCAGAAGGAAGACCCATTTGCCCCAAGTCATCACCACCAGAAAGATCCCACACCCACCTAAACGGCTCAACCATGACTTCAAGAGATTACTACACTTCCTCCTACAAGAAGATCTTTGGAGATTCACCCAGGTCCTCCTCTCACCTGTATGGCACCACTAGCAGGTCCCAGCTCTACCGACCTAGGGATACCTACACCAGTGTGTCATCCTACAGGAAGGTAAGCAGGTCCCCTCCCAGCCATCACATCACAGCCTCCGCCCACTTCGACTTATCCCAGTCCACAGCCCTAAGCAATGAGCTGAAGATAGTCAGGACCAACGAGAAAGAGCAGCTGCAAGGGCTCAATGACCGTTTTGTCACTTACATTGAGAAGGTCCATAACCTAGAACAGCAGAACAAGTTGCTGGAAGCAGAGGTGACCTTGCTGAGACAGAAGCAGTCAGAGCCATCTAGGCTCAGCCAAGTGTATGAGCAGGAGATCCGAGAACTTAGAGCCAGGCTAGAAGAGCAACTTCAGGAGAAGGACCAAGCCCAGCTGGACTGCCAGCATCTGGAGGCATGTGTCAGGCAGATGCAGGAGAAGTTGGATCATGAAGCTGGCAAAAGGGAGGAAGCAGAGGATGCTATGAAGAACTTAAGGAAAGATGTAGACCAAGCCACCCTGGACCGCTTGCAGCTGGAGAAGAAGGTGGAGTCCCTGCTGGATGAGGTCGCCTTCCTGAGGAAGGTCCATGAAGAAGAGGTGGCTGAGCTGCAGGCTGCAGTAACAGAGGCTCAGGTGGGTCCCAGGGGGGTTGCATGAGGAAGGGCGGTGGCTCAAGCATGTTGGGAAGGGAGGCTGGTCATTGTTAGGAAGACATGTGACAATACTACAGGGTCCATCCTACCATCCAGGAACACACATGTGATGTCATGCTGATCATTGTCACCCAAAAGTGCACGTGTCAAGGGCACCTTATGATGGGTGTGTATGACTACACTGCCTACTGAATAACAGTATTATTAAATAGGGCAGAGCACACAGGAATTCTTTGTTCATTTGGATTTTAGGCTCACTAGGGTTTGCTTTGGAATTCAGGCAGTGATGGGGTTAAAGGGATATGGTCGTGATGTCTGATCAATAAGGGATCTGGGGGAGGAGGGGGTTTCTTCCCATCTCCTTTATTCGACCCCAAGGGAGATAGATGGTTGCTGAGTACAAAGTAATTGGTGCTCCTCCCAAAATTATATAACAGGAGCAGCATTGCAGATACTGAGGGGGCGTCATCGGGAGCCCAGATTTAAAGGGACCCAGTACTCCTGAATAATATCGTGCATTTAATGTAAACTAAAGCCAGAAGGTGATACTGTTCAAATGGGATTGTACTTTAAATTTCTACCATACCACAATGATCACAGCTTCCATATATACTGCAAGGAAAAAACACTCTGGACATCATTGTGCTATATTTTTATTACTAGCACATATAGGTGACATCATGACCTAGAAAAGTTTTATACAGCGAAGCTTGCAAACTGCAATGTAGATTGCAAGCTCTGCAGTATAGTCATCCTCATCGGAAGCAGGGTTCAATACTGTGAATTTCTAGTATTTATATTTTCTAGTTTGCGCCTCATAGGCATCCTGAATGCCATCTGAATTCCTAGACCTAAGCTTTACTACCTCTTAGGGATGTAAAGCATCATGAATGTTAGCATTAGGTGTGGCATAGTCCACAGGCAAAAAAGGAGGACTGATATAAGAGCAGGGGATGCACTCAGGGGTAGCTTTAGGGACCTAAAGGAAAGACTCATCAGAATTATCTTTTATTAGTTTACATTTAATTTAAATAAACTGTACCAAGTAGCGACTATAATTATGATCAAATAGTAATTGATGTGATACTGTCACATATTTAGTTTCCAGCCATTAAACCTTTAATCTATTTCCAAATCAAATACAATTTTCATATATTATATCCACATATAATGTATATATTTGAGCATTGTGTTATTATATTTCTTAAATAATGCAATGAGCTGGTGAGAGGGTTCATCTTCTAATGGTCACAAAACTGCCTGGTTATTCATTATAAGGAATGTTCTGAATAGCTACTGTTTTTAGTTATAGTTTTAGGTCTTCTTTTGACTTTTTGTGTCATTTGTTATAATAAATTATGTTGCCTTTAGCGGCACAAAGATTTACATTATTATTACTATTATTATGATTCACACATCAATAATCTATATTGCAGTAAAGTCATTAATGTCAGGGCTCTGGAATTGTGTGCATAGAATATGGACAGAAAGTATTGATTCCCTCCACACAAATCCCTTACATGCGCATCTTATTTAGAAGCACATTTTTGGAGATTCCCCCTGGGAGACAAACTAATAAGACATGTAAACAGCCTACTATCCAGCCTTCATCCTCTTCTGTTAATTCCTTCTGTTTATTTCCATGCATTTGTCTGCTTTGAGCCTTTTTTTTCTAAATACCTATATGGGATCATATAATTTCTATATATTGTTTAAAGGTGCTGTTCCACTTACTATTAAGTTTAACATTCTTATACCTAAATGTAGCATTAGAAATATAATTTGTTGTTGTACTGTTGAATGCCTGCACCCTTCCTCCAAAAAAAGGATTTAATCATGTAAATTTGTGTCTCATTCATCATTTTTGTTGGGAACACTTAATAGTCATGTGACAGAAAAACATGCAATGATAGGTTGTCGCCATATAAACTGATTAATACAAAAAATACAAAAATGACAGATCCGCTAAGGTTTATATTCATAGCATATTATTTGTAGCCACTCTTTTCTAGCAGCATCCTTAATTTTTATATAATGGTATAAAAACTGGGCTGATGGTAGAGACTGATTTCTATATTCTATATGGAAAGTATCAGTCAAATTTCTTCCAGTTTGGGGCATTCATAAATAAGTTACCACCACAATGTCAGGGCTGATTTTCATGCTTCAAACCCTTGGACCCCAAATAGGTTTTGCCTGAGGACCTACAACTGACAAACACCTTGAGCAGCTACTACCCATCTCTCTCGTCTTTTAACTTTCCCTTGCTTAATAAAAGTAGTTATTTTGTGCTATTAGACTAAGCGGCCAAAATTATCCAGAGGTAAGAGCGGTAACATAAATCACTCCTCCAAAAATCAGTACCCAACAAACAATTTGTGACATTGTAAGAACAATCCTCACCGACAAAATATAGTCTAAAGAAGCCCACTGATCACAAAGACGGGAAATATTTCCAATAGTCATCACAGTATGAAGTACATTATAGTACACAATCAATTCATAGATTTGTTTGATGATTTATTCATAAAATTGCTGAACATTTTTTGTAGCTACAAAATGTATGTTGCAGTGCAAATAGGAATGGAGCGCACACACACACATACACACACACACACACACACACACACACACACACACACATATATATAATGATGTAATTAAATAAAATTGAAAACGCAAGTATTAGGATCCAATTGAAACAATATTGCAAACACTTGTTTACCGCTGTCAGTTGGCTATGGACACTTTCCTCGATGGGAGATGAATTGGTTAATACTTTTTTCCAGGTGAGATAATTTGTAGAGTTTGAAGGTAAAACCAGCATAAATAAGGTTTTTAAGCCTTTTTTACCTACAGTGATGTAAAACAATTTAAATTGTATGTAAACACAGAAGCTTTAGATACCCTGATAATTATGCTAAGGGCATTCCATTGCTGGAACGCTGTATATTGATGGGATATGAATATTAAAACCGAAGTCAAAATATGGTCAGGAATTGTTTCAAAAGATAAGAAATGCCTTTTCAAAGGGAACAAGCCATTCCATTTCACCCAATACTGTAATGTCCACCAGAGTTTCAGAATAGCCTGACCAAAGCATCTTCTTGCAGGTCACGGTGGAAATGGATGTGGTCAGTAAGCCAGATCTTACAGCTGCTCTGAAGGAAATCCGCATGCAGTATGAGGTCTTGTCTGCCCGCAATCAGCAGTCCGTAGAAGAGTGGTACCAAACCAAGATTGCCACTGTGTCCAAGGAGGCCGAGAAGAACAACGACAATGTGCGCCAGGCCAAGGAGGAGATCAATGAGTACCGGCGACAGTTACAGGCCCGGACCCTGGAGGTGGATGCTTTGAGAAGTGCTAATGAGTCTCTGGAGAGGCAGCTTCAAGAGGCTGAGGACAGGAACAATGAAGAGATCACTCAACTGCAGGTAACACATTAGGGCCGTTCTGGTCAGGGCTTACCTACTCCATGTAAAAGCTGCTTATTCTACAGAATATATGTATGTGTAACAGAATTTTCTTCTAAACCACTTCAACCTTACCAAGCAGGCCACTTAAACTGCCTAAACGTGGTAAAACTTTTCTTAATGTCAGAATTAGGACATAATAAATATATCTATTTCAGGTCTTGCTTTTGCAGGATTGCAGGATTTTTTGTGACAAACTGCGCACCACAATGAATCTCTTTAACGGAAGGGCTTGTTGTTCTAATGTCACATTTTCCCAGTTGCTTACTGGGTTTCTTTTACACAGTGGAAGCCATTTAGGGTTTAGTCATATAATTGATTCAGGGTCAGTTTCTTAGTATTCTAAGCAAAGATGGTTACAGGGTTTATGTAAAATTAAATGCGTAATCAAAGTGATTTATTGCAATTTTTTCCCCTATAAAGCACATCTTCTTTTCTACAGGAGACAATAAACCAGCTTGACAATGCACTGAGAAACACAAAGAGTGAGATGGCCCGTCATCTCAGGGAGTACCAGGACCTGCTCAATGTCAAGATGGCTTTGGATATTGAAATAGCAGCATACAGGTATAAGAAGAAGTATCTTATTCAGAATGTAGGGAAGCCTTGTTCTATAGTAATAGGTAGTATCATTTGCTAGGACTGTTCTAAAATGTTGACATCAGCAATATTTCAGCAGAACCACTAACCTAAGCCGCATGAAACTGGGGAATACATTTTTCCTTCACCCAAGTGTGTTCTACACTTAAGTGAATGAATCATTTATAGAGCAGGTTCTAGTGTACAGTTCTATGATCCATATATCAAGAAACAAAAGTCATGTTCAGAAGCAGGTTTTCAGGACCCTTAAGCAAAAAGCATTTGGGGGGCATCATCTCTAATACATATAATACAAATAATAATTGTAGATATGTAACACAAATTGGCCTTAGAAGTCATACATTGTAATTATAAAACATTATAAGGAATGTCACCCCTCCCACAGCACCTGTCGACCAATTTGGGTCCAAACATCTGCTCAAATGCCTATAAAGTACCTCCATCTCTGGTTAGTACATTAAGTCGACAGCAATAAAACGCATATCTCTAAAACAAAACATTACTTGTAGCAACACATTCCTGTTCTATGATGGAGTGATTACCAACCAACGCCAGCTCTGTGACACCAGCTATTAACAACAAGAATGAATACACAAACATCTACAAAAGTCTAGGTCAGCAGACTTAGAGCGTTGACAGCCCTTTGGCCGCTTCACTAGGAGCCCTATTTTGTTATTAAGGGGGTCTCTCTCTATTCTATACACCGAAAAACCTATGCAATGGTGTTTAGAGATTAATATAAGCATATTTTTAAGCTGCTGATTGTTCCCACCATGGAATCTCCACTGTATCAATAAATGGAGGCCTTGGACTATGATCCATAGAACATATATGTTGTATGTCAATTCAACTGACACACTCCTGTTTTATCCAGCGGATGACATAAAGCGGATTACACAAAGCGGATTCCATTTAACCCAAACCTTGTTATCCATTTACAGGAAACTCCTAGAGGGAGAGGAGACCCGTTTGACCACAGTGGGTGGAGGTGGCATGTTTAGCATTGGCTACCCATACTCCTCGGGTTTGTATTCTGGAAGCAAGAGTTATTCTACAAGTACAGTCACCATTAAGAAAGAGGAGAAAAAAGTGTCAGATGGAGGCAAAGGAGATGCCAAAACCTCAAAGCCAGGAGAAGCTCCTCAAGAGAAGACCCCTTCTAAAAACTGATTTATATAATGTATTATGAATTCCACCTTCTCTTACTTTTATCTCATTATTTTTTTTGGTTATCATTTTTTCATGGGTCAGCCATCATGCAATACGATTAAAAAAGTATGTCAAAGTATTACTTTATACTAGGATCCTGCCATGAACAGAAACTAACTTACCCTTTGCATTTATGGTATGCTAGTAATTTATTTGGACATCCAAGCAACAATAAGTTGTTTGCATTTTATCACGTGTAATGCATTACCCCAAATTCTATTAAAAGTGATATGTTACTCACAGTGTCTCCAGTGTGAAAGTGAACTGGATCTATAGATCTCACAATTCTACAATAAAAATGCTTAATTTGTGGTTTTAGAATGAAATAATGAGATGTCATCATAAATCCCAGAAATGGTCATCAGAATTCAGGCAAGTTTTGGGCTCAGCCCAGCGATCAGTCCATGTTCCTAGGTGTGTCGATCAGATTTTGAGATGCCGAACGTGAAGCATCTGTGTGGTTGTGAAAAACAATGAGAACGTGAGCCTCGATAGAATTCAATGTGTGATCTCTAGCTTAGCACACTTAATAAACCTATTAAACTCCCACATGGACAGAAAAAGTGAAAGAAGTGATCTGGCCTCCCAAAGAAACTGCAAAGGTGGCAATTAGGAATCATCTAACGAAGAAGAGATCGGGAACCATGTCTTATTTGTTTTATCATTATTGTTATCATTATTAACTCTTTTGTGGCATTGTGATGCTGGTTTGGATGAAGACCTGCCTTTAGAATGAGGTCATGTGCTTTAGACCTTGGTACAAAGAATAGCGGTCCTTCCGTCTCCACACCAACGTTTAATCATGGGTGGGGAAATATCACCATTACTTCTGGTTTTGTAGGCAGCTGCCTTATGTTCTTAGCCCAGTTGTTACTGAATGTTGTAGGACCTGCATGGAACACAAACTGACACAAAAACACAATTTAATGTTTATAGCTGCAATTTTCAAGGATGTTTTCACTAATCGTTCATCTCTCAGCTCTGATCACGGTAATGCCAGAACAAATTTGGTATAGTTGACAATTTTGCAACTAAAATGCACACGCAAGACAAAAAAGTAGAAGCTTTAGTGAAAAATGGGTGCACCTTTAGAATGATATCTACAGCATAGGTGGTAGAGGAGCTGATATCGGAAGCTGACATTCACATATGTCTGATAAGGTTTATAAGGGCCATATGTCATTTTCTAGACTAAGAACACAAATGAAAAAGAATTTCCAGTAAAAATAGCAATACCATAGCTGGCTGCTGGCAATCTGTATATCTGTATTTATGTGTTTTTATATTTTTCTTTTATAAATGTTAACTTTGGGCAAACAAAAGAGGTTTGAGGGAACATGACATGGATGAAAATATGGTAGTAGGGATTTGGGACCATCAGTAGATCAGTAGATTTGTTTAGTATATTGCATGGTACTGTTCGTAGCCCTGAACCTGTAGCAAAGTCTCCTCAATAAATCAGTGTAACAGTAACAATATAACAGTGTGTTCCTTTGTTCCAATGAGCCATGACTACTGAAGTGACCACCCCACACCTTCTTATCAGTAAAATCCACCTTGGAGTCCAGTTTACTGCATGCGAATAGAAGCACACATTCATCTTTTATTGGAATTAAAGAAGTTGGGGGTATAGTTATGTGGTCAGTTGGGTACCACCTAGTAATACGTGCTTAGAAGGTAGATGAAGTCAGGCATGGTGGACCAGATGAGGGTCACCCGCATTAATGTGCAGTCATGGGCAGGATACGAATGGGCACACGCAACGCGTGTATCATATGTCCCCACGTAGTCAATCAGCTTTTCTTCCTCACCGTGAGTTCCCTCCGTGTCGTTCGTGACACCGATCTAATCTCGCATCTGGACTTTATATCATATGAGGCAGTACTGTCCTCCACGAACGTCAGACGCCCCATGCCTGATGTGTGAAACAGCTTAGTAAAATTAAAGATTTAAAGAGGTTTAAGATAAAAGCGATACGTATTTACTTACATAAATAATGCATTATTTAAAAAAATAATAATTGAGCAGGGCGGTGGGAGTTCCACTTTAAATTTCCAATTGAATGTTCCCGCCAGGAGCAGCGCTAGGTTGTTGGAGGCTCTAAGCAGAAATATTTTTCCAATTTCAGGCCTACGCAGGAGCTTAATCTGTTTCCATGATAGCGCCTCGATCCTGATGAATGCTCCACTTTTACATCCTTTATCCCAAATGCGTCAGAAAGCTGGAAGCCAAATTCCAAATAACGTGAAGTGATAAAGCGAGACACCACTCTTTCTAAGGGGGTCTATTACAGAGGACAGGCATAACTTCCTAGTTAAACCCAGCTCAGAATTGAATTGTTGAACAGGACAGCAACTTCAACTTCTACATACACTATACTGTTCAAACGTTACGGTCATTAGCGGGAGTGGTAAAGAGCCCCTGGATGCCTACGAAGATATTCCAGCTTCAATAGTCATTTACTACATTAACACCGTCTGTGCTGTATTCCTGACCCAGTTCATGTTATTTTAATGGAAATTTGCTTTTTGCTTTTAATCTATCCATCTATCTATCTATCTATCTATCTATCTATCTATCTAGAGATTAAAATCCAACACATTTCCATGACCGCTGTGCTCTGGTGGTACTTTAAAAGCTTGCGTGGCAGCTGGTGTGATATTGGTAATTTGCTTCATGTTGGTCCCATGCCGAGGTGTTTCATCTGTAAACCGCACTGAGCACACAAGATCAGCATCACAGGCTGGTGAGAATTATACGAAAAACACTTATTTGTACCAACACTATACTTTTAAATGCATCTTGTAGTTTGCATGAGGGGTATCACACAAATCACTTGCTTTGCCCTTTGCCTCGTTGTTTTGTCAGCTAATAAAAAGTTGTATATTTCGGGATATACTGAAAAAGATTACTAGATTTGTAAATGCAAGATAAAAAGTGTTGTTGCGTACCGACAACGCAAAGAAGGTCTTAGGTTAGGCACTTGCCTACGCGCAGCCCAGGGGATCCCCTCAGCGAGCAACGGCTGAGGACCCACACATGTTCTTGTCAGTGACACGAGGTATCTGATACTCTGTGTAATGGATACTACAGACTTGGCACAGAGATCTCCCTTGTAACCGGCCCGTTGTTATGTGGTAGATGGACTGCTGCACCCTGGACGTGCCACCCTATGCAGCTTCAACTCATCAGCTTCACCATTATGAAGGGCCATCCCTGTGAGAAGAGCTGGCCGTGCCTGACATGCCATCGGTTAGGTGACTTTCAGGAAATTAACTAACTTACTAACTTAACTCTGCAATATAAGAGGACAATCAAACTTTTCTTCCAGGGGATCTCATTGTATTTGCCCTTTATTATTCCAAAATTAAGACCTCCATGGCTCCAAGGCATGTGTACACACACACACACATACCTACATATATGCACATACACACATACAGTACAAATCTTGTTACCCGTGTGGCTCTACACGGCAAGAGCTGATTTGCTAATATAGTAAGAACATGTTTTTTTTCACCCTGCTGAGCACCAACTTCAGCTACAGAAGCCTGCACCTTTACCCCACTGCTAGTATGGTGGTCACATTATCCATTAAAGCACCGGGGGCCTTCCAGAGTATGGGGCCCCTAGGCATTTATGTAGTGTGCCTGATGAGCCTTCAACTCTGCTCCTTATAATGCATAGTAAGGTCAGTGAGCTGAAACATTCCTGCAAACTCTGGATTTAGTGAATAAACCCTGACTTCTCAGAGTGGGCCCTAATACATATTGTTGGCTGTCTCCACTGAAGCCTAATACCTGCTCCATTGATGAAGATACAGGGACAGTAATTCAGTGTAATAGCAAAACAGTATCACATAAAAATGTATTTTGAGTCGTGAAAATTCATACCTAATACTTGATCTGGATGTCAGAGTGAAAACCTCTTGGGTTATTTTCTCATAACACAACAATTTCATACGGAAGCTAGCAATTCACTCAAAAGAAGCAAGGGGGGTCCAGTCATGACATTACTTGGGAAATACGGCATGGTGTCTGAACAATAGGCAAGGAGCCAGGGCTATGTAGGCCAACTGGGAGGTTGCCAAGTGAACTGCGACAAAGTGCAAGATGGCGCACTGGAGACATAATTTGCAAGGAGCCAGAAAGGCTACGGCTGACCCTGTAGAAGCCTACATATAATACTGCTTATTTATCATTACAAATGGCACAGCCATTAATGATAATCCAGATGTTTCTTGCCATTTAAGGAAGTGAATGCAGTTCTTGGCGTAGAGACATATTATTATATAACTGATTTAATGGTTTAGAACAAACACAGATCCTCCAGACAGATGGGCTTTTAATCTATTAGATGGAGCCAGTTTCTGAACAGTTCCTCTCAATGACTGCTCTCTGCGTGTCCCCATGGGAAGGCTGACACTGGCTCCAGTGCGCAGGAATCAACTGAAATTAGATCAATAAAAATAAAAAATCAGCCCTATGAACATCTGTATCCAAACTAAGCCATTAATGTGTATACAGTATATATATATAGTGTTTCCATTCCGATCAAAGTGCACAGCATCATTTAATTATATGATGTCACAAAGGCCAGCTACAATGTTTGTTAGCCAAAACTCTACTAAATGTATAGGACTTAAGACATTACTGAATGTTGAATTAACATGGAATAGTATGATACCCAAAGACTGTCACTAAACTTTAAAGTGATTGTATTCAGAACAAAACATTTTACCAAGAAGGTAACTGGCTGAGCTGTTTTCCTGCAATATGAAAGCTAGAAAGGTTTCTTTTATTTTAGGCTCTGTTTGATCCCTGTATTGTTTTCTTGAGACTGAAATCACACTTCTATCAACTGCATGAATCTACTATGGAATCTAAACTTGTTATTCTTATTTAACTTGGTATTTGTATCTCCTCTTATTTAAATCTGCATTGACTAGCTCTTTGAAACCCACTTGGCCTGAGGAAGGAGATATTCTCATGTCTACTTGAAAGGCATGGAAAGCCCTTACACTTTTGTGTTCAGAACCGATTTATCCTTTTTCTAACCACAATTATTTCTAGTTTAATATACAATATAATCTAAAACAATATTTCTTTGTTAGATTTAATAGGTGTAAGTTTTGGTCTTCTGGAGCATGTATCACCTACTCTTAGTAGGAGAACATTGCAGAGTATTCCTTCAGTCAAACCATGTGGGATATTGAAACTCCGTGAAGTCCTTCACCCCTGGCTTATCCATTTCATTGGAAAAAGATCAGTGCAGGTTTGGGTTGTGGCAACAATCAAGGGTAAAGCCAAAGCTATCTTGTAGGCTTCGTGGGTTCTGAAAGACTGCCTAGAAAAGGGGAGAAATTGTCTACCTGGCCTTTTGTAAGTCAGAAGAATCACATTAGGTCCACATAAATATGGTGAAGCTCACAGGTTTTGTAGTTAAGTCTACTGTTAGCGGTATCATAATGCTGCCAGCAAAATATTTATCAATAAATCAGTCTAATCAGGTAAAGTGAGTCTTTACCAGACAAAAGCAGAACTTAATAAAGGAATATTTATTATGAACAAAAAAATAGTCACAGTGCATACAAAAAAAACGGATGATAAACAGATAAAAAGAAGAAATGAACCAAAAACATAACTACTCACTTGGAGGGTAAAATAATAGTTTTTCTGCCTGTAGGGCTCCGGCAAGGAAAGATGGCGACTTACTCAAAATTAGATCTTGGCCCCTAGACAAGACATTTTCCCATCATTAGATTTATACCTTCTCAGTTTGTCTTCTTTCCAAGCTGATCCACAGGTGGTATATGCAGAGGGAAGGCGTACCTATAGGAACCATAAGTGACCTCCTCCTTGTGTTGAGGAACAACACCAGTCCATATATATATATTTATATATTATATATATATAACTGTGAAATGTTTATTTTCTCTCCTGTGCGGATCACAAAGATAATTTTTGCATCTATTTATTTTTTTGCAATTCATGAAGTCCATAGATAGGTCACACTTGCTACTTAAGACTCAATACCTCGGACTTCACAATTCCTTCCGAACGGCTTAGGTTGCGCCAGCCATATTTGTATTCTTTTTGTAGGGTGTGCTTTCCCCGTTCTAAATATGCAAAGAATGAGGCATGATTATTAATCTGTGGGTTTTTATTAATGTATGTTTTGGATATGACTCTGGAAAAAAATGGTCTTTATGAGGGGATCCAGATATAAGGTGGATTACACAGCCAGTTTACATCGAAGCTAGACTTAGAGACACTTCATTTGTAACATTTCACACCGGAGGGCCCAAGTTGGAGTCCTAGCTTCAAAAGAGGAATTCATGGTGTACAACCTTCTGACATCACATTCTAGTACATTTAAATTAACCCCTCTCATGCTGAAATTGTCCATACCATCTCTACCAGACAGCAAATCCATGTATGCAATACACAACATGACACTGACATAAATTATCCCTACCGTTAATTCTCCTGCTGTCTTTCCTTCTGTTTTTTTTCCTCCAAAAATAAAACTTAGTGACTCATTAGAAATACATAGATATGCAAGGGCCACCTCACATCAGCAAACTATACAAATAAAAAAACTGAGGCGAGTGCAAGACAAGCGATTGTGACGTGCTTCGCGGCCCCGCACAGCAGCGTCAGAATTTTCTTCTTTTTTTTAAACATTTTGAATAAAAATTATATTTTAAAATGTATTTCTAGTAAGTTATTCTGTCTTATGTTTTTGGACCTATTAGGGTCAAGGGTTCCATACACAATATCTATTACGGTATCTAAGCTTTCAAAAGGAGTTAGCCTGCACATACCGGTATTAATAATGTAAGCTCTTGGTTTCTCCAAGGTTCCTCATGGTATATAACGAACTGTTTTATCTCACTTGAGATCTGGTACTTTTGAGTTATACCCAATGTTCATTCATACTCCATAGTGCCATCATAATTTAATCATAAGTTATGATAGTTATGATAGTCTACCACCACCCTAATTTCATCCAGTTACCAAGGCCTGTAAATAGTATCTGTGAACATAAAACTTAGATTTAAAATAAATCCATGGATGTCACAATTGTCATAATCCTTGTGTTTTTTTCCTTCCACATCTCATCATCATCATCATTATTGCATTTATATAGCACTAACAATTTACACAACATTTCTTATAAGGGTCCTACCCGTAAGCTTACAATCTAGAGGTTTCTATCTGAAAAGATTGTATGCTTCTCGGAAGAAGTAGGTTTTGAAGTTTTTGTTGGGAAGGAGGATGAAAGCTGGAGGCTCGATGGACGTGAGCTCCAGAGGAATGGGGGCAGCATGAGTGAAGTCTTGTAGGAAAAGACAGGAAAAGAAAGAGGTTATGAGGGAGGAAAGTCTTTGCTCATGGGAAGAGTTTAGAGATCCAACGGGGTAGTATTTGTTATGAGAAGAGAAATGTGTTTGGGAGCAATATTATGGCTTTGCATGTCAGTAGGAAATTTTAAATTTAATTTTTGATGTCAGCGGAGGGCTTCAGTGAAAGCAGAAGAAAGGCATGTAAAGAAGATAAGCATTTTGCATGTATTGCAGAGTCGACGCAGAGGAATACCAACTGGAAGGGTATTGCAATAGTCAATGTAGGAGATAATTAGGGAACACATAATACATGAAAGATCAGGGGAAGACCATTACATTTGGGTATCATCTGCATATCGGTGATACTGGATGAGAAATGAGTTGATTAGTTTTCCAAAAGGTGAAGTGTAAAGAGAGAAGAACAGAGGGTCAAGGACTAATCTATGAGAGAAGCCGAAGAAGTAAAGATGTCTTACTTTAGATTAGACTAGAAAGATATGATGAGATCCAAGAGAGAGATCTGTGTCTCATATAACTATAGAAGAAAGCGAGTCAAGAAGAAGGTGGTGATCAACAGTATCAAAAGCAGCAGAGAGATCCAACAGTACTAGCAGGGAGAAGGGACATTTGGTTCTGGCAGAGAGCAAGCCATTGGATTCTTTTGAGTCATGAAGGGGTCTGAAATCAGATTGTTGGAAGGACAAGGAGAGAATTAGAGGAGAGGAAGTTAGTTCACGATCCGCTGTAGCAGCTTGGAGGCAAAAGTGAGGAGAGCGATAGGAGGTAGTCAGTCAGGAAGGATTTTTTAACTTATTTATTTTGTTAACGTATGTAGTAAGTAAGGACCATTTTATACTTTCTGCAAAATCCATGGGTTTGCAGTAATTTGTGTTTCTTTCATTACAGAATCTGTGAAACAGTCCACCATTATGGCATTATGCTAGCGGGCATCTTTTAGGACCTTGTGCTATGTGAAATATTAATTTAAAAAGTGGGAGTATCAGAAAGATGTATAAAATAACAAATCCATACCTTTTTTATATCCATTAGTGCTCTGCTTCAAAGAGAATACATTGTTTAGCCCAAAGGTGACACACTCAACCAACAAACTAAAGAAAAAAATGCAAAAAATAGAACAAAACATTTTCTCAAATAGTGAACCGTCCTTTAAAACAACTCCTTGCACAGAAGAAAAAATAAAAACAATGCCCACACAAAGGGATAGCTTTACAACTGATATTCCCCTTGGAATAAATAAACATTCTGTTCTACATCACACGGAAATGTACAATGACCCTAGCAGGCGGTCTAACTAATTTCAGCCGTGGTCCATATAGTCTCTCTGCACCTATTTGGATTTTGTAAGAGACCTCAAATGGTTGCTATAATACAGTAAAGAAAGTGCATCTGGTTAAAGAGAGATTAATACACTACCCAATATGATTAACTATTAGGTTAATCATATTGGTTTTTTAAGGTTAAATCTAGGTGAAGGGTGCTTTGTTTTTGTTTTGTTTTTTTTAATTACTGGAGATAGACACAGCAGCATTACAATAAACATTAGAAATATTAGAGATAAGTCCAGATGTATGATGTTCCAAAGTGACGTTGAACGGGTTTCATTTTGTTTTGGGTTTTTTTTAGTAAAAAAAAATGCATCCCATTTAATTTCAGTTTGTCAGACCATAATGGCTATCATATAAGATCCAAATGAACCTTAAATTCACTTTCAGTCAAATGTGATGGTAGTAAGAGGTGTGATCTCTAGCGTGGGCTCAAGGTTGGGTGATGGCTCCTGGAACTCATTCATGGGCCCATTGCGATAGTGTCCATATTCAAATTTGATCCTTAGCTCTCCAATTTTGGACATGGGGAGGATGTCTGGAATCCACTCAATGGTGAATGGGGTAGGATCCTCCTCTGGGGATGTGTTGCCTTCAAAGAATCAGAGGTTACAGTCACTAAGAAGGTTTCATAAAACCATTTAAAACCCATATTAATCCATGGCCACAAATAAATAAAGAGGAAGAACATAAAAACAAAAGCCTCCAAAATACTTAAACTACCCAAAGAAATCTATATATGCTTAATGCATGATATATTCCTGTTTTTCTTCGCCAATGGTGTATGCACATTGGGGGTCAGTGGTTCCAGTGTAAAAACATTGCGATTAACACTATGTACGACTGTAATTAGGATTTAAGTTTTAGGTATCATAAAACAAACCCTGTTACTACTCTTTCAGATACAATAAATATTTTTTCTAAACATACCAACTTTCAGAAATGTTTTCAGTTCTAAGGGCCGTATAGGCTGCTTCTCCATCCGACCATAGGTTTCAGCAATGCTTTCAACCTCGACCTTGGGAGATTTGAAAAGCTCATATGTTCCATCTCTGTTCTGGACAAAAGTGCGCACAATTTCTAGGGGCATCTGGAATTGCAAAAATAAATAATGTGGCTGCGTTATTAATTAGAATTTTTTCAAAAAGACCAAAAAGTACTGATTAACCACTTATTTTGTAAGCATCAGGAGTAAATGCATTCAATATTAACATAGTTGTTTTTTCATAAAAATAAAACACTTGAAAACAGAAATTACATTTCATGATATATATTTTTTTACAGGATATGTTCCATTATCTTGTTACTTACCCCTGTTTGTTTGTTTTTTGTTAACGAATATTAACTTACAAACATTGTGCCCTTTGTCATGTTTACAGGAAAAATGTAAAACATATTCTTATCCTTATGGTTTCATAATTTACCATTCAGGCTCTTACCTCTGGCGTGTCAAATATCTGTTTAACGTGTACCATGCTAGTTATGAACCATGTGTACTTTGTGAAGGTTCCCAGGGGAAGAGCATCTTTGCGGACAAAAGCTGAAATACAGAATACATTATATATATATATATATATATATATATATCAGTGTATATATATATATATAATGGGGGCAGTTTTCTGTCATTTGATTTGCAATTATCAAACTCAATGGTTAAATGAGTGGGCTGTACATAGTGAATGGAAACAAGAAAACATCTTTAACAATAGGAAGTAGGAGAAAGTTGGCTACTCATAGATTTTTATTGCACCTCTGCTAAACTTCTCTCCCTGTATAAAAATATTTGTTAGATCAGGCATTCTACAACTTCAGATAAACACATGACATATTACACAGTGTCATGGTTTATTCGACAAAAATAAAGCCAAAATGGAGAAGCCATGTGTGAACAACTAAGTACACCTTATGATTCAATAGCGTCTAGAACCACCTTTAGCAGCATTAGCTTTAAGTAATCATTTTCTGTTTGACTTTATCAGTCTGTCACATTGTTGTGGAGACATTTTGGCCCACTTTACAACGTTGGTTCAGTTCATTGAGGTTTGCAGGCATTTGTTTATGCACAGCTCTCTTAAGGCCCTGCCACAGCATTTAAATCTGGGCCAAGCTTTAGCTGTCAGGCAGATGGCATTTGGTATACAGAGCAGTTCATGGCCGACTCAATGAATGCAAGGTTCCCAGGCCATGCGCCTGCATAACAAGCCCAAATCATCACCCCTCTACCACCATGCTTGACAATCAGGATGAGGTGTTTGTGCTGATATGCTGTATTTGGTTTTTGCCAAACGTGGTGCTGTGCATTCTAGCCAAACATTTTGTCTTGTCTGTCCAAAGGACATTGTTCCAGCTTGTGGTTTGTTCAGATGCAACTTTTCCTTCTGTCATGTTCTTTTAAGAGAATCCTGGAAACCCTTCCAAACAAACCATGCTCAGTATTTTTTTTTATTGTACGGTCATGAACTTTAACATTTAACATGCTGAGGCATATAAGGTCTGAGATGTAACTCTTGGGAGTTTTTTGCCATCTGATCATGGGGTGAATTTGCTGGGACGTTCACTACTGGGAAGATTGGCAACAGTCTTGAATGTTTTCCACTTATGAATAATACTTCTTATTGTGGAATGGTGTACTTTAAATTGTTTGGAAATGGCCTTACAACCCTTCCAGGTTGATGGGCAGCAACAATTGCTTCTCTAAGATCATTGTTGATATCTTTCCTCATAAATTAACCAAGGGCATTTGATTAGCAGCACCTGTCTGCTACTTAGCCTCTTAATTCCTATAGGAGCTGTAAGGATGCACTTCGTTTTTCACACATGGCTTCTTTATGTTGGCTTTATTTTTGTTGAATAAATAGGTTGTATTTTCCTAATTTTTAGACCTGCTAGACAGATGATTGTTATTATATACTGATATGTAAAACAATAGATTTCAAAGAGGACTGTAGATATATTAGCTCATGAAGATGTATTCAATTTTAAAAACATATATTGATATATTCCTATGTGAGAAGAGAAGAATGCTGAATACACTATTGCGGTCAGGATACAGTAATAAGGAGTGTACCGGTTGTATGGTTTGGAAGTCTCTTCCGTGTGCTCCCCATTGAAATCCTCTGCTGAAGAGCATCGAAGAAAGTCTGGGGAATGTGGAATACCAGAGGCTCTGGTTTACCTGGGACCAAGAACAGGATGAGTTAAATTAATCACAGGGTAGTTAATGTGTATACAAAGCGGAATCATGCAATATTCTTCATTTTCAGGCCACTGGGGTCCACTGCTCCTTGCCATACATAACAGTGTTTGATACTGTGCCAGATAAATCGTATTACTCATCTTTTATTGCTGTGATTCTTTATAGGCTCCAGATATGTTATATATTATGTTGATGTCAGTCTTATGTCTCTTTTCTTTTGTATGTGCGGTTAATCAAAGATCTATATAGCAGCATAAATAAATTATTCTGCAATGTCTCTTCCTATGCAATGTAGCATTCCTCTTGAACTTCCAAATGCTTTGCTACAAAGCAATAATCATTCTATGGTGTTTGTTGTTACATAAAATATTTTTTTTAAGCATTGATCTGCATTTAAAAGCAGCTACCTCTTACTTGACTATTCTTCTACTGTCATTAGATCACTGGCACTAATATCATCCAAGGTAATAGTTGTATAGAAATACGCCTCCCTCACCATCAAACTGGTAGTGCATGGTCTGGTGAATTCGCTCTGTCACACTGGCCAGCCAGTCCTGGAAAGACAAAGACACCTGAGCCTCATCCATCGGTTGACTAGACCCTAAGGAAAAAAGAAGGTAGAAAGTATAAGCGCCATTGGCAGGTTCAAACCATCCACAACACAAATATCCAAATTAATCAATGTCCTGTGCTTTTTATTTCTGAATAATAGAGAACTTGAGGTGTGTCTGTCACTTGCGTGAAGAATTAACTCCCATCAGAAACATCATGGAGAAGCACTGTCTATGTCTACTTCAGTAAAACAAAACAATACTTCAGGGTCTGCCTCTGTGCACGACTGGCTCTGTTTGGAGAAAACATAACCCCTTTCTAACGATAGTAGTCTCTCAGAAGTTTGTATTATATAATATCGGGGCTTTGCTCAAATGAAATTTAGCTTTTTCTTTTTCTTTCCCACTGGATTGCAAACATTTACTTATCTGTCTGTACATACAAGGGCTTTGCAAATGCAACCATATGTTCCCACCTTGCCTCTTTGTTGAGTTGTTTGCAGGCTTTTTGGAAGCACCTTTCCTCAGGCTGTTGAGTGCAGGTTCCTGACCAGTTGTATTTGTACCTTAAATATAAGGTGAAACCATTAAATATAAACCAAAGTTCCCTTCTTAGTTCAATGAGTGAATATATAATTAATTCCTCAAAGAGAGACACTGGGAGGAAGGCCATCCACCAGTATAAACACATAACTGTTTGTAAATGGGACTTTAAAGAAAGAGTAGATGATCCCAAAATTCTGGTGCATAAAGCTATCCTAATAAATAAAACACTCAAAATGGACAGACTAGATGGGCCAGCTGGCTGTTTTTCTGCCATCACTATGTATGTATAATGACCAAAACTGATGTGCGTAACAGGAGGCCATATATTTTATTAAATTACATCATTAATATAAAGCTAAGCTTCAGAATGATTTGGGGCACTGAATGTTAGAAAAAATGCATCACACTGCTTGGCTTAATAAAAGTAAATAAAATAAAGTTACCGGGGTCATCATCCTTCTTGCGTTTCTTGGGTTTTAACGCTGCAGGCGCCTGGTCCTGAACTCGCACCTCTGTTTCCACCTTGCACTCTGTTGCCAAAATAGTCACTTCCTTTAGACCTGCAAACGCAAGCACAATGAATAAACATACGGCTCCAAATGGGTTTATTCACAATGGCAGAAGGAAAAGACAAATACAAAGAGGAAAATGTATAATGATATTCGGATTTAAACTGATAGAGTGTGGGCTTTTAAACATGAAAACATGGAATATCACTATATTGGATCTAAGACAAAGATCGACTAAGGTTTGTGTCTTTGGATAAGTAAACAAGATGGGCCGACTGATTCTTATTTGCTGTCAGCCTCTATGTTGCTATGTTTCCTGCCTAACTGAACAAGCTGTTGTTCGCTGAGTTGGACAGTCAGGATTGATGCCGTCTTTCAGTGATCCACCTCCCTCAACATATAAAGAGATCCAAATCTGACAATTATTTATATAATATATTTATTATTTATGGCCATCATGTTGGCATGCGGAAGTATATGGTATGATTTCCGGAGGGGTTACATTTAGGTTGGGGGAAAAAAACTTTAGATTTGGTAGAAGGTAGGGAATTACATTTTTAAAAAATCCATAATCATAATATAGTTTCCAAAGTCTCACCTACCTCCAGATAAGTAGCAGAAATACTCTGTGAATTCCTCGGCCAGGGCATCATCACTTGCAAAGGCCCCCAGGCAGGCGTAATAATGGATGCACTTCTCTTGTGAATCAGATTTTGGTTGTACTCCTTTGGATGCTTTTGGAGACTGGCAGGAGCACGTAAATACATGGCCTGTCTCCCTTGGTGAATTAGTCTTTTGTGTAAAGGTCACATGGACATACCCCAAACTGTGCTGCTGGTTGGGTTTGCACCGAACCACTAGAATAGACTTGGTTACCCTCTGGACCAGCGGCCCCGCTGGCTCATTAGCCAGTTGCCAGATGCTTTGCTTAGTCTCAGCTGGAATCTGCATGGAATTCAGTACAGTGCTTTTAAGGGGCAATGGCTCAGCTTCATTTTGGCAGTTCATAGTCAACTTAACATGCTGGCATTCGGTCACCACAACCCCACGAGCTGCCACTTTCAGACAAGAAGGGGCAAAGCAGCGGCCTGAGCTTATATGGGTAAATATGGACCCTTCTGCTGTTTGTATAGTAGTCTCTGACATCCCCATCACCACTAGGCACCTGTGGTCGCTTCCTCTATCTCTTTGTCTAACAGAGAAGATCTGCATGTCAGACCCCGTAACCAGCTTCACAGCGTCTTTGGTTGGCTGTTTCCCAAAGCGAAAAACCGTCCCACAGCTCTTGTTCTTGCAACTCAGGCCTCGAGTGCCGTTATAGGTCCCACAGTGTGGGCATTTTCTGATCCCCCTCAGAGTGGCCTTCCCCAGGTTCGAGAGGAACGCAGGAACTTTAGGTTTAGATGAATTAGGCTCCATTCTTCACTCTGCAGAAGATGTACAAGTGTCAAAATCACAAAAGGGATTTGAAGTAGCTATAAGGTATAGGTATGATATATGGCAAAATATGTAGTAACACAGAAAGTCTTGGGGGAAAAACATGAAATAGTATTATTTTATATTATTATTGGTAGTTAGAGATATAAGACCAATACTATGTTAAGGATAGTTTTGTTGCTTGACATAGGTTTTTCTTTTTGAGGTTTTCATTGACTTTTTTTATCCTAATAGATCTTTGAGGAAATATATAGGACTGATACACAATCTAACCAGAAGCATATGGACACCTGACCATCACACCATTCCAAAACCATTAATAGCTGGCCTCCCCCTTTGTGGCTTTAACAGCCTCCACTCTTCCAGGAAAGCTTAACACAAGATTTTGGAGTGTGCCGGGGCTCTGAGCAGCCGATTGAGTTCCTCCACACCAAACCATGCCTTGTGGACCTTGTTTTGTGCACAGGAGCACAGTCATGCTGGGACAAGAAAGAGGCTTCCCCAAACTGGTGCCACCCAGTAGAAAGCATACAAAGTATCTTTGTATGCTGTAGTACAAACTTCCTTCACTGGAACTAAGGGGCCTACAAAGTCTGGAAAAAACAGTCCCAAAGCATTCTCCCTCCTCCACCAAACTCGAAAAGAGGTACTATGCATTCTGGTAGGTAGTGCTTCCAGATGAAGCATAGTTCATCACTCTGGAGAACACATTTCCACTACTCCACTACTACCGTCCTGTGGCGGTGTTTGCCTTGTGTGCTTGGCCATGGACACCCATTTTATGAAGCTCTGATGCACAACGCTTGTGTTGATGTTGCTTCCACAGACAGTTTGGAACTCTGTAGTGAGTGTACAAAGGAAGGTGATTTTTACACGACACAACTTAGCGGTCGGTCGCTCATTCTTTGAATGTGTGCGGTCTGCCACTTAGTTCTTCAATACGACCCATTCTACTCCCAATAATTGTCTTTGGAGATGGCCGCCTATGTGATTTTATACACCTGTTAGCAATGATTGTGGCTGAAGGACCTAAATTCAATAATTAGGAGGACTGTTCGCATATTTTTGGTCATTTAGTGTGGGATAGCTAATACTATGATATACTATAATACTTGGAAGGGGCTTTTATTCATACTGGTCCTTGCACAGATTAAAGATACAGTCTTGCGTGGTTTCAGAATGTTCTATTTAGATTATATCAACTGATCTTTCATACTCAATGGAGTTCAGGGCTTATTTTAAACATAAGAAGCCATGAGAGATGAGGTTGTAAACTGCAATTGTGCCACAGAGAACTTGTTTAAACAATATGCTAAGCAATATACTAAGAGCAAAACATTTTTCAACTGAATAACATGTAAAGTGTGATAAATAATACAGACTCGTTGAAAAAAAAGTAACATTTTGAGGTATATGTGTGCATGTACATCTGTATTTATTTGGGAATAAAGGATGGCTCTGACGCGTCACGGTTTAATAAAGGGAAGGTACAATAAGTTCAGTCATACAATAAGTACAGTAGTCACAGGATACTATGATTGTTGGTGGTAATTGCTCTGAGATTACAGTCTAAAAATAAGACTATAGCAGGCAAAAGAATAAATGAGAGCGAACCCGTTTGAGCTTTCATTTATTTGAAATTATTGGCAAAGTAAAAATGATGTGAATTAAATTTAAATTAATTTTGGTGAAGCCCACCCTGGTAATATATCTATAAATAGCTCTATGAAGCAACTGCAGAGAGAGGATTAATAGAGCACAATAAAAGAAACTAGAATAATCATTTCAAGGGTTACAAATTCACATCCGGTATAACCGGTTTATAAACTAAATGCCTGCTCCAGAAATGACAGGAGTAAGCGAGTGCTCCTATTTTCTCCATGGATATATATACACACACTGGCCACTTTATTAGGTACACCTGTTCAACACAAATAGCTAATCAGCCAATCACATGGCAGCAACTCAATGCATTTAGGCATGTAGACGAGGTCAAGACAACTTGCTGAAGGTCAAACCAAGCATCAGAATTGGAAATAAAGGGGATTTAAGTGACTTTGAACGTGGCATGTTTGTTGGTCCTAGACAGGCTGTATTTCAGAAACTGTTGATCTACTGGGATTTTCATGTTGTACAACCATCTCTAGGGCTTACAGAGAATGGTCCGAAAAACAGAAAATATCCAGTGAGTGGGAGTTGTCTGGATTAAAATGCCTTGCTGATTTCAGGTGTCTGAGTTCACACTTTAGGCCTCTTAGTACCAACTGAGCATTGTTCAAACGTGACGGCCTGAGTATTGCTGCTGACTGTGTCCATCCCTTTATGATCACTGTGTACCCATCTTCTGATGGCTACTTCCAGCAGGATAATGCACCCTGTCACAAAGCTCACATCATCTCAAACTGGTTTCTTGAACATGACAATGAGTTCACTGAACTCCAATTGCCTCCACAGTCACCAGATCTCAATCCAATAGAGCACCTTTTGGATGTGGCAGACGGGGAGATTCGCATCATAGATGTGCAGCCGACAAATCTGCATCAACTGCTTGATGCCATCACGTCTGAGGAATGTTTCCAGCTCCTTGTAGAGCGTATACCACGAAGAATGAAGGCAGTTCTGAAGGCAAAAGGGGGTCCAACCCGGTACTAGCAAGATGTACCTAATAAAGTGGCCAGAGAGTATATTGTAACGTTTCCTTGCTGCTTTTGCAACCTAGCCAAGCTCATGAGAACTGATACTTTGTAACTAAGTTGTTACTTTTTGGGAAATATTGTTTTAGAGAGCATAGTAAGTGCTGCCATTGAAAAGAACTCATGTCTGGATTCATACATAGGGAAATCCTTTATCACTATACGACCCTTTTCTTTTCATCCTCTAGAACAGTGCTTCTCAACCTTTTTTTTTTTTTTTTTTTTTTTTAACAAGGGCCCTTTCCAACATTGTTTATATCCTGTGGCCCCTTTTTCAGGTCCCATTACCTGTGAAAAAGATTGTCATGCACTAGGCTTGTAAATACAGTATATGTTTTTATTTATAATAATCTTAGTAACGTGGTTTACAATTACATACAAAGTGTTTCTCTTAACTTAATGCATTTGTGGATTAATGTCAGCCTCGGGCTTGGTGATGCACGGTTTCTTTGCAGTAAGTGATGAGCGAGGATGACCTCTGTTCACTACATCCAGGCGGTTGTGCGTTTGTGTTAACAACTCACTGACTGAAGCAGGATTCTACCAAGTACGATGAGGCTTTCCTTTTTCCCAAACCCCTGGAAACATTTTGGAAAACGCAGACGTTTACCCAAAAATGTCTTCCTTAAAACTTGCTTGGGCTTCAGCATCACTTTAGATCTATGAGCGGTTCTGGAAACGTAACTTCGTCATCGCAAACGGATCCACTATACAGGCCGGAAAATCCAAATCCAGTGGATCGCCCACATGATCCGCATAAACGGGGACATCATCATCCTTCAACTCAAGACTAATTATCGCCTAAGAAGGAAATTGGCCAAATTCCCGACCCCAATATTGCTTGCGTACATCTTTTGTTTACCAAGGGATGCCTTAATATTATCTTTGCTTGATGAAAGGTTGCTGTTCTTTCTCTTTGCTTCCCGGTTGCTTGTTTAACAAACAAAGCTTTTCGCCAGTAACTGGCGTGTTTTCTGCCATCAACTAAACAGTATTTGCAGTATAACGCACTTTGCGATTCCACGGCCCCCCTCGGCACATGCCGTGGCCCAACTTTTACACTTTTTTTTCCATGGGTGGTGCCTTTCAATATCGTTAGGGCCTCTGATTGGGAAACACTGTTCTAGAACATGAAAAACCGCGTGGGGTATTACCGTAGCCCATGTGCATGCTGAACGGAAACTGGAATAGATATTTTTTCCCCTCAAAAACTTACAAAAGAACTCCTATGCAAACAGCAAAAGAAAGGGTTAATGAGTTTTACACTTTCATTAACCCCTCAGTCCGCATACAAAAAGTAGAACGTTATTGAGGTTCGGCCCATACAAAGTGACCGCAACATTCTATTTATTTCTTCAACCAATAGCGAATTACTTCTCCAACCTAAATCTTTTAATCATTACGTTACACTGAAGCTTAATTTGTGGAAAATAGGGAGAACATCATTGATCAGTAACTGGAATTGACAAATGACGTCACTGACGTCACTGTGCAAAGTGGTTTAGTTCACCAAGATATTAAGTTAAGCCTGCACGAATCCGTCAGCATATCGGCTGCAGACCCGGGCCGGTGCACCGCCTGCAAGGTAAACGCTGTCCGCAAACGCTACAACACATTCATTCTGTCACTGCCGACCATTAACTAAACGTCCTATGCCGCAGCTCATTGCCAGGCGCCGTGTGACGTCACTTCCTGGGCCAGGGAACGGCCGTAGGTCTACAGGGAGGATGCGAATTTGCATTTATAGCTCACTGATGCCAATATAACTAATGCTTCCGTTTTGGCCTTGGGCTACTTCCCTATTACCCTTACCTGTGGTGGGTATCTTGCCTTGGGGGCCCTATAACGGCATCAAAGCTCCCGCCTCAGAGCCGTCGCCGGAGCGCCTTACAAAAGGAGTGTGCTCTGTAACGGGCAGACTGATTGAGCGGCTTAGGTCACGTGACCACCTACGTCTGCTAGGCATGACGGGAATTGTAGTTCGGGATCGTACGGTTTGGGTCGGTATGCTTGCGTGTTGGCGGATGAATGCTTTTGGTAAACACATAAAGTATATGCTGCATGCTGACGCATATGTTGCAGGTAATATGGCGCATGGCATATATGACATCATACGAGGGTGTCTCGGTAATGTTCGGAGTAAAGGCCTTATTTGGTGGTTTTAGTTATTTATAGATATTAATGCAATTAAGCAAATAAGGCTCTACCATTTTTTGTATTTTTGCCTGTTTTATTATGTTTGTATCCATGTACTCCCCAGTATGCTGGGTCTGTCATTTAAGGGGCGCTCCACCCATCATATGCTGCAGAATCCCCCCCATATGCATCTGCCCAGCCAGCATCTATTCAATGCGCGGGGAACGCATTCGGCCGAACGCAACTCCTTTCACGTCGCATGCTTTTGTCGGTCAGCTCCATGCGCAGACTGAGCCAGGAGCACTTTCTTTTCTGAGATTGGTTGCTTTATGAAGAAGGCAGCTGGAAAATTGCAGCTTCTACCTCCAAGTTACTATTTTTCTTTTAACGTTTGTAGCACTTCCTGATCTTTAATACGAAGGCTTCTTTATAATGTTTTGGGAGCCGCGCCATGCCGGGGAGCTTCTCGCTTTATACCCATAGCAGACTTGGAGTGGTGATGGAGATGTGGCTAGCGCTGTGTTCTGCATTAAATCTATTATTTGGGGAGGTTATGGGATGGATTGCAGGGAGCAGCATCTCGTATTCTGGGGCCATCGCTGCATGCAGTGGCTTTCATTCATTCAGTCTTTTAAAACAGTATATGTAATTCATGCATGTTGACATAAATGACCCAAAAATACCATTTCACCCTGCCTATTCTCTGCAATACCCGACCTTGTTCCGTCACTTGTTCCTGCTTTTTCAAACTTTAAACTCTCCTAGTAACCCGCCTGTTCAGAAGAAACATACAACCTGCCCTCAACCCGCATTCTGTCCTCCACCCGTCACAGGATCTCCAGGCCGAGAACTTCTCGTCGCCCTCACTACGTTCACCATCTGTCTTCTTCCTGGTCCGACTCCATATATACCGTAAACCCGCAGCAGCCACTTCTCCTCCTGTCCCAGTATGAGCGCCCTGGCCGATCCTTTCTTGGTTTTGTGACAGGAATACTCTACTGCCTCACACACTAGCGATACAGTAACCGGTGACCGTTATGTCCGGTTTCCCCAAACTTTGCACCGCTCTCCTCGAGTGTGAATGCGATGATACAAACCTAGGACGTGCGGTAGAAGCTACATCGGTGACTGCATCAAACCTCCAACTATTCTCTCAATTGTGGTCATGGTTTATCTACTGCAGGTTGACAGCTGCACCTTCACCCTCCCAGTCCTTTCGTGTAATCCGTTTCATATCGGCAACCATTTTACTCCATCGGGTTTTGCTCTTCATGTGGCTGCCCCACCTTTCACTGCCCCGGAGCCGTTTAGGGTACAGAATTTCACCTACACATAGAATTGTCCATGTGCCACCAGGTGTAAAGAGGAAAAATGAAGGTCAGACCAGAGAGCGCATGAGTTGTGTTCTGATAGAATGGAGAGGGTCGTACAGCGGATGCCTTTCTTTCAGTGAAACAAGTGGATCATCCCCTAGGAACCCCTTCAGCCCGGTGAGTTTAACCCTGATCCATCTACATTATGTTGCCCTACTCGTTCACTCAGGGTTCTTCAGAGCACCCAGAACCAGCACAGAGGACTCTTGTCATTGGGTCGTGGCAGAAAGTTTCTAAGGAAATACCTTCTTTTACTGACATTTCCTACCAAAGTTGCAAATGAGATGGTCACAAATCGGCAGCAGAGCAAGAGGGAAGTGTTTACGTCTGACACGAACCACCAGCGGTATGTTTCTCTTTTTATAAATGTGATGGGTTAATGGGTTTCATGAGGAGTGGTCCAGGATACAAGCTGCATTCCCCCATCACATTATATATACTCATGTAATTCTACTTATTGGAAATCCACCGACCCAGGCAGGTAACGTCCACCTATATGTCAAACACTAACCTCATGTGTAAATCATATGCAATTTAAAGACCTTGCACTTACCTCCCAGCAGTTTTATACGTGTAGCAAAGAAGAATAGAAAGCTTTCAGATTAAACACACAGCTACACCCAATTTGCAACCCTGCTTTCTAATTCATTCGCAAATCAAGGGCGGATGCATTAGAGCAGCAACACTAACTGTGACAAACATGCACGGAACATATCCACCATAAACTCCGCAGACATGCATATGTGCACGGCCATACTAACTGTGGAGTAAGATGGGTAACTGATACGGAGAGCACCATGTCTGCTCTCTTAAGGGATGATTTGAAGAGTAAAGAGAACACCACATAAAACAACAATCAAGGTGATATGCTTTAGAGAGAAAATAAGATCAACAACATTAGGAGACAAGAAGGGAATTGTTGTAAATAACCCCCCCCATTCATGAGAATGCAGATAGGAGTCCCATTTACATTGCATCCAATGCATACAATTCTGTACATGCATTCCTTTTATACGCGTGAACAAAATACAGCGCAATGTGATAAGCCGCACGTTCAAAAATGTTAATTTTGAATGAATTCCCCCATTGATAAATTCTGCTTTGGGGTGGCATAGGAGTCAACTTGAAAATCCTTATTTGTGCAATATTTATTATTATTATTAGCCCGCCCTAGAACCGTTAAAAATGGATCTGCTGCTGCTGGAAAAGTTTAAAGGAGAAATAAGCTAAGCAAATAATGCATTTGCAATAAAAGTACAAAAATGTATAATGAAGACTTTCCAACAGTATTATTTCCTAGCCAAATCTATTGTTTCCTTAAAGACAAAAAAACCCCAAAACAGTATTCAGCTGGTGTGGCAAGGTTAAGAATAACAAATATTTCCTCTTAGTAGCAACACAACAGCTTGATGAGGTGGCAATCCAGTTGAAAACTTAACCCCATCCGACACGTTACATTGGGAAACGTGTAAATAATTCTCTCTTGCTAGCACTGCAGGTTTATGTTAATGCTGATCTGTACAAGGCTCTGTAGAACCTTAAGCCAAAGCACCAGACAGCCGCAGGACTCAGCCTCACACGTGTGGCTTCCCCATACAATAAAACCCCAAGCACCACAGGCGTAGTTATACACATAATAGGAGTCCGTGTGTATGTATTTAAATGACGTGTGTAAATGAAAGATCAAACCGTACACTCTGGTTCATTAAGAATTTATCACTTTTTTTGCAATTTCAGTAAATGGGTTTCTATAATTCCCCATTTCCAGATACTTTTTTTTTGTTTTTTTTTTTTTTACACGACAGAAGATAAAAATCCTTTAGAAATAAACCCAACAGGGATTTTTTTCCTAGGCACCTTCTTGAAGAACAAAAACAAAACAAAAAACGCCAACAGAATATGGAAGTAGGATCTTCTCAGAGTTTCACGTACAGGCTCAGATCAAGTCACATTTTTTTTTTAATGAAAGAGGAGGTTAACCCTTTTAACACTCATAGGATCAGTGTGATCAGAGTCCTCCCTGTGCAGACAATATATTACCTTTATAAGGCCAAATTGCTTTAAAAAAAAAAAGTTAGAACCAACCATGGCATAAAGAATGTTGAACAGTGTATAGAACCTGAACAATATGAATTCATACTGAAGGTTTAAAAAAACAAACAAAAAAAAAAAACAAACCTTCACAGACAGTCAATTTTTGTACAGTTAATCTTTATAATACATCTTGAATTATACTAGGAATGCAATCTAAAACTGCACACTACTTAAGTGGGAAAAAAAAGACATTTTTGTGCAATTTGCTGCCAAAAGTGGCAGTGATCCCTGCATTGATTTATTATTTCAAATGAACTTAACCCTTTTTGCTGCCGAAAGATCTGGCAATCAAGGCTTGGCTGTTCCCTTCAAGAGAGACAGGGTTAAGCGACAGTTATATATAAAAAAATAAAATGAAAAAAGGAAGGCAAAAATTGGCAAACATCCAGCATCTCTAGTATTTTGTGTGTGGTTCAGGGTTTTAAACAAGTAGATGAAAGTTTCATGATTAAAAAATGGTTTCACTTCTGTTTTAATAAATATACTGTATCTGACATCTGCACTGACGTGATTTCATAACGTAATCAAAGTAAACAAATGAGCCAGCAGCAGACTGCTGGTGAGTCTGGGAGTCCTTCCTCTCATTGCGTTTGGTATCCAGCCATACGATATCCCGTTTGGTTCGTAATCAGGGTTCCGTTCTGTCCAGGGGGAGGCTGCACGCCATAATTTGGTCCCATCCATGCGGTGGCAGAAGATGGAGTTTGACTGCAAAATAAAATAAAAAAATCTTAAATTCACAATAATATGAATATTGGTGCAGGAGCTTCAGAAAATTCAGAAAATACTACCTTTATCTGAGCTTTTTTTTTATATATATATACATGTTATATACTGTGTGGCAATAGTGTAACGCTTTTGTAGTGTTTGTGCTTAGCTGTAATTTTATTTACTGTACCCACAAAAATTACATTCTTATCTTTCAAGACAAGGACTCTCTTTAAATATAATCAGCATATCGAACTTACATAAATAAAATATTTTACTCATCTACAAAAGCTAATGAAGAAAACCTGCCAAATGGATTCTAATAGTTTAAAAGTACCCAATCTTTTTAAGTTTCTTTTGCAAGCTATAGGACAAGAACAAGCAGTATTTCTGTCGCTTTCAAGTGGTGCTTTGAAAAGCTCCTAGGAGCAAACAGGGCTCCTGATTTTTTTTTTTGGTGTTGCTGAATGTCCATAGAGCCACTGGTTGCTCCTAAGAACCTTTTTTTTTTTTTAGGTGCCACCATATTTGAAAGGCATATCACTTTTCAATATGGTGAATGCGCTTGCTCCTAGGAGCTGTTTAACGGGGTCCATGCAGTTTTTTTAGTGTTGCTGTATGCCTCAATGTCGAGGCATTTCAGCAACACCAGCTGAGCGAAGAAAGCAAAAAGTTAATTGCGTTCTACTCCCCTTGCTTAACCCCTTGACAATTGACAATGCCTGGTATGTCATGGGGGTTAAGCAATTTTAAAGCCAAGAATACATTTTAAATCAAGGGAAAATCAGACTTCAAATATTGTCAATTTTAAAAGGAACAAATATTCACCCAAGGTTTTATGCATGGAATGTTTTTGCTCAACATTTATAAAGTGCTTCAAGTACTAAAGTGGTCTTCTCCTTGTGCAGCATTTGAAATAGGAATCAGTTTCACAAAACACACCACATTCTAGTGGAGAACCTTTATACATCAATTCGAGTTAATAGCCCAGAAGCAAGTTTGTAAATTCCTCAGTCATAGTATCAGTGTTTAGACCAAAATATTTATCTTACCTAAATCCCTGCTGATTCCAGGCTTGTCCATATACCCCATATGTTGGTACTTGCCAACCATTGGGCATGTACTGGCCTATCTGCTGGGCTCCTCCATACCACTGACCCCACTGACCGTATGGTGGGGGAAAGCTAATTTGGCTTTGCTGTAAAGGGGGGAAAAAGTTAGGTATGCTTACATTTTTATTTTTTACTAGTAGTGTCAAAAATAAATCTGTAAAATCTGTTTTGTTTCCATGATTGTCTGATCTACTTATTACACAGCCTTGAGGTATACAATAGAATGACTCAATCTTAATTAAATGAGAAGATTTAACTGCATACGGAGGCCATAAAGAATCAGCTCACTGTGGTGCTTGAGTAGGGAAAGTCACCCAAAATATCTCATGACTATCTGCAGATTTAAACACTGCCATTTTCAAAGGAAGTTTATTGGAGCGAAATGAAATAACACATTTTGTAAATGTTGCCCTACACTACTGTATAGCAAACTATTTACTTTATGATCACTTTCCGTGTGATTACATTTAGCCATTTAATGAGGGCAGCACTTTTATTTCCAGCATATGAAAACGTTTAACAGCCTCAAACAGAAAAATAATTAGAATACAAAACAAAATTACTAAGTTGGCCTTTTACACCAAACTCATCAAGAAGTAGCTGGGGAGATAACGAGGGTCATACAAAGAACCAATACACTTTCTGTCTAAAGAGAAGTTCTATTAGCCAGTAATATGAGTTTGTTTACAACAGCCACAAAAAAATGTTGATTGTGTAAAACTAACCTACCAAGAGTCTTGTGTCTTTAAGTAGCACCAGCAGCATTCCCAAGAGTGGTTTTGGTTAATTATAAAGTCTAAGATAGGTCAGATAAAGCTGTAAGCAGTGTTTTGCCTCTCTTACCTGCTGAACAGTATTCAGCATGTCCGGGGTCTCTTTACCCCAGTAACATTTCACTACATGCCCCTCAATTGTAGTTCCGTTCACGCTGACTATTGCATGTGCTGCGCTTTCGTGTGCGTTAAACCTAGAGTAACAAACAATGCCTGAGGTTATACAATATAAACAATTTTTTAGCAAAGAAAAATATCAAATATTGCATAAATATATCTCATTTAATGCCAAGCATTTAAATAGCTGTCACAATCCACAGAGTTTTAGCTTTCTTCAAAAGACAGCTTGTTAAAGGTGAGTGGGTTTGGCTTGGGAGCATCGAGCCATTAATATGCTATGCGCTCGATTCTCTCATTTCCTTTGTAACACCAGGGTGTGCTTATTGAGCGACTAGGTCGATGTGAGCACATCATGAAAATCAAGTAGACATGGTAAAAACGCAAATATTTTTTATACAGTTGTTTACGATGTTAGAGCACAGCTTACCTTACAAAAGAATAACCTTTATCTGGGAAGACCCTGACCTCCATTATTTGCCCAAAAGGGGAAAATGTCTGCCGCATCAGTTGCTCTGCACAAAAGACAGGAAAATGAAGTTAAACAATGAACTTACAAAAAGAAGGGGAGAGAGTAAAGCGGGTGTTCTAACCTGTTAAACCTGATGTAACACCTCCACAATACACAGTGCAGTTGCTGGGGCTCGACTGGCTGACCACCTCATCATAGGACAACTGTTTTGTATTGGCTGGGAATAAAAATAAACCATGATTTTCACAGCTTAGAACCAGATGAAATACTCCAATAAAGGAGAAACCGCAAGCCAACTATGGACACACGCAGTTAATCAACAGGACCAGTGCAGGATTAAGGGATTCATGGGCCTTGATGTCATACACACACTATATTATATATATATATATTTATTTATTTCTTCTTCAAGTAGTGATGTAAACAATCAAGGAATGTGCATTAATGACATGGAAAGATCCCAGCTGGATGGCCCTTTTTGCCTGTCTTGGAAACACTCACATTCATATGTACTCTTCGGGGCTGGAGGTTTTCTAGTGGCCCAGTTAGTTCGAATCTGTCGGCCACCAAGCCACTGGCCTCCCATTTGCGCTATGGCATTTTCTGCATCCTATGAAAAGAGGATATTGAGAAGTTCTTAGAACCAGGCAGTTACTAAAACCAAACAGATTGGGTTTTTTAGGCAACACTTCATTTAGGAAAGCAACAGTAAAAATAATGTTATTTCAACAGATTGCTCCCTATTTAAGTTACATACAAATAATTTTCAGATCAACATGACTCCAACATATAAACCATAAGTGAAGAAAAAATAAATAGTAGAACATAATAGGACAGCATATACCCAAACAAGCCGCACTTACCCACTTATTGAAGAAGGACACAAATCCATAGCCCTTGGATTTTCCAGTTGTCATATCTTTCACCACACGGGCATCTCTGTAGAAGAGGAGAAGAGAAAAGATTAAAGGCGGAATAAAAATGTAATTTTTTTGAATGGCATCTAAGCAAATACAAACTAATGCAAATAACACAAAACCACACCGTGCCTTACTAAAAAAAAAAAGAGAAAAATAATTTAAAGCGCTGGCAAATGAAAGAAGTGGAAGCTTTCATAACCTTCAGAGACACTGCCACTGTTCTTATTGAAGCGGGGGGGGGGGGGGTCTGACGGCCATGCAAACTGACGGGGTCTAAAAACAAAGGAACAAGCTACTGGTGCCCCCACCCGCAACATAATTTTTAGTGCAATTTGGAAAACAAGCAGCTTCAAAGCTGCTTGGTTGTTGCTTTAAAGCCATGTAACTTCATCTAAGCAACTTCTTGAATTCACAGCAAATTCCACTAAAATGGAACACACTTAACAGTCACATTTGTGGTTGACTAATGGAGACTTCTTTTTAACAAGTCAATGTGCAGATTTGTACTTTGAAGTAAACTATTTTCAACGCTTTCAGAGCAAGAGTGACTTGCCATAGGCGAGGCTCGCAGGTCACACCAGCTGTGAAAAGAACATGCAATTCCCATCCCGGTCATTGCAAATCACATTCTAACTTACTGAATAAACAAAAAAAACCATGAGAACAAAATTCAAATAGGTAAAAGTATATAAAAAATTGAATTAAAAAAAGAAGGGCATACGTGGCCTGTTAACTGAATTCTCAGGTCAATGCGTTAACCCCCTTTTTGGTCTGTGATCTGCTGTAAATTTCGAGAAATTAAATATTAAAAACTTAACAGCAATGAAATAAAAAGTGCAAGACATTTTCTACGGTGAATGTAAAATGTAATTGATAGAAATCTATGAAGTATAACATTTTTCATACTTCCATTTGTTGAATTTTTTTTTTTACTTACGATATTCTCCCAAACGGACCAAATGCGGCTTTAATGTCATCAGTTGTTATCTCTGGGCTCAAGTCACCAACAAAGACATGGAAATGATCTTGTTGGGAGAGGGGAGGGGAAAATGGATGAAAAGGAGAAATACATTCACATTTTTAAACTACATCACATTCAACGCCTGGCAAAAAAATTAAATATCCATAATAGCCAGAATTAAGCAAGTTAAAACATTTCAATGTAACTGGCAATTGCATAGCTATTTAGACAATGTCAAAGTATCAATTGATGTTTTTATTCAATATTTTCCCATTTATTAAGTATAATCCCCAGTACTGTTCTGTACCCCTCCGAGCCATAAAAAAAGGCCAACTTGTAATTAACTATAATATAATCAACGAACATAAGAATAAAGATTAGAAAACAGAAAAGATAAGGTAAACTCATTAAAGACAAACTTCACACATAATGCCCAGTGTAGGTGATATTTAGTTTGTCGTTGTGCTCGATATCATTATAGCACACCACATGGGGAAAAAAAACAATAATGTCGAGAAACGTTTGCATTTGCTTGGCGATATTCATTTTGGAACCAGAACATACTGATGATCTGAAAATTCCAGCTAGAGCAACTCTTTAGGGCAACAGAGGTTAGGGAGGGCTTAATTGCATGGGGTTTTTTTTTTTTTTTTTTGTAATATACACACGATACAGGCTGCCAGAAAATGGCAGGGAAATAGTAGGAAAGTAGAGTCACATAACTGACAAAAAAAAGCTGTCACTGGTCACTCTTGAGAGAATGAATTTTTATCTGTAAGAAGACACAATTACCTTGAGAACGCAGTGTGCTGACAACGGAACTACCTGATGACAAAGATTAGATTTGTTCTTAAATATATTTGCACAAGACAACAAAACAAAAACATCTAAGAATAAATAAGTTAACAGTAAAATATAGTACAGTTTTTAATTGTTACTTTTATTCTGAAAAACAGTACACTGAAGGGTCTATAGCAGGTATGGAGGATGGTGAAACTTACTGTTTGCGTCTTTTTTCTGGCTGCTGGGGGTGGTGGCCCAGTTGACTTTAACCTCCTATAGAAAAAAAAGTATGCGTTACAAACCCAGGTGTTCTTCTGCAGGTGAAAATAAGATTTCTGGTTTCATGGTACATGAAAGTCTCACCGAATGTTATACTTTGATATACATTCATTAAACCTGTTTTAAAATTCAATAAAATCAAACACTTACCGTTAGAAGCTGCAGCTCCAGTGCTAGGAGTGGGGATAGAGGAAAAATGCATGTGGAGGGGTTTCTGCAGAACCCCAATGCATCTGGAAGGGGGGGTGTTATGAGCATTTAAAGGGACCATTTGGCTATCATATACATGGAAGTAAAGGATGGCAGTAGCGTCCTTTAAGGTTAGTTATTTATTGATTTATACAGCACCATCGTGTTTCACAGCAGTGCTGCCCTATTCTTCTGCTTATTTCAATCTGAAACTCTCCCATTAGCATAATGTTGAAAAAGTGCTACCAGAAATGTTAATGAGCACAGTGGATGTGTTATTTATCCAATGCCAAGCACATCAGATGCATTAATGTTCTGTGTGAGATCTGAAGATCTGTCCATCTACATATTTGTGAATCTCTGGTTCACATTAACCATCAAAATACTACATAACTGAAGCCTACCTTCCCCATGATCTTCCGGCCGTTCATCGCTGCTAAAGACGCAGCTGCATGGCGGTGTTCGTAGAACTCCACAAAACAATATGGATCATTCCCAGCAGTCTGTTCAAAAATACATCAGATTGGAGAAGAGAAAAAATGTTAAAAACAAAAAGGTTCCGTGTGTTTAATAAAGGGAAATAGAACAAAGAAGAGAAAAACTAATGTGGCAACAATTCTTTGAACCACAGCCAGCTTCTTTTGGTTGTGAAGCAGCAGTGGCCGCTCCCGGAATTACTCCCCCCCCCCACTAGATAACGATGCGTTATTGCACTCTTGTATACTGTTTGTAGAAGTTCAGCGGTGGGCATGCTAAAAAGCTTCAGGGATTGCACACAGGCGATCTACCATTCACGTGTGGGGTTAATACAATAACATTTGTGTCAAATACACAGATGAGGCATAAATGATCTTTCCCCTTGGAAGTAGTTTTAACATTCCCTGTCACCGCTGCTGGATTTGCCGGGGACTACAAGAAAATGGGCCGATATATAAAACTTATCTGACAAAATACATCAACTTTACCACAGACTGCAGACCCCCGAGACTTACATCCATGATCATCTTGCAGCTTTTGCAGGGACCAATCTGGCTAAAGACCTGGAGAATCAGCGCTTCGGTCACATCCCTGGACAGGTTTCCCACATATCTGCAGTGAGAAAACACGATGAGTATATTGACGAGGTGATATCAATAGGATCCAGCGAGATATTTGTAGGAAACTTATTTTACTCCGGTACCATCCATGCACATTATAAAAAAGAAAGTTTTCTTATTTTCTTTAAAGATTTAAAGTAGAATAATCTCTGGTTTATTAATCCGGTAAATCCAAAACAGATATTCTGTAACAGCTCATGGCGCAAACTGCTCAGGACACCACCTTCCCTGCCTAGACCACAGCTATATTATTGTATAAAACGCGCCCAATGACTGCAGGGGACATGTTTAATAGGAAATGAACCCTGTATAATGTAATATTTATACAGAAAGAACATCCCAGGGAGCACATCTAGAAATACAATGGCACGGGAGAAAGGCAGAAATAAACTGGACGTAAACAACTGTACAGAGATGTCAATGATTAGCGACCTTACTCCTACTATCCAGAGGGATTCGTTAGCCCACTTCATATATTTATGAAAATGTCATGGCAGCCAGGGAGAGAGTGCATAGCGATGGGTCACGGGGTCAGATACTCTATGCGGTGGGACGATGCGCTGCTCATTACATACTCTGGTTTGGTTCTGGTTAATGTATTATAGATGTGTAACTATTCCTGCAGCATTGGGTCTGTGCGCAGGTAAATAGCCCGGGACAGAGCAGTTTTTATCATTAATCCTGCGCCAGGACATTGGAGGCAGCAATCTGTATCCGCTCGGCTAATCGTTTTACAGACTGCCTGCTGCCATTACTAAAACATAAAATTACATAGAAATTCTTCAACTTCCACCAAAGTGTCTCAGATAAGAGCTCTGGTGTTTGCCATGTCTGACATATCAGTAATTTACTTTAAATATTTTTTTTTCTTTCTTAATTTGAGTTGCATATCAGCAATGTATGTGGTATAAGCTCTGTCGCTTTAGTTCACGACAAACACTCCTTACACTGCCTGAGAGAAACAATAGCACAGCCCGGGCCTGACACCCTAATGAAAGCCTATGTAGAAGCCGTAAAGCATCAGCTCAGTGTGGCGATTGAACGGGGATTCATCCGAAATATCACATGACTGACAACAATGGCGGCCACCAGCTCTGCAGATAAATGTAGATTGGAACAAAAAGAGATAAAACCAGGTGTTGTCAGCATTGGCCTGCATTACCGCGTACAGCGCTGTCTCTTATGCTTAAGAAGATACGTTTTAAGAGAACGTTCCAAATGAACCTCAACATTCCGTTTGATTTTTTGGGGGGTTTTGGTTTTTAGACACCAACCTATCAGTGTCTGCTATTGAGTCACATGACAATCAAGCAGGCGCTACAATATAACATATAAACTACTGTCTCTGGAATGGTGTTTCTACAGCATTTAGCTACAGCCGTGTTAAATGTATTAGTTTCTTTAAATACAGGCATTTCCAAAACGTCACTCGAAGATAACAGAGCTACAATAGAAATAGAAAAAGATACATTTCTTACATTTGAAAAGATAGCACTTAGTAGAAGAAAACATCACAAGAGAACCCTAAAAGCGCGAGGCGACAGCGGTGTATTCATACTGATACATGCCATGAGAGAACAAAAGGTAAACCATCGCATCTTTAAAAACGTTGCCAATCGCAATAGAAATATAAAAACAGGATAAAATAAGTACATCTCCCTAAATGTATTCCAGTTTAACTTTACTAAGAGGCTGGTAGATGAATGGAACAGCCTCCCAGCAGACGCGGTAGAGCCGAACACAGTAAGGGAATAATGCGTAGGATAAGCATAAAGCTCTACTGAATCTAAACCAAGCCCAAGGATTAAAAACTTTAAAGCCGGAAGAAAAGAAAAAAGAAATCCCAAAAAACAGGCAGATTAGGTGAGCTGAATGGATCTTATTTACTGTCAATTCCATGTTTCTAATTATTGCACAAAGAATTTAGGAAAGCAGATACAAAGAGGAAGAAACATCAGAAAATCGGAAAATCGGAATTTATGCCAAGAAAACGAGCAGAAAAACAGATTTCTCAACACTACAGGAAGGGATAGCGACTCGGGAAGCCGTATACCGCTGGCGGGGAGGCAAAGAAAGCAAGCGATAAGCCAGGCAGGAGTGCGATAATACAAATAAATACATTTCATTAAACGCTTATCTTAAACATATGACTTATTCCTGCACAAGACCCAAATACCCTCTCGCTACCAGTAACCAAATCCCTTCATGATCAAACAAACACGGCGTGAAATAACGTGAGGATGGAATAAAATGGGAATCCGTAAGGAAGTCTTCATTTACCGAAATGGTGGTAGATAAGTGGAGCAGCACCCCAGGAAAGGAGGTTAGATGCTAAACTAGCAAGGAATTGACATAAAGCTGCCCTGAATCTAGGATTAACATCTGGGCCGGAATGATTATCTGCTGTCATATTCTATGCTTATAGTGAATGTAAAGAAATGAGGTTTAAGTAAAATAAATGTATACTCGTCTCCTTTAAGGAAACAATGGCCGCCAGTCACCTCACATAAAAGGCATTACCGGATCATCACAGCTGGCAGAGACGGTAAGATAAAGGGAGGGGTCGGGGATATAAGGCTACGGTAACAAGGCAAGAGCAACGGCAGTAAATATGGACATAATAAACAAAGCACAATATGCTACACTTCCATATCAACAGCTGGACCCTCCATAACTCCCAATACCTCAGCCGGGCCATAGCGATACCAACAGGCCTCAGTATAGTAAATCTAAGGCCTCTGTCCACAGACACCAGGAAATAACATAAGCAGTTGTACCCGACCACGGCCGCTAATACCATGCCCGACAGCACCGTGTCCGCCACGATGAGGGCGTGCAGGCAGACTAGCGATAAAGACCTCAGAACTCACAGGGTCTTGGGTAGCTCTTCGTCCATGGCTACAAGCTCCGGGCCCCGCTATGTCCGAAAGAACAGGCGGGAAACCCGGTACAGGTGGCGGGGGAGTTTCGATCCCGACTGACTTCTGTTTGGAGATGAGGGCGACGTGGCGTAAAGTTGGTCTCCGCTCTGTGCGTTTTCCTCCTCTGTATCGGTCCCAGTCCACCGGCTCCCACTGCCCGGCCTAGAACAATGCCAGAGAAACCGTCACCACAAGATGGCGGCGACGGAGGATGGCGCAAGCGCGGGTTCAGGACCCCAGCGCATAGCTGTCCTAGTTAAGCGCCTGCACGGGAATATAATCATTTATATTACACGAAACCGCATTTGGGATATTTTACAATGTAAAGCGTTACTTAAAACGAAAACAAAAACACATTAAAAAGTCCACTGTATAAAAATAAAGTGTTGTTTTATGTTATGGGAAAAGAAAAGCGAGTGCGCCGCCCGGGAATCGAACCCGGGTCGCAAGAATGGGAATCTTGCATGATACCACTACACCAGCGGCGCTGCTGATGTACACGTCTTCCATCTGACTATCGAAACAAGTCTGTGAAAAAAATACCACTACAAGAAAAAAAATAAAATAATAATAAAAAATTAATACATACTATATATATATATATATATATATATATAATATATATATAGATGTACACGTCTTCCATCTGAAACAAGTCTGTGAAAAAAAAATAACACTACAGAATAAAAAAAAAAAATAATACTAAATTATATATATATATATATAGATATAATATATAATAGATAGATGTACACGTCATCCATCTCACTATCGAAACAAATCTGTGAAAAAAATACCACTACAGAAAAAAAATATATATATATTTGAAATATATAAACGGATGTGCTTTTCAAATAACTTTGCATTTGGAAATAAATAAGAGACAGCTGGCGTCTAATTATACACCGAGCACCAATAAATATGACTTTTGGAAATAGTTTACAGGGTTGCAGCATCATTTCCCTTTCCCTAAATGCCACAATACTGGATTATCCTGCTCAGAAGCCTATAAAAATTTATAGTATTATCGACTTCTGGAAATTCATTTTTTCTCTCCTTCACCATCACAATATATGTTTTGGAGGAGAGGGCAAGGTTTACAATGTAGTCAGTCTAGCAGCAATTAGCAGGAGGACCACCAGGTTCTCCTGTGGTAGGAGGTGGGCGCTGCCGTTGGACGATTCATGTCGGAGATATTTGGTTCAAAATTAAGAAACTATTCTCTGTCCTGAATTTATCTTCCCATCCAACAATTACAAAGGATGTGTAAATCAAACGGCTTTCACCAGGAGACGATGAGGTGGCCCTGGCGCTTTAAGGCCAATGGCCACCAATAACACAAGTGGGGCTGATGGCTGCCTATAAGAGGCTACAGCACCCAGCCAGACACATCCGGCCGGTGGTTGCGCAGTGCTGATCCCGATAAAGGGGAAGTCAGCGTGGAGACGAAATACAGAAACATCCCCAAAAATCCCCACATTACTAGGAGTTTATATTCTGTGTATGAATCATTGGTGATTCTGATCCTGATATTAATACCAGCCAGACGCACACATTTATCTTCATAACAACTATAAAGTCATATCCGTCAAGGCTAGGGTTGCCTTATTGGCCACTTTTGGATACATATACATTTGACATGTTGCTGGCCAGAACATATACAGCACTGTCCTGCAAGATGTGGGATAGTGGGATGTGAGTAGATGATTACCTTCTGTGAATTTATACATCCCACATACTGCAGGACATGCGGGGCCAGACGAGCACACGAAGCAATTGTTCCAGGGTCTTGGTGTTCTGAGGGGCCCCTTCACCAATTACTCCAGGGACCCGGCCCATACCTTTCAGCTGCTCCACAAAGCAATCTTATGAAGACATAGGCAAGAAGGGGTCGTCGTCCCTTTATATCCATTAATTCTATGAGTCCCTCTAGTGCTCAGAAGTCATTATCCCTCTAAACACGAAGAGCTTAGCTATATGCACAGTATGCATTGAGTGCGTGGTATAGCATCAGGACCTGTTAGGACTTGGCCGATTGGGGCTGACTGGAGACAAATGTCTGGCCTGTCTCAACGCATCATTTTATGACACGTTGAGTCACGTCACAATTTCACATGAAACCTATATGTTATCACAATCTAGTCCTGATCGTACGTAGGACTGCAGAAACCATGAGGGAGAATCTGCCAGGTTCATGGAAAAACCATCTGGATCTTTTTGTAAAGACATCAATAGTACACAAATGCCAACAGTCTCAATTTAGACAGAACGGTCCCAAAAACACTGACTACCAATGGCATGTAGTGAAAAAAGCAACTACATTTCATGAGCATTTTATTTAGGTGTCTGATGTTTTCATATTGTAGTAACTACTTGGCATGAAGTTGACATCTTCTGTAGCTTAACACCGATGTTGGCCCAATAAAAGGTATCACCTCCCACAAAACACTACATTTTTCTCTTTGGATAACATGGTGGGAGCTGTAACGTTTCATGTGCCCACGTAGTGACTGCTTTGGGCCTGATATGTTCCTATCCTGACATTAAAAGATTGATGAAGATTGGAACAGCTGTATGCAGGTGGAATGCTTGGGAAACTCCTACCATTCGGCTCTGTATGGACTTTTTCCAGAAACCCACCCAGAAGGTGCCATAGAAGCTTGGTGCCTAATGTATAGTGTTAAGGACACTTTGTGGTTGGCCAGGAACCGCTTGATCCTGGGTAGTGTTAGGGATATTAATGAGACAAAATAGGCAAAACCAATATTTTATCACACACGCAAAATAACGACGCTACCCAATATTGTAGTACCACCTCCACAATATTAATTTAAGGAAATACCCAATATTTTATCTCTGAGGATCGGGTCACTGTCCGAGACTGACGCAGACTCATCCTCGACTCCATCATTGACAAGAGGAGTCCACGCACTCCTGATCTCCTGATCTCCTTTTTGACGGAAGGCTAATATTCTTCAATGTGTTTTTACCGTACGTCATGTTGCTGACTGTTTCTGGTGTACGTCTCTTATAGATAGTACACGGACGCTATCGCTGTATATTTTTGGTGAAGTTGCTGGGGTTTGTGTTCTGCGCCGCAGTTTACTGCGTATCTAACGTATGTGCTGTTCCTGAATAATCCGAACCTGGACGATTCGGCTCTTTTTGGTGGGAGAAGTGGAGGTGCTCTTGGGTGGTCCCACTCATATGACCAAGAAGATCCCGGGCGCTGATGGAAGAGGTGGCATAACCCCAACAGGGAGGATCGGTTTCCACCCCATTGCCGAGCGCTTTTTGGTCGCCCTCACCCTCTTCTTCACATAGTTAAATAGGTACCTTGGGCTTAAAGTTAAAAAATAAACGTTATGGGTGGCAAAACAGTGATATTGTCTATTTAACTGGCTATTGTTGTTCCAATAAATGTATGTGCAAAATATCTTCATAGCAAATGTGACATAATTCATACATTATAATGCCGGGTGTGCAGGGAAAGAGTCCATTTTTAATGGTAAATGTCACGTGTTCCTTTATTTGCCCCCTGGGGGGGGGCTTTATCAGCGGCATATAATGCAATAGATGGTTTCATCACTAAGATTAATTTACCCCAACAAAGTGCCTTCTGTTTTGATATAGTAACGTTCATATAAACGTTACAGATAAGCCGTAGCCGGGAGAAGAAATCCACCGGTGTGGGTGGTGCGTGGAGCCCATGGGCAGGTCGCGCATGCGCAGTGAGCAGGCTCCAGGACGTGCATTGGAGTCAGTATGAAGCAGCTCGCTGGGCTCATGGTCGCCTTTTGGGTCTTTCTAGTGGGCAGCCTGCGGGCTGTTGTGGCCCAGGAGCTCCGGTTTCCGCCTAACAGGATAGGTAATATGCCAGGGGTAATTTGCTGGGGGGTATGGGTAGTGTGGTGTGTGTGTGTGCGGAGGGTCTGCCTGCTGGGAGGTGTGATGGGAACACCTGCAAGCACACGTTACCGTGATGAGGGGTGCTTTGCTTGGGTACAGAGGGTAATACTGCGTAGCAAGGGAGTAGTAGATGCAGTGCTGCATTATAAGGCGTGGGCTGATTACCTCTCTCCTGATAACACTTCTTGGCACTTTGTATTTCGCCGTCTTTAATGCCAGAGTCCAGCCTGTGCCTAGTCAGCGATCTTCACCTTATTGTGATGTTTTAGTGCTTGTGTTAAAAAGGTTGTGCAGGAGTTTCCAGTTCCATTCCCTGGCCACAAATGTTATGATGACTTGGGGGGGGGGGGTCGTATATTAACACACAGTACAAAGTTTCAAGCACCTGGTGACCTCTGCAGAAGGGGGGGGGTCCATAAATTATACACCTAGAGAAAATCCTGGCAGTTCATGTTCTTCGAGAGAAAAGCCTCTGAACAGAAATGAGAACCCATTGAAAGCTTTGGGGCCCCTTCAAAAACCAACGTAGAAGCCGGACGCACACGGGGAACAAAGGACGTGAAACCCTGATCCAGCATGATACAGTGATTCAAGGAGCTGACAATCTAGTGACACTCTGTTCACTTATAATAGAGATATTGTGCTTACGTTTCATTACTGGGCAAAAGTGAAAAAATACGAAAAAAAACAAATTAACTCAGAAGCCTTACAATTACGTTTAACTATGAAGGCATCATTTTCTGCCCTATCTTATCTGCGGTTTGTATTAAATCGGCTAACGTTTTAAAATAACCTCTTTTTTTTTGTAGCTGTTGTGGGAGCTGGAATCGGAGGATCATCTGCTGCGTATTTTCTGAGGCAGAAATTTGGGAAACACGTCCAGATTGATTTGTTTGAAAAAGGAGAAGTCGGAGGCCGCTTGGCTACTGTGGACATGGAAGGTGGCCAATATGAGGCTGGGGGATCAGTCATACACCCCTTAAATCTGCACATGAAAACATTTGTTAAAGAATTGGGTGTGTACATTGTATATTTTATATGTGTATATGCGCTGCTTGTATACACTATACTGTACAATATAGGGTCTCTTAACCCATCTCCAAGGGCCAGATTTAGGAATTGTCTGCATAAACCCTGACAATTGGTGGACCTTGAGGATTGGTACCATGAAACTGATATAACATGGCCCGGTACGGTACGGAGCTTACAGTCTAGTGACGCCCTTTGTGCTTTTATGACAACGCTTTAGATAGAATGGGATAATGCGATGGGAATTCTGAAGTTTACCAGATATCACATCTCCCAATCCAACGTTTTTTCAGTCCAGGACTTTCCTCCTCATTTAGTCATCTTTCACCTATTAGGTTGCCGATTGCTGTCAATTTGATCAGTTAGCCTTTGAAAGGGTTGGCACTGATTGAAAGACCCCACTCGGCTCTGTGGAGTACGGAATGTAGTAGAATGGGAATTTATTAACCGAATCTTCTTATAATGTAACATTCTGCCCCAAGAAGCTAATAATCTAGTCACATGATGACACATAATATAGAGCTGAACATTAAGCGGTGAAGGTCTAACTCTCAGGGCAAGGAATTGTCTGATGGAGATCTCTTCCCAGAGAGCCCAGAAACCTGAATAGCACACAGCTTGCAATAATCAGATTATTTTTGAGCTGAAATGTTTTTTCTGGTCATTCCCTCTGTTGAATTTGCTGGCTAACGATTCGGTGTGTTCACCCCGCAGGTCTTTCTGTCCGTGCACCGAGCGATAGCCTGGTTGGGATTCATAACGGAGAAGACTTTGTTTTCCAAGAGAGCCACTGGTTCATTGTTAACATCGTCAAAATGCTGTGGCGTTACGGGCTCAACTTTCTGCGCATGTACATGTGGGTGGAAGACATGTTGGATAAATTCATGAGGTAGGCACTTCTGGCGCACATCTTCCAAGTGTCCGTCTCTGAGAGCCTTTCTGTCCTTCTATAGCACGGTGTTCTGCAGCCATAAAGGTCAAATATATACATGTAAAACCAGCAAATTAGTTATAGTCTGGATAAAACACACTTTGTCTTAATGCAATATAATACATAAATACATAAAAAAGGTCACAAATTGCATACAAAAGGTCTGTGGCCCCTGTCGTATCTCTTACTGTACCCCCTAAACACGAGGTATGACATAATCCGGACTGACGGACTAAGACAATGTGCTATTCATTTGAAGTGTCTTTGGCGTTATTCACATGTGTTCGATTCTTTTGTTGTTTCTCATAGGATATACCGCTATCAAACCTTTGATTATTCATTTTCCACAACCGAGTCATTACTTCATGCCCTAGGGGGTAATGACTTCATGACGAAATTAAATGTTACCGTTGACGAGGCCTTGCAAAGGGCTGGCTTCTCCCAAAAGTTCATCGATGAAATTGTAACCCCTGCCATGAGAGTTAACTACAATCAAGGAGTGAAAATCAACGGCTTTGTAGGTGAGGACCTTACAACACACAATACATAAGGGGCTTACATGGCTACCTGGCTGTAATATGACATAGATCGAGATAGATATCAAATCAATCATATATATGTAATATGTACACTACATGACCAAAAGTATGTGGACACCCCTCATACTCTCTCAATTTAGGATGCCACCTTTGCCACATGGCAGTTGGTGACATTTCTTCCCAGATTTATTGTGAAGTGGAAGCATTGAGGGGTAACAGCAGCTCAGACAACACACACACGCACACGCAGCGGGGCCGATGACTCCTGTAGAGCGTATCACAGAGGAGGGATAATGGCCGGGGGCTATTTTTTCAGGGTACAGAGGCCTAAGCTTGAGATCTAGGCCTTCGTCCAACGTCACTGCCTGACCAGTGGCTCTTCTCGATGAATGGGCTCCCAGGAAATTGGAAAGTCTTCCCAGAAAGGTGGATGCTGTTATAGCTGCAAAGGGGGCACCAACTACATATTAATGCTCATGGTTTTGGAATGAGATGTCCAACAAGCTCATATAGGTGTGATGTCAGGTGTCCATATAAGTATAGTGTACATGTGTGAGGTTGTTGGGTTTTTTTGTGGTAAATAATAGATTTTTTCAATTTCTGATAACATTACATATGTGTATTTGAGAATCTCACCTCCCAGCCAGACAAAACACATCAAGCCTATAACATCCTGTATTCCTAGTTTATTAAAACTTGGACCGCGATGTGAATGAGGAAATATCAATAGTATTTATTTGAAGACTATTTTTGAGATGGTGCAAACACACAATAATTGGAACAGTTTTATGTATTTTATTATTTAGTTTAATTTCATTATTTTTATAGTGTCTGTTTTGTGGTAAGGAACAGTAACCAAAACTCCACTATTTTCTTAACATACTTAGCCCTATACTGATTTATTTCCATTTCAATAGTGAATGCAATGTCGTCAAGACAACTTTCCTGCCCATATGTAAGAATTTTAATCCCTTTTTTACATTTCTTTATTTCATTTTAGGCGCGGTGTCTCTGGCTGGTACTGATTCGGGTCTCTGGTCAGTGGAAGGTGGAAACAAGCTTGTGTGCACTGGGCTCGTGTATTCCTCAAAGGCCCAGCTAATTCAAGGCACGGTCACCTCCCTGCAAGAGAAAGTCCGTCCCTTGAAATCTGGTAAGTAATAAAAAAAAAAAAAAACAATAATGCCTTCATTAAAATGCTACACTGACCCCTCATACAGGAAAGTCTGATAAAGAAATGTCCAACCTAGCCACCATCTAAAACCCAAAATGTAGCCTTTATTTAGCATAACATACGCCTTCTAGGGGCAGAAGTTTCTCTTTTATTTTATTATTTTTATATTTTTTGCAATGCTTTAGCTTCTATTGTCTTACAGGAGGTACAGTAAAACTGTACGAAGTAAGCTATGAGACCAGCACAGGGCCCGGTCTGGAAATGTATGATATCGTGGTGATAGCGACACCTCTCAACAAGGATGTCTCCAACATCAGTTTCTTGGGGTTCAATCCTCCCATAGATACCTTCTCTAAGCGATATCAGCAGACAGTGGCCACGTTTGTTCACGGACAGCTCAACTCTTCGTTCTTTGGATGTTCGTCACCTTGTCGATTTGAGGTATCGGAAATCTTAACCACCGATAACCCCAAGCTGTTTTTTAGCAGCGTTGGCGCCGTCTCTCCTGTGAAGGCAAAATCTGATTCTGAAGCTTCCCAGCCCACTGGTCTGAAAGTGTGGAAGGTCTTCTCTCCAGAGCCTCTGACAAAAGATCAGCTGAACCTGCTGTTTAAGTCGCACCATGCAGTGAGTGAAAAGAAATGGCTGGCTTATCCTCTGTACAGCCCCCCGGAAAAAATGCCTCCCATTATACTCCATGATAGGATCTACTACGTTAACAGCATTGAACTGGCAGCCAGCGCCATGGAGATGAGTGCCATCTCTGCCAAGAACGTGGCTCTGCTTGCCCATCATAGGTGGTACGGTAAGGATGGACAGATCGACCAGGAAGACTTAACAGAGCGGCTTAAGTCTGAGTTGTAAATCGGAATGTGGAACTTGCACACCATGGCTCACGAAGGATGGACAGATCAGTTAGAGAGACAGAACAGAACGCTGATTTTTTTTTTTGATGCTATATATTCATGTTAATTTGTTAATTTGTTTCTTTGTCAATTTGAATGAATGCTAAATAATGGTAATTCAGTTTTTAACCTTTGTTTAATATTCCCCTGCCTTGTCATCTTTTTTTTTTTTCTTTCTTTCTGAACTCAGGGAAGTATCAATTTGATTTTTCTTTACAATAAGATATATATATATTTGGATAAATACATTTTGTATTCCGAGGTCTATTATATTTACAAATTGGTTTAAAGCCCCAAATGTTTTGTTCCCTTTTTTTTTTTCACTCTTGAATTGAATATTCTTGGCTTCCAGACAACTCTATTGTCTGTGGTCTTTCTAGCTTTATATCCAGCAGACTACCTACATTTACTTATGCAGAGTATACATACATTACATATATAGATAGATATGCAAAATATACATACATTATATATCTATATATGTATATTATACATAAGTAAATGTAAATAAGTACAAAATGTATTATATATATATATATATAATGCAGATATGCAAAAGTGACATGCAACGTAGACTTGAGCAGAATTAAAGCTGCATCATCCCTCCTAACCGATTGCCTACATGGTCTTATTTATAAAACGGCGGACGTTAACCCCTCTCTGACTGCCAAGTGTCAGATCTAACTGCAGCCCATCCGAAGCATTAGAGATTACAAAGGAAAATTACAAAAGCATTTTCCTAAAAACCTACACTTTTCTTACTCTAAGGACTACCCTGCCCCTTATCCCTGCTTAAACCCCAATCATCTCTTGGTTTTATCCAGATTCAGAATAGCCGTACGCCTGTCCCGTGTGTGATTCTATTCCCTCACCGTATTAATCCCCAACCTTTCTATTTCACTTACTGATCACACGCTACAGTAATTAGGTTATATGTATATAATAGTATCCTGATTACAGGTGCCATGTAGAATGCATTGAAAGCACATATATTATTGTATATGTTCGTGTGTATGTATATGTGCGTGTAATATATATATATATATATATATATATATATATATATATATTATATGCACCGCAGTGGACTTCCTCATGAAAATGCTTTAAAAAGTACTTAAGAGATAAAGATACAGCATGTGGAAATCAACATGAAATTAGTAACATGAGCGCTGTGAATATTAGCTGATACTGCGCATGTTGTGAGAATGCCGGCTTAGCCTTTATGCCCTTTGGAGCATCTCATGGCTACTTGCCGGTAAATGGATCAATCTGATCTATAACGACGTGTGATTTGATCAGAATAGAGCATAATGTGTCTCTCTGTTCTGTAATGTTGCGCTCGTAGTAATTTACTGCATTAGTGGGAGATTAGAATTGAGTTTGTCGGACATTTGATTCCAGAATTCTGATTGGGAAACCGAGTTAAAAAATTCAGTTCGAGTACTTGAATGTGTGTTTTTTTATGATGGGGTGAAGGGAATGATGTTTATTCAAAGATTGCTTTAGTCTTAACCGGTTCCCTTTGTTGTGGTCGCAAAAAAGTTCAAACCTAGCACCAATTTGCAATCAAATAAAAAGATGATCAGAATCAATGTAAGGGAAAAAGTCTCGAACTCACAGGGATGGAAGTTTTTTTCCGGGGGCGGTCCAAAATAAAAAAAGGAAACGTACAAATATGTATAAATAATTTGAAGTTGCGGTATTAACACACACACACATATGTGCGCCTATATAATTCTGTGTATACTTATCATTACGTTCTCCATAATTTATATTTTTGTCGGTGGTGTTTTCGATACGTAACATCATGAGGATTTGATGGCGTTCAGCATTCTTCCCCTGTAAGACGGCAGGTATACTGGTGATACTGGCATTTACTGGAGGGCTGGTTTTAGATCCACAAAACATCGGTGTCACATCAACTTGTGTAGTACGTGCATGGAGTTGCTACCTGGTAGAGATGGTATGGCCAATTTCAGTATGTGATGGGTTAATTCGATTGTATAGGCATGTGGTGCCAAAAGGTCTTTTAAGATAAATTGCTCTTTTGAAGCTGGGACTCCAACCAAGGCCCTCTGCAAGGCGTGAAATCTTACAGTGGAGGTGCCTCTATGTCTACTTGATCCGCCATATGCCTGTATCCCCTCATAGATACTGGATTCTTTGATATGCTAAGTGACCAGTAGCAGTCAGGAAAACCATTTCATATCCAGGTCATATCCAACACATACATCAATAATAACCCATATATTCATTATCATACCTCCTTGTGTGCATACCTAGAACGGGGAAAGCGCACCCTACAAAAAGAATACAAACATGGCGGCGCAACTTAAACGGTTTGGAAGGAATTGTGAAGTCTATGATGTTCAGTCATAAGTAGCAAGTGTGACATATCTATGACTTCATAATTTACAAGAAATTCATAAATGGATGAATTATTGCTGTGGCGAGTGCAGGAGGGACGATACAATGAAAATAAGTTATTTTGACTGAAATGTTTCCACAACACATGGGAGAGGTCACTTTTGGTACCCCTTCCCTCCGCTTATACCACCTCTGGGCCGGCTTGGAAACTCGAGATGAACTGGGAAAGAGTATAAAGTTAATGAGAGGAAATTGGTCAGTGTGCTTATGAGGGGCCAAGATCTAATTTTTCCTCGCCGGAGCCCTACGGACAGAAAAACTGTTACTTGACCAGTGAGTAGTTAGGTTTTCTGTAATTTTCTCCTTTTTATTTTATCTGTTGGTGTAAATAATCTGTTTATCATCTTTTTTTTTTTGTATGCACTGATTTTTTTGTTCATAATAAATATTCCTTTATTAAGTTCTGCCTTTGTCTGGTAAAGACTCGCGTTACCTGATTGGTAATTTTAAATTACGTAATTATTGTGTTAAAATATACTGTGTGGGTTTTTAGTCTGATTCACTTGGGGTACCAAGACACCCCATTTCTAAATTGTCTTGGTGGTGGCAGCATTATTCTGATATTTGTTATATCATTATAGTTAATTGCGGGTGGTATTAAGGGTGGATATTTGTATTTTTATCACTATTTCCGGTCTAGGGCAGACAGAAAGACCTACACTAAATGTACATGTCCTCTCCTGCGGCACACTTTCTTAGACCAGTGATTTGTTCTCATTTGTAAAGGACCGCCGTTGTATGTGTTTTAACCTGTTACCTCCGCTGTCTGCTTTTATTATGTACTTAGTAGGCCAGACATGGAATAAAGGAACCGATGCAGAGTATTGATTGTCAACGTTTCACCAGCTGAGGTCCATTGGTGCTGCTGGGACATGGAAGAGGTGTATGTAACGGCGTTTAACAATAAGTCGAAGTGGACTGGGAAATGTGTACATATATATATATATATATATATATATATATATATATACACTATATTCTTCTGGCTCGCAGTTGCCTGTTTATTTACATCCAGATCTACTATTTTTCCATCAGCCCGATAGACCAGCTTTAGGAGACTGGAGCAGCTGTGTGACAATCAATCCAGTGCCAGTAACTTTCATTATGTCAACATAGAATAACATTTCTTTGAAGCTCTACACCATGCGCGAGGAAGTCTCCACTCCAGGATCTGGATAAACAATTCTTGTCAGATCTTACTTTTTGAATTTTTTTTGGTTATAGACGAATCGCTAGTAAATGTATGGACTTGTGAAGTTAGCTGCGAACATCCCTCATATGGCAGGCATACCGCTTCGCAATGCAACTGATACAAGTTTCAGACTAAATGAAACAATAAATAATAATAAAATTGGACTTATCACCATAGCAACTATTGAATGTTCCTGGTGCAATTCACTGTTTACTCGAATCACTTTTACACATAAATCCTTATGTTCCTTATACTATTACAGATGAACCATTGCTCTTGTCTTTCTCCCCATCCTTAACCCTCCTAAGAAGTTTCATTAGAATCTTGGGGGAGGGGGTAGCTAATTGATAAACTACCACTTCCCTTAGATCAAGCGCAACTCACTTGCTGTAATGGCGCTATATAAAACATATACCGGTATATATATAAATATGTGTTAAGTAGCAGTTTGTTTTGGATGGGGTGCTTGGAAGTCATAGAACTGATCCTAGTGACTGCTGATGTCTTGGCACAAACAAATCCTTGATTATCTGATCGAGTCTCTACCAGTCACACGATTGGGTTTACCCTAAACTGGTTGCAGAAGGCTTAACAGGATCTCTGTTCTACCAACCAATCAGAGCCCATCTGCATTTAAATGTATTACCCCACTCCCTGCCACATGCATTGGGGTAAATTCCCTCCACGATCTCAAATTCATCCCCGTGTCCATGTAATAAAGGGGTACTACGAATCCTAACCGTGCGGAGACGGACGCTGTGCCTTTGAACTGACAGGGAAGGTCTGCGCATGCGCAGTTGTCGTGAAGCGCTATGGAGCTGGGTGCTGGCTTGTTGTCCGTGTTCTCCGTGCTTATACTGGGCACCCTGCGGGCTGGGGTGGCACAGGAGCTGCAAAGACCTCCCAACAGGATAGGTAAATAATACCCTTGGCAAACCGCTACGGGTGGAGGGGGGCATACTGTTTGTGTGCATGGTGGTGTTAACCCTTAGAATGGTGTGGGCCAAACAGCGCACAAATGGTTAAGAGAGGGTGTGAAACTGGCGGGCAAGCTGTGCGGGGCGAGGGGTTTATACCCCCTCAGCATGTCTGCTGCCCGCTTTACACAACAGCCTCCTCATAACTCAGAACAAGTTTTAACTCTTTCACTCATGGGTAGTTTAGGACAGGTTGGGAATTTTGTATAGAAGTTCATTGAGCTAGAAACCCTTATACAATAATATATATAAATAAATGAAATACATATAAATAAAGTAAATACACACACACACACACACACACACAAACACACACACACACATATATGGCCATGCATGAGTGCACATGAGGATAAAGCCGCACGGAAATAGTAAATACACACACACAACACACACACACACCCCCACCCACCCATGCATGAGTGCACATGAGGATAAAGCCGCACGGAAATAGCCCCGCTGGGCCGTTGCCACCATGGACTGAGTACAGAGTTCCAAAGACATGTGAGGGGGACTGAAATGCAGGGCCGGTGGCTGCCCTGCCCTCTGTGCCCGTCTGTGCCAGCGCCTGTCAGTACGCAGAACAGCAGCGTCTTGGGGTAGCTTTTCTCCAATCAATCCAACCACAAGCGTCCGATATCTCCACGCGAGCGTCTGCACCCAACTTAAAATACAGCCTGTGAACAGACGTGGCTGCTGGCCTCTTATATAGTGCGCTTTGCATTAAAACAAGTTATTCTAGGGTCTTAACGCTATAGCAACCAATGGATGGGACGGTCCAACCAACAAGACTGTTCCGTTAGTTGCTATGGTGATAAGACCAACACTGCACCAGAATGCCTTGGATCTATTCCCTTTCTTACTGGCGACACGTCTTCCATGTTTTAATTATATGCATTATTAATGGCAAATGTTTCACCAATTACAAGAAACAGGCTGAAGAATAGCTTTAAGGAGTGGCGTGTGTACCATGCACACGATTAAACAACACGGAACAGACATGGCAGTTTGTTTCCTGAGATTCGTGGCACAAGGTGGCAAAAATAAAATTAGCAATAGAAGAGTTTTACCGAGAGGGTGGTAGGTAAGTGGAACAGGATCCCAGCAGAAGAGGTAGAGGCTAAAACCGTAAGAGAGTTTAAATTGCATAAAGCTATTCTGAATCTAAGACAAGACCAAGGACTGATTAAGGTCCGAACCGTTATATCAGGAATAATGGGCAGACTAGGCGGGTTGAGTGGGTCTGCTGTCCGATCCTGGGGTAGGATTTTATTAGTTGTTGACACTTTCATTTAGTCTCATGTTCGTCTGCGGATTATAGCCGATCCGTTCAGGGGCCGGATGTGGCAGTTTGTCAGACTGATAAAGCTGGGGCTGTTTTGACAGATAAATAAAGCGGATAGCACTGCTGGAAAAAAATTACTATTTTAGCAATACCGTATTTGCCTGAATATAGGCCGCACTTTCCCCCCCCACTTTAAGTCTTTAAAGTGGGGGTGCGGCCTATATTCGGGTTTAGCGCAGGGATGCGCAGTTCGTTCCCGGGCGCGGGTAAGCAGCAGGGTTAGGATCCTGATCCCCCGCAGCCCTGCAGGGGACCTGGATCCTCCTCTGGCAGCCCTTGGACGCAATGCGCTTAGACAACCTCCGCTGCCGGCGCTTCTGCCGGAGCTTCTATGATGGAGCACCGTCACGACAAAACCTTCTGGTGCTCCACCATAGAAGACCTGGACGAAGGGCCGGCAGCGGAGGTTTGCACGCATCGCCGCAGCTGGTGACAAGCTGGCCCCGCTAGACAGCAGGGGGTCTGGGGGTGCATTGTTAAGTCTGGAGGGGGCACTCCTAGGAAGCAGAGTGGCATATCAGGGGGTCAGAGTGGTATTTCTAGGGGGCATAAAGCATATCTGGGGGGGCAGAGTTGCATATCTAGGTGGCAGAGTGGCATATCTGGGGGCAGAGGGGCATATCTATAAGTACGGTTCATTATGAATTAAGGGGGGACCTTAAAATGGCTATTGGTTTTCTGTATATAACATATGCTGACAAACTGATAGATACCAAAAATGTTAGAATACATGTATTCCTGTTCATTAGATAAAATACTGTTTTACCATTCCACTAATGTGTATTTTTTCTTTAAAAATAATTTTTTCTTTAAAATTGCACCAAACTTTTAGGGTGCGTCAGTCTTTCAGGCAGAAACAGAACAGCGTGACATCCTCCACGACCCTGAATTAAATGTCTCCTCGGACTAAGCGTTGGTGAACTCCGCAAACACCGCAGCCTGTTCTTTGTATTCCGCTGCCGGCGGCTGGCGGGGAAAACACTTTTGTAACTTTTTTTTCTTTTGAATGTTGATTCTCTGGCAGCGAAATCGTTCTCTGTTCCCAAAAAGTTTCACTTTAGAGCTGGGAATTTTCTCAACAGCCACAGAGAACCCAGAATAATTCAAACAAGGGATTTCTGCGTTTATTATTCTGTAAAGATCCTCAGTAGCTTTATGTCTATGCCGTGCGCGTTTAAATACCCTCACTGTATTAGCCTCTACCACTTCTGATGGGAGGCTGTTCCACTTATCTACCACCCTCTGAGTAAAGTAAAACATTCTTATATTACATTTAAACCTGTGACTCTCTGGTTTTGGATTATGACCTTTACCTCCCCCCCCTGCACGTTGTTAGATTCCCTTTTACATGACAGGTGTTCTTATCGTGGTGAGGTGCAATAAGACTGCTGTCATACCCTAGTGATACCTTCAGACGTTTAGGCAGCCTGGGCACGGAGGAGCATTCTATTTATTATAGAAACCATGTTTAGCTTTAGGTAAGTAGACGAGAAGTGTATTTTCTAAAATTAAAATTTTAAAGTTTAATAAAACAGAAATGACGTGACTATTACATTTAGCCAGGTGTGAGTTATTCCATGTACATACGAGAGCCGTACAAGAGTTTTTGTGTTTTATTTCAGTGAATTACCAATTAAAGGTATAAATGTGTCTCTCGTAGCTATCGTCGGAGGAGGAATCGGAGGATCATCTGCTGCTTATTTCCTGCGGCAAAAATTTGGCAAAGATGTCCAGATCGATGTGTTTGAGAAAGGAGAGGTGGGAGGGCGTCTGGCCACGCTGGAAATCGGTGGTGCCGAGTACGAGGCTGGGGGGTCCATTCTGCACCCCCTCAATCGACACATGAAAACGTTTGTTAAAGAGCTGGGTATGTACATGATTTAGTTTATACATGCTGACCGGCACTTATCTCTATGGATAACATAACCAAGCCCTAACAGGGTCATTTACCACCGTTATTTTGCAGGTCTCTCTGTCCGCATGCGCAGCGGTGGCCTGGGTGGAATTTATAATGGAGAAGAATTTGTTTTCCAAGAGAGTAGCTGGTTTATTATCAATTTCATCAAAATGCTGTGGTATTATGGGCTGAATTCACTGCGCATGTACACGTGGGTAGAGGACATGCTGGATAAATTTGGACGGTACGTAAATGTAGAGCTTCTTATATTAATAGGTCATATAAATTATTTTTTTTATCACAATAAGACATGCTCTTGCCCTTTTTCGTCTTGCAGGATTTACAGCTATCAAAACTTCGACTATTCATTTTCCACCATCGAACGTTTACTTCATTCTTTGGGGGGCGACGACTTTACGACGAGGTTAAACACATCGATAGAAGAGACCATGCTGAATGCCGGCTTCTCCCAAAAGTACATTAACGACATAGTTTACCCATCAATGGGTGTCGATTTTGGACAGGGTCTCAAAATTAATGGCTTTGTAGGTGAGAACTATTTACGGTGCAGATACTTACATCAAATATGGAGAGCGTCATGTCCGAGGAGGTTCCGGTAGAACGTGGTTTCCGTGTATTTGATTTTGAGGTTGTATGCCTTCAAATAAGAGCAAACTTGGCTGCTTTGTACGGAATCAGAAAAATGTATTATTTAGTGGCGAGATCACAGGGGACGGCTGCTGCTATTCAGTCCAACCGGTGAACCATCCAAGCTCGGCCTAAACCGCATTCTGGCCGAGGTAGACAGGTCCGGGAGGTAAGGGTGCAGGATCTATGCCACAAAGCCATGCCATGAGAGCTACCTGCGTGACATGGATAAGGCTGGATACCGTGCTTTCGCACTGCGGATTATTCATGTTTATGTGTCTTCAGACATTAAGAAATATGTTTTAGATAAATTTACATGTTTAGCTACTTCATGCATGGCACATGCTTTATCTTGTGCACTTTTGTACAAACTAAACATATGTTATCCCCTTCACATGCATGATGGTGCTCCTTGCCATCTTGGTCATCTATCACAGTCATGCTAGGAGTAGTTTGTGGTCACATGATCGATGTCATCATAGTGTTCGGTCTCTCTTCCTTTTCTTTTAGTTACAGCTCTGTTGGGTGGGAATTCTAAATAGTCACGTCATATGGCATGTTAAGAGACTTGAAGTTGCCAAGAAGGTTATTTTAGTAAACAGGTGACTTGGTAGTGGCTTCTATCAGAAACTCGAATTTTTTTAGTGCGTTGAATCAGTAAGAGCCGTCTCTATCTCTGCTAGGCGTCTTATCTTGAACCTGCCCGCTTTGTCTTTCTATATCTTTCCTTCTGTGTGCCTTGCCTCTGGACAGAAATCTTTTCACATCTTATAACGAGGGAAGGGAGCTCAGTAGCCCAAACGGTTTACAGCAGCGTGTACACATTTCTAGAAAGAGGTTCCCATAGCTGCCGTGATGCCATCAAAATACCATTACGTTGCATTTCCCTTTAAGTTTTCTATGTTTAGAATATGTACTGTGACTTTAATTGTATACGAAGTGATCTACTGACCCCCTTGCTCTCGTGTCTATCATCTTTTTAGGGACACTCACTTTGGCAGGCACTCATTCCGGCCTCTGGTCAGTGGAAGGTGGAAACAAGCGCGTTTGTAGCGCTCTCATTCGTGCCTCGGACTCCAAACTAATTAGTGGTGCCGTCACCTCAGTGGAAGAGAAGAGTCTTCCTAAACATTCCGGTGAGTAACAACGTACACAATTACAACGTAACAGACTTTCAGAATTCCACCCGGTACACCGTTAGAAAACGCAATTGCAAAAAAAACTTGCCAACTCTGCGAATAAAGCCAGCGCTTGTTTTCTAAATAACTCCAGATAGGCACAAGCGGATTTGTTCATATCTGGAGCATTCTGGCATATTTGCCTAAACCTTTGGGATTTTGCAATAGTATTTCTATATTATGTTAAACATTTTAGGCCCGGAGTGTTAAAACCGCTACGCAGAAGTTAGTATTCAGTTGATGCGTCTGCCTATCAGGTGTCTAGATATATAAGTATGACAATTACTAGTAGATTTGTCATAGAAAAACTATTTTCTCGAGCTGGGTATATAGTCCCTGGGTAACTGTGAGAGAGAGAGGTCATTGACCCAGGAATTGCGATAAAGATATCAATGTGACATTTACCCCTTTTGTCTTTCTTTTGTCCCAGCTTACAGTTCACCTCTTGTTATTTGTTTCCCTTTATTCATTATGTTACATTTATAACAGTACAAATATTCTATGTTATATAACATTTCAATAAAGATAAATGCAACTAGAGGGACATGAGGAACTCTTTTGTAAACAAACACTTCTGCTGCATTATCTTGAAGTCCAGGCTTATGATTATCCCAACCAGAGAACAGCTTTACATATCGTTATGACAAACGATACCTTAATACAGGGCTTGACAAATTTGTTGTGAATCTAGGCGCCAGCTAAAAAAGTTAGGAGCCAGGATTTTTTTAAACTACAGTTGGTCAGGAGTGATCTGATCATCATCATCACTTACTAAACTCACAGCGTTTGACCTGGAAGCACCCTGGACTTTCAGGTCAGTGCTGTTTTTTTTTAAATTATATTTCTTTCGATGCTGATGTTCCATTGGAGCTGCTGTAGGCCTGTGGGGGCTCGTTTTTGCTGTTGCTGGTCTGCCTGGGCTTCCAGGCAGACCACCAGCAGCAGTGCCCCGTACAAAACGGGAATTAACCCCTAAATGCAGGCATTGAAGGGGTTAACGCTGCACTGTCGCTCTCATGGAGCGATCAGGCAGCTGGGGGGGGTGTTGGGTCAGGTCCCCACACTTGTGTGGGGGCCCAATCAACACACAACCCCCTTCCCTGAAGCTGCCTGTGGCAGCTGAAAACACGATTGCTGGTTTTCCAGCAACCGCGTTTTCAGCCTACAGGATCACTCTAGAGATACCATTAAACCTTATTCCTGAATTGGAGTCTGCAATATTCATTTATGAACATCCTTGCTGTCTTATAGGAAGCGGAGAGCACCTATACGAACTGAGCTACGAGACCAGTGCTGGGCCTCAAGCGGACTTGTACAATATAGTGGTCATGGCAACGCCACTCAGCAAGCCTATTTCCAATATACGTTTTTTGGGCTTCCACCCACCTATAGAAATAATGTCCAAGGTCTACCATAAAACAGTGGCTACTTATGTTCACGGGAAGATTAATGCTTCTTTCTTTGGATGTCATCAGCCTTGTCAGCTTGAGTTATCCGACATTGTAACCAATAACCCCAAGCTGTTCTTCAGCAGCATTGGTGCCGTGTCTCCTGTTAAAGCTACAACTGAATCTGAAGCTTCCCAGCCCACTGGTCTGAAAGTGTGGAAGGTCTTCTCTCCAGAGCCTCTGAAAAAAGATCAGCTGAACCTGCTGTTTGAGTCTTATGAAGCAGTCAGTGAAAGAAAGTGGCTGGCATATCCTGAGTACAACCCTCCAGAACAAATGCCCCCCGTTATACTCCATGATGGGATCTACTACGTTAACAGCATTGAAGTGGCAGCCAGCGCCATGGAGATGAGTGCCATCTCTGCCAAGAACGTGGCTCTGCTTGCATATCATAGATGGTACGGTAAGGATGGACAGATCGACCAGGAAAACCTAGAAGAGCGACTTAAGTCTGAGCTGTAAGTGTCCGCATCCAACAGTAGTTAATAACGTGCACTCACATAGCTCAAATCACATCAGATATGAGAGCCCTGCTCCAGATGTGGTGGTTTTAATGCAAGCAGATACTCTTGATTGCTACCTGTGAGCAGGTTTTTCCTTTAACTACCCACCTTGCGCTGCTAAGCTTTCATTTAGTAATCGATACATAAATTGTACTGTGTAATATTTGTATGGACTGGAGTAATATAATGAAAGGTAATTTTTGCCTTAGCTAATTATTATGGTCACTGTGAAGTCCAGCAACATTTCCCCTCCGGTGAACAAGCCAGTCGGAGCATCAGATCAGCCCTTGCCAGCATCGATCAGCCCTTGCCAGCATCTGTATTGACAAGTAAAAGAATCAAACCACTAGATGAAAGCAGGGGTTAGAGCCGGCGAGGCTCCGGTCGCAATCCTTCATCTGTTGCCTTTATAGATTTAGAAGATGAGCAGTCTACATAGTAGAAATAAACATATTTGCTTAACAGCCCTCAAGAGGGAAACATGACTGAAAGCCAAACATTTGCACTTGTGGTTGGTAGCTTCATTATACGGAAGGCATGCGGGATCTGCACGGCTGTTCATGCCATTATCCATCCTGTAAAGTTGCTGACTGTTATTAATTGGTTAAGGTAGCCTTTGAAACAGTAGGATGAGAAGAGAGAACTTTGTTAACGGGAATTGGTTAGATTATGCTGGCTGTAACTAAGATTCAACGAGGTGATTTAAATATTTCCAAAACATTTACACAGAATGAGAAAAGCACAAGCTTATAGGTAGTTTTAATTCATTTTGTCACTGCTGGTTACAGCTGCCCTTCAGGGAGTCTGCTACTTATTGACAATATGAACCTATAATATTGCACATAGGTTGCACCTTCTGTTTTGTGAATGATTAGGATTCATTTTGTAATCTACTAACGTCACTAGCATTAACCGTCATTTGTATTTCTGTAAAAATTAATGTGCTTAATAAATTGTATTGCCTAGTGAATTTGTTTTGCTTGTTTTGTAAAAATACAAGCATCTCCGGCGATGCATACTTGGCATGTCCAGCAGCAGCGCACAGAATACCCAACCCTGGTGAACCGACCGTATACGAAGCCCTTAAATAACTTAGCCACGTCACATCCTCTATATCAACATTTTAATACAAAACACACAAACAAAAAATGGCATTCTGTAGCAGGAACGCGTCCCGGCACACGTCATCCACACTCGCAGGCTGGGGGAGAGGTATCTGATACAGACTCAACTTCAAACTCGTTCCAAAGCTTCCAGCATAATTATGCTGTTTCCTCGTATAACCTGAAAATAAGATTCAGCCATTTGTTTATATTGTTAGCTTATTGAAACATGTATACACCATACACTATATACATCCCATACACACAGATACAGAGGGTAGGGACTGCTTACCACCATGCCGATGTTGTTCTGGTGCCCGTTTCCCGATACCTCAGAGCACTCATCAACTACAAGGTTCATGAAGGGATCAAACCCCCGGAGAATTCCTTGCACATGTCTTCCACCATTTAATTTCACTGAAAGAAAAAAAGCCAGGTCACAAAAAGGAAGGACATTTACCAGAAAATAAACCCAACGTTACTGGAGACACCGCTTGCAAGCCAGACAAGTTCTACTTCCTCGCATAGAGATCTAGAAACGGCTAGAAAACAGCAGTAACAGAGGGGGGGGGGGGGACACACAGCCCCACGCTATTTATTCAGAGCCCACCCAGCATACTCTATGACATCGTGCTGCGCATCATACATACATTTAAATCAGGTAGATTCGCAAACGGACATTACTAGGGAACGGCTAATTTTGAAAGCGTTGAGCAAATTTATTGTGGAGGCTCGGCATGCGATACAGACCATCGCAGACAGTAACAGAACGCGACTGTAATATTCTCAGGAAGATGTAGGTTGTTATACTGGTCAGAGAGATGAGGTCTTTGGCAGAACTCGATGGCTTTTATCGGACGAATTCCAACAAGAAAAAACCCATTTACACGAACTCGGCACCTCAGAGGGCTTTTCTTCAGATGTAATTAAGACAAAAGTGGCTTCCTCTTATTCTCTGTTGTCCCAACAAAGGGTAAAGTTCCACTCGTTTCCATGGTACGGAGATTTATATATTTTATTACATATTACTTTATTCACCCGCTACTGGAATTCCCTACCGGGTTCCATCGGACTTCTTATTCTACATCTTATTTCTATTGAGAAAACCAGACGATCCAACCCCAGCCGCCCGTTCTCTCCACGTCACAATAAGATCAGATTAACCCAATAACTCCCTTCTCTTCCTCCCCCGAACCTTCAAATAGATTGTAAGCTTTCAAGAGCAGTGCGTTAAACTATTATACCGACAACGTTATCCCTTTATACTTTCTCCAGTGTAACGCAGCCACAGCTGCTCCGTAAATAAAATATTACCGCCTTTCACTGAGATCGTTACGGATAAATAAAGCAAAGACACAGCCCTGAAGCGGTTAATACTCACATGACAGCTTCTTGTCCATAAACCTGTAAGAGATCATTAGACACGTTTAGTACAGAAGAATCGGTACCGCGTCCGCCATACAAACACAGGAGGCACGTAGAGTCCAGCGGATGGCTTTATTGGCCAACTGCACTTAAATCTACCCAGCCAGCCCATAAAGTACCAACTTAACTCTACATTTAGCAGTTTCAGGAGTAGAAAGCCAACCCAATGTTACAGGACGGACTTGATTGCGTTATACATGTTACGTATAAACCGGACATAGGACAATACAGACTCACAACTCGGCACATTCCTACTTAATAACTGGCTCTATTTGCAGAAGATGCCCTGTATAGTGTATAAACTAAGCCAGGGAGTGGAAATGCTCTGCTTTCCTGCAAACCGAAGCACCCGAGGGCCAAGCAGGAGATTTAATGCCGATGGCTGCCGCCTCTCTATAGCGATAATAAAGGAAACACCAGCAGCGGACGGCGCGTTAGGCCTTGGAAGAATCAAACAGGCCTCGGTACTCGGCGAAGCTCGCTTCCCAAACAGCCTTAGAGGCTCCCCTTTCATACAGACTGATTTCCCCGCCAAATCCACGTTCCTCTTACTTTTTAAGCTCCGGTGGGTGCGCTTTGCTCATTTTTCCTCCTCGTGTTCAACCGGTATCAAGCTCACACAAACGCTAACAACGCGCGCGAAGCAAACGCAAAGCGACGAAAAAGACACGCCTTCACCAATGACTGCTGAGAACGTCATTAGACGTGGACATCCAAGAGCGGCCATTACAGCTGTGGGCAAATGTATCGCTTTCATAGCGTTATATACGAAAGCTGGTACTTTACTGTACGCATGCTTAAGGTATATTTCACAAAGGCGCCCTATGCACATAGTTCTATTCTAGAATAACTTACAATAAAATAAATTACAATAAATAAAAAAGTAGTGTTTTCTGCTCTGTCTTTTAGGAAGCGGATGTTGCCCGTGTCTAATATGGCGGCCATAAAGCTGTTACTAAGGAAGTGTTGCCGCAGACGTCCGGAAGTTGTACAGTGAGGGCGGAAGTTGAGATTTATGCCCTTGGAGCACATGCTTATGTTCAGAAATGGCAGAGGAACAGCAGAACCGGCTGCAAAATGCAGTGGACTCCATGGTGAAGAACTTGGAGAGAGAAAACATCAGGAAGATGCAGGTGAGGAAAGTATTCAGGAGTGTCCAGTGTGGGAGTCATCAGGGTTCAGGGATGCTCAGTATGCACTTAATGAGCCTGTCATAACTGTCTATGAATTCCTCTACCCGGTGCTCCTTACATCTAAGGTTGTCCGGTGGCATTGATTGATTGACAGACATACTGATTGCCTACAATACCAAGGGCATGGGGGTTATATAATGTAATGCCATTTTCCATTTTTACTGGCCAGATTTCCTTAATGTAAGGTAGTTGTGTTCTGCCCTGTATACATGCCATCATGGGGACGCTTCGCCTATACCGAAACCAGTAACCTGGTGCATGGCCAGTGTATGTCTGATGGGCCTGATCCTTATTTAATGATAGGCGCCATTCAAATAACGGCTAATGTAGCCTGAAACTATCCGTATTGTAACTGGTTACATCTGATGAATGTGTTTTTTTGTTACTGTTTTATTACAACTTCTGCTTACGTAAAACAGTCTGTTTCCTTGGCTGTTATAGCTATATAGTATTTGTACCTTTCCCTTTTTATAATCTATTTTTTTTAATTGATTCGTTATTATATTAAATGCTGGCTTCAGATGAAATGAATTATTCCTCAGTTCACAATATTTGAAGGATAACCTTTTTCCCAGCTTCTTTCAGTGTCCTCATCTTCCTGTAAACTTGGCGACATTGATGCGACCTTTTTCCATTACTTGGGATAGCCTACTTTCAGCTTTTGTTAGCTGTAGCATTTAATGCATCCTAACATTTTAATTATACGACTGCAAATTGAAAATCTTACAAGTTTGCCGCCATTTCTTTCTAATGAACGTCTTTGGTTGAGGTTAGAGGCATTTCAATGGGCCAGCCCATAAGAACCAAGAGTTGTTAGCGAAGAAACTCACTTGGTTAAATATATAAAATTACTTTAAAAGAAACACTGTGAGTGCATTTGTGTCAGTGATTCTAACAACCAACATTGGGAAGGAGAATAGAAGTGGTGGTGTGCTGCAGCCCTGGTGCTGCAGCCTCTTCATAAGGTATGTTTTGTTGGTACAGATAAAGGATGCATATTACCATACCAAGTACTTGGGGAAGATGTATTGGACAGCAGATCATCCCTTTACAAAATGCTGCTAATTGTAATAACTGTCCAGCTGTTACAGGACTACATCTCCTGCAGTGCTCTTTCAACTGTGAGATTGGAAGAGGAGTATGGGAGATGTAGTCCTGCAACAGCTGGAGGGCCTCAGTTTGGAGACCCCTGCCCTAAACCATGAGATCAAAAATATTTAATTGTTGTAGAGATTAACATTGTTGATTAAAGTATACATTGTGTACACCTTCCTAAATTAGCCCCACAATCGCTAGCGTATACAATTGTGTTTTCCAGTAGAAAAGTTTTATATTTACTTCAACGGCTAACTTTGCCGAACGAAAATGATGAAATAATGTGAAGGACACATTTTATTTGCTGTCTGGTTAACCTTTGCGTCCCAGATGACATCGTTGTGACTGTGTCAGTACATGTGACCGCGGGTTTACCTTTTTGATTATCTGAAAATGGTATAAAGATTTTTTAATTTTTTTTAATTGATTGATTTATTATAAGTCAACTATTACATATACTTCAAAGTAAGGTGTGCATTGCTCCATTTATAGAAGATAAGGGACGGCCGGGCCGATCTTCTTAAGTGTATCTTCTGGTCAGTCTGTAATTTAAATTCTCTGTACCTTGCTACTCGCTGAAAATGCCAAGAAGCTGAACTTTCAGTTCATTTAGAGTATGACATGCTCCCTTTTTTTGTTCTAGCGCTGCAGGCTATGGTGGTGCTTTATAGGTCAATATTTTCATATGATGGCTGGGGTTGATCTGCGTACTAATGTCTTATAATCGCCTTGTTGCAGGGGAAGATGTTCCGCTGTAGCGCTCAGTGTTGTGAAAATGATGTGGCTTCCATGCAGCAGGTCCACAATTGCATTGAGCGCTGCCATGCGCCACTGGCACAAGCACAGAGCTTGGTCACCAGCGAGCTGGAAAGGTTTCAGGTAAGCAATGTCAAACCTATCTTCAAGTAACACAATACTTTTAAGAGGGTGGCTTTTGTTAATTTACTTACCTGCTTTAGATACAAACAAAGGATGCATTTTTTTCCTTTAAAAAAAAAAAAAAGCTTTTGTATGGCAAAAAAATTGCTGTTTTTTCTATTGTTGCATTCCCCATTATCACCAGAAGATGGCAGTATAATCCTTCTGAAGGAAACATATCAAAGTCAAAGTCTACAGCCCAGCTTTTTAAAATAAATGATATATATTTATATATTATTAGTTTTGACTCTTTTTGAGGCTGACCAAAATGTCTGTAAGTGCTTCTGCAGTTTAAGATGCCTTCCTCATCCTCACAGGACCGGCTTGCCCGCTGCACCATGCACTGCAATGACAAAGCCAAAGACTCCTTTGATTCTGGATCCAAAGAGACACAGGTCAAAGCTCAGTTGGAGAGCTGTGTGATCAGGTGCGCAGAAGAACACATGAATCTTATCCCTAGCATGACCAAGAAACTAAAGGATGCCCTGGCGGAGGCTGACAAAAAGGCTCCATAGAAATCTGGAGGAGGTTTTTTAACGGGAAGACCATCCATCCTCCATAGACCAAGAAGATCCTGCCAGAGCACCCATGAGTCTAGTTACAATTGAACAGTTTTATTACAATAGCCAAACCTAACATCATCCCTCAGTGTTGGATACACTGCTGGGAAAACGGAGTAAAGGTTAGCATCCTGTTTGCTGTAATCTGGCACCACATTTAAAATGAATGTTATCAGCTGTGATAGAAAAGAAATGTTAATTTGTCTCAAAATAATTGGAACTGGAACCTGATCCACATCCGAGGGTTTTACTTTTTAAAATTAAGCGATAATTCGTGAAGGAGCCTTATGTAGTCGCGTTGGCAATGTTCTTTTGGTCTATTAAAACAGGGCTCTAGTCTGAACGCCTGTGAAAACGGCGCTGGTGCAAGTGAAAAAGAAATGCTTCGTCTACGAACGTAACCGAGCTCTGCAGTTACAAAAATAATAAACTGTTCTGCTTTATAAGTCTCAATCTTCTGAATCTTCGGTTTCAGAAAACCAGCAATCCCCATTGGTGCTTTTGATGTCTATCACATAACATAAAATGTGTTGAACTTTTTTAATCTTGTCCTATAGGAGTGACATTTCTTGGTAGGTTTTCATGCCTTGATAATGATAAAAAAGGAAGAAACCCCCCCGTCTTTTTTGTTGGTGTTATTTTATTCTGGTTGCTGGGTAATTGGCAAACATAATGATGAAAATTTTTTTTTTTTTTTTACAATTGTAAAACTTTTCTAATCTGGATCAAAGCCACAAAATTTTGTGATTAATATCCTGTTTCAAGTGGCGGAAGTAAAATGTTTTAGGACGATGCAATCTTGCAATTGCTATACTTTTCGTGAGAGCTTCTTTAACCCCTTCAGTCCCCTATGGACGTACCTGAATGTTCTAAAATCAAATTCAATGACGCACTTTAGGTACAGCCTGACTTTCTTGCAGTGGCAGGGATATCTCCCTTCTGCTGCTTGGAGGATCAGGCTCACATTTGACAGCCTGGACTCCACTCTGTCAGGAGAAGCCAGCATCGCTGTCTAGACCCTGTTGCCATATCAGTGCAGCGGGATCACAAGGAAGAAAGAGAGAAAAAAGGTTAAAATAAATAAATAAACATAAAAACATCTAGCATAAAACCATATTCAAGAGGTCTCTACAAAGATCTCTACCCATATTTCACAGATAGCAGTGCAAATGTATAAATATATATATAAATTTTTTTAATTTTGCCCAAACCCATTAAGCTATAACTAAAAAAATTACTACTTACAGGGTACTATGTGTGTGATAGAGATAGCTCTCTTAGAACATAATATATTGATGTGGGGTATGTCCGTCATCGGGGTGTTGCTAAACATAAATGTGGTCATTGTTTAACAGGGACACCTAAAGTGGAAAAGAAATTCTAAGAAAATTGCAAAACTTTTTTCTTAGGATTTTTTTATTTGACATACCAGCACTCACAATATTTTTATATTTTTTAATGGTTTTCTATGGTTTCAAATGAAAAGGCCAATTTGTTCTGGGGAAAAAAGGATGTGAGATTTGTGTGGGTACATCAAATACTGAAAAAGGGCATTCTTACCAAACCCAAATATGGTAAAAATGGCAAAAAAAAGCTGTGGGACGTAGGGTACCAAAAACCCAACGGGACTGAAGGGGTAAAATGCATCTTACAATCGGGTACAAGGTCATTCAGAACAGTACCCACAAGTGATTTTCTTTTATTTATACCGACCAGGAGATATATTTACTACAAATACATTTAACGGGACCTGCGAGGTATTCTTAACCAAGACATATTTACAACAGCATCTACATTTTGGTGGTTTTCAAACTAGTCCTTGAAGGGGGTTGCATATGGTCCTGGACATAATTGAGATACGCCAAAGTTTTATTAATATTGAAAAGGTGGCCTAGGGTCTAGCATGGCAATTGTGGCTTAAGGATTTCTAATCTCTTCACGTGAGTACAAGCGGATCAGTCAGGTGTTGAGCTGGAACTCATGCGAGAAGATGCTAAATCCTGCACTGCTATGGGTATGGAGGGCCGCATGTGGGGCCGGAATGTCCACAGGAATTTGGAGAGTGTAAAGTGTCTGAGTTGTTAAGCAAATTGAATAAGGGATGGAGGAGTCATACCCTTTTCGGTTTGCTCCATCATGTCTGAGCCAGTTGAGTCTGGCCAAGCATGTCTGCAGACTATTTCACATTTTAGCAATCTGTATGGGAACAGGAGACCGCAATCTTAACTTATACACGGAGATCCCTCCCCAGCAGGCGAATGATTAAGAAAAATAAATGTGAGTTTTCCAAACGCAAAGGCCAATCCTTATTGCAGGTAAAAAATGAATGATATATTCAGAATGTGCTGAATTCCACAATAGGCTTTATTATTATTGCCGCGTTTCTTAGAGCAGACAGATTACGCCACAATAAATTGCGTTGTGAATCCCTTTGTGTTGGTTACTATCGCAGACGGCGTAGCGAGGGCAGTAGGTGACTTGTTATCTGAAGCACGCCCTTGCGTGTGTGTCAAAACCACCTCTGCTTCCCAGCTCCTGAAACTCGCAGGGACTCTCCCCTTGCCCACGTGGATACCGCTTCCCAGCCTGCCCAGATATGAAACCAGAGAATTCCTCCGTGCTACGGTCACATATCTGGGCGCGTGAGTCATTCGCATCGCCACCTCCTGTTCCTCCGCTCAATCTACCGATTAACCTTCTAGATCCTGAATTCCAGCGGCAGCAGGAAAAGTGAAAAAAAGGAACTCATTTTATTTTTGGATAGTTGATTCACTTGCATTCCGCTGTCCATCTAAACCTTGTCCTTGTAAGAGGACGGGATGGAAGCTAGGACTCTCCCTGTGCGTAGTTATGCTTAACAGACAATAATATTTATAGATGCCATTTTTTTATAGGAAGGCACTCCTGTCTGGATTTGTGGACACCAAGACCTCTCGGTTACTCTACTAAGTGTGGTTTGCTGTGACGCATTTGTTGGCAGAAGCTAGTCACCGTGCCATGGGTAGCTTTTGGAATGGATCCGTGGGCTTACACTTCCTGCGTATGGGCTGTGATTACGCTGGGTAAACGTATGACCTGCGAGGCTAGAATGTTTTATGGTCTACACGGCTTCCTCTGTGTAAGGTAATTACAGGGTTAGGCAGCAGAATGGTGCAGCTGCCTGGACCTTGCAAAGGTGTTGTATGACTCAAATCCCAACCCGCGCTGCCTGGGTCAATCAAGACCTTCCAGATGCAAAGAGATTATTTTTATTTATTTAGTTAAATGTCTGAATGCGTACCAGTTTATTGGAAAATGTCTATAAAAACATTTAAACATAACAGGAGAAACAAGAAAGGGAAGATAGCAAGGACCCCCTGTCACATATTCACCCAAGGACTCTGCAACAACATATATTAAGCTTTTCTGCAGAATTTTATTTTACAGAAAAAAAAATACAAGTCTAACTATAGCGTTCGTTCTTCTACTGTGTCTACGCTTCTTCACCTCTTTCATTCGTGGTTTCTGTCCACTTATTCTCAGTCATGGAGATTATTTAAACCTGGGGTAGTCTGACAATGGAGTTTGGCAATTCCAGGCCAATTAGCTTTGGCTTCCGCCTGATCCCAGGGACCCATATGCCTTGAAGCTTCCATATCTTTGCCCTCTCCTCCTGGCACTTGGTTAAGCATGAACCACACAAGTCCTTTTCTTTGACCAAGTAAAGAGAGTCCAGTCTACGGATGGTAACCTGCTTCTCAGCCCACAATTCCTCCTTTGAAGGTGGAATAGGATTCCTCTTGGTGTTTAGTTTCTGCAGTTTAGGCAGTTCAAGGATTTCTCTAGGCATAGAAGTCAGGCGATTATCAAATAATCCTATTTCCTTCAATTCCTTCATCTCTGTAATATGGGAAGGAACCTTGTCCATGTCATTGAGCCCAAGGTTTAGATAGGACAGATTCTTCAGCATGTTCAGTTCCTTTGGGATACCGTTGGTGCTGAGCTTGTTGTTGCAAACGTTGAGATGCTCCAGGGATTGAAGTTGTCCGATGGACTCTGGGAGTGCTTCAATCTCGTTGCTGTGCAGGTCCAGCCAGCGTAGATTCTTGAAGGACTGGATCCAATCAGGTACCTTGCGGATCTGGTTCCGACTTAAGTCCAGCTCTTCCACATTGGTGAGCTCTAGAAGACACTTGGGTATGGCTACAATGCCCATTTTGGAAAGATCCAGCCTCTGCTTTCCGTCATTTGTGATTTTAATACACCGCTTTGCACGTTTCAAGGAAATTTTTTTGCCTCTGGGGCCTTTCACCTTGCTTTTAGGCATCGTCACATCCAGCCACTAGCTAGGGAGTAGGTAATCTATTCCTGTGAGTGCTTAAGCAATAAACTGATCAGCAGATATGTAAAACTGTTCCTTGCAGTCCTTTGGAACACTGCTTCTCTGACTGTATAGAGTATGGTAGCATTGTGAGATCACCATTGGGTGATAGAACAGTAACCAGCGGTGCATTCAAAACTGATGAAAATGAATTGCAAAAGTGACGAAAATAAGTTTGGATTCGTTTCCACGCGTAGCCGCAATTATAAGACGTTTTGTTGTAAAGTGTCAGGGACTGTGTATATGAGGGTACATATCAATGACTGATGTAGCCAAAAGAATCGGGGTGGTGTCATTGATGGTAATGGCTGTGATTGGTGGGTCCAATAACCTGTCAGAGTTTTTCTTTACTTTTTTGCACTCTGCCCAATCAGCATTTACTAGGGGAGGGGACAAACATTAGATATATAAGTGAGCTGATGTCATTTTAACTTGTCAGTAGCAGCCGTTACAGACTGATAGCTTAGCAGAGGCTGAGATTGATGCTCATTACTCACTACTCACATACTCATTGCTAACATACTGCACGTTAAATAATAGTGTATTCTAGTGCAGAAAATGGACTGTTGTTCTTCAGTGATAAATAAATATTGGTGACAAAACCAGACATTATAATATATTGGGGAAATTCAGTCCTGTGCCACGGGGGTGCATGTTCCTATTATCTGCCAGTGTCTGCCTGCCCAGGCCCAGTGCTCTACTATTATTACTACTGCTGCTGCACGTCTTTGACCATCCTTACTTTAAAAAAAAAATCTATAAAGAAAGGTGAGTCCAGAAGGTATCAGGGACCCCTGTTTTGGGAACGCCTCCCAATTGTCTTCCGAATCAAGCGAGCGCAGCGTTATGCCCGTCCTGGGATGGGGAGGATTTTGGCCGGACTGTACTGGTGTTTGGGGCACCTTCTATATACTTAGTTACTACCGCCAGTTGTAAAAAACATACTGCTAAGTTTCCATATTTTTGGACACAGGACAGATGCATTTTATCCACTTGTACAGGAATACAGGGCTGGCTCATCTTTTGTTTCTGTAAGCCCAAATTTTTCTGCTTTAAAGACCTTAATCAGTCCTTGGTCTCGTCTTAGATTCAGCCATATCCCAACCCCTGCATATTTAAATTCCCTCACTGTGTTAACCTCTACCACCTCTGGTGGGAGGCTGTTCTACTTACCTACCACTCTCTCAGTAAAGTAAAACTTCCTTACATTATGTATATAATCATCTGACTCTGTAATTTTAGATGTTCTAACAAATAATAATAATCCTTCAAAATCTTCACTGGTATGACAGGCCCTTCTTGTCTCCTCCAAAATAGTTTTCACTTCTCCTCCATCCTTTAATCGTTATTCAAAAGGGACTTTGTTTATTCACTAACACTTTGTAACACAAGACCTCCTTTATTGTTTATCTACCCATTTTTCTTTTAGAGCTTTAGCTGCCTGAATAAATGACAGGATCAGAGGCTCGGGCCATCTAGGAGCACAAGCTCCGCAGCTTGGCAGATGTTGTTTTGTTTTGAGGAGCAGGTCATCATGAGATCCAGGAAGAACAGTTTGTACATCCACAGATTATTCAATACGTTATGCTTGGATCAGATACCTGGATCTTCAAGAGTAGAGATTTATCGTAGCGCTGAAATCCGTCTCTCATGTTTGCTATAAATTCACATTTTGAAAACAACGAGTGAGTTTGGGTTATTCCAAATGTATTTTTGCCCCCAGACTAGCACCGTAGTGGCTGACGTGCGCCGACTTCTCACCTCTAAGTTCAGTAGACAGGTGCGGTTCTCAATGCAAACTGTGCAACATCACCAAGAATCCTACATTTTCCTTGTTATCAGTTATTCATGTTGCGTAAGACGAAAAAGTAAATCCTGTCTAAATTCTTAAGACGAGGAAGAAAAACGGTCACCCGTTTCTGATTAAATTCTTGTATTGGGACATTCAGATGGCTGCCATATGCCTACATTGGATTAGGGCTGGATTTCACAAGATGACTGGCACCCCTACTACCCAAAAGAATATTTACACAGGAGCATTTATATAAAATGTGTAGGCATGAGTACTCTTCAAAGTAGACAGGGCTTGGTCAAAGCGGATGGAGACCTAGGCGCATACACGCTTCCTCAAGATTGTAAGCCTGGGAGCCGGGCTCTCTCCACCTAATGTATCGGTTTGTCTTAGTTTGTCAATTCTCGTCTTGTCAGACCCCTTGAATATATGTATTGTAAGAAGCGCTGGGTAAATCGTTGGCGCTATATAAATAGGAGATAATCATTTTAAGAGGAAAACATATAAAAATGCATGAACAATACAAAAATAGAAAAAAACCCCTAAAACTTTAGTGCAGATACAAAATAATGGTCTACTTAAACTCAACCCCCCCCCCAACAAAACAGTATAGGAAAGGCTCTAAATTAATCCGGATAGTTGCAGGATTCTCCAAGGTAATCAAACCCAAATATTAACTACACTCACACACCAGAACTGGAATCCTGCCATTAAAACGTAACTTTTAGTATTTTCGTTTTTAAAAAAGCACAATGTAATATACTGTATCTAAATAGGAGCAGTCTGTAAGCTGCAAACAGGCCATCAATGGCAGTTTAAATGTAAAACTCCTCCTCGATATACTGCAAGTCTGTATCATGGCTAGTCCAAATGAAAGATTCTCCCCCAAAAGAAAGTGAAGGACTCTAATCGATTGATCTGCCTCGCCTGTAAAAGATTCTGAGGCTGCCTAATAGCAAAAAAAAAACAAACTACAATCCCCTGACGAAAAGGTAGTGAACACTATGTAGAAACGCGCGCCGGGTTTTATTTATTTATTTCATTTTTTTGCTATTAGGCAGTCTCAGAATCTTTTTACGTCTACTTAAGCCTGATGACCTGATACGTCCCTGATTCCTTTCAAGAAGTATACGATATTCAGCCAGTCTTCACGTCTGTTTGAACTGATTTATTGTAGATAAACGTGGCTTTAACCAAACCCGTTCTTCATATGGCCGAAACAAATGGGGGTACCACTCGCCGGTGTTGTGTTCTCCCCTATTCTGTCTCAATCTCTGCACACAGATATGTAAACCAGCAGCCCCTGGGCCAACTGCCCTCCCAACTGCTCTGCGACTCTAAATGGGCAGGTTGGGGAGATGAAAGATATCCCCTGAAACCATTCTACTCATTCTGCGTCAACTCCGACATTGCTCTGCTGTCTGACATAATATCCTGGTGCTCTGCATAAAGAAGAAGGGAAAAGACTTGTAAGGCTCCACCATCATTGTAGACCAGGGGCAGGGGGCTGTTCGGCAAACTACCCTGAGTCATACTTAGGGAAGCAAACCTCAGAAATACATCACTGCCCCCCACAGCAATATCTCAAAAGCCAGTTCATTATGAGTGACAGAAATCGGGGCTTTGGCTGTGGCCTCCCAGTCCTCCTCCTCTATCTGAAGCCTTTTGAATGCTCCTATTTGGAACTATGTGCAACGGTATCCACCGGTTCCTATGTAAGTACGAAGGTAAGTAAGGCCATATAATTACAAAATAAGACCTCTGGGAAGTCCCCATTTTTCAAACACAGCCAGCGCCCAAAGTTCTGTCTGCAACCTCGAGAAAAACACAGAAACTACAAAAGACGAAAGGTGTATTTTAGTAAAATGGGCAGAAACCACCGTAGTTCATGATTATCATTGACGGGCATCAGAGTTTCCAACCTGCCACCTTGGAAATTTCTATTTTCTTCTCGTGGGAGGATTTGTCTTTCCTGTAGTAAGTCAGATCCAGGCTGGGTTGGGTGTGTTGTATTTGAGTCAAAGTATTGCATCCTGGAGGGTTTCAGACACCAGCTTGCCATAGCTGTAAATAGCTTATAACACCCCAGGGTAATTAGCACGGTGGCACGATCACTCTCTGTTTATTTTTCATGCAGATTGGGAAATGTGCATAGAACAGATATTTGACTATCCTGTTGCAATTCTGTAGATTTTTTTATATCAATACATATTGAAATGTTGTAATTTATGTTTGAAGAAGCATTTTGTTTGCTAATGGTATGAAGCAGAAGTGTACTAGACACCAGGTAGCCGTAGCTTGGAATTTTCCAGGGTATGCTTTGCGGAGCTCTCCCTCTTCTGGGGGACCGGCTTTGTGATGGATAGGGCCCATGAGACTGTGGCTAGCCATGCGTGCAAAGGCACTAGCCACACATGGGAGCCGGACTAGCCGCAGAGAGTCTTATGTTGGTAGGGAGTAGGAGAGGAACTGTGCATTGCCCTCGCCCGGAGAAAGCAACCGGGATACCTGCAGAATAGAGGGCCTTACCCAGAGCCAGAAAGTTCCTAGGTAGCCATGGATCCTTAGCCTTTTTATACTATGTTATACCGTGGCAAGTTCATACACAGGCAAACTGGGATGTAGCAAAATAACGCTCGTCTGCTGTTAAATTCTGTGTTAATATAGGGCTAGATATAACACTTAATGCTTAAAAGTAATTAAAGACTTCTTCAAGATGGACGTTCACCAACCACTAGAACCCAATAAAAATGATAATAAATGGATTTATTGGAATATGAATTAGAGTGCCGCCTTAATATAAAAAAAGAAAAACAAGAAATAAAGGCCAACCTGACAGTAGAAATCCTTAAATTCCTGTCCATATGCAAAATAAAATCCCATGGAGGTTAGGGCCCTGCTTTTTATTACTTAGTACTTTATTAAAGTACTTTACATGTTGTTGCATTCTGGAATTGTATCCCTTGGCACTCTCACAGTTTTTCACTTTGTGTCCCCATTTTGATTGTCCACTTTACCATGACAAATTGCCCACATTGACTCCTTTACTTTAACTGTGTGCGGCCCTGGTCCACTATGACCATGAGACCATCTACAAAATACCAATTTAGAATTGATTCACAAACAGAGATCCAATGTATCTTTTAATCTCAGGATTTTCTGGGATAGTCTGTGGGAAATTGATGTTGAAATACCAAATATAAATGTGTATTAGGTTATTCAATCTGATCCGAAGGGCTTAACGTAATTAAATTAATAATCTGAACGCAACATACTAATCCATTGGAACTGGTCCACCATTACCAACTCTGCTGCTTGTGTGATCTCCTTCAACGAGAAACAGGTATTCAATTCCGACCAGGGACCAGCAGAGGTCACTGTATATTTGCAGTAAAGCACTCCGTCTCCTGTGAATCTGAAGACCTTACAACATAGTACCCAAGCACATGGAGTGCACACATACAGCAAAGCAAATCTAGATGGAATCAGCAAGCCAATCTATCACTTCAAATTAACTGAATATAACATTTGGTCCACTTCAGGGAAGTTCTACCCATAGTTTATTGGGCGTCAGGCTTCGTTGCATTGAAGCACAATACTTTCCTACAAGGAAACATAATATTTTATCATAAAAATAAACAGTTCCTTGAAGGTGAACTGTCACTCTTATTTTTCCATTGGTGGTATAGGTAAGTAGGGTGCCTAGCCGGTAGGTGGTAAAGACTCACCTGAGGTTTTAGGTGGGTGCCTTTACTTGTGGTTCATCACCTGGTTCCCTCTGTCTGCAGTAACTTTCTTTAAAGCTCTTCGGCATCACCTACCTCAACCACACTTAAGTCTAAACAGGGTGGCACTATCCTCTAAAGTCAGACACCCATACAGAAAGCTGCACATTGCCAACAATATGTGCATGGGATGTTGGATGCCATTTGTGGCATCTGTATCTACGAGATTATGGCGTTTGCCCATTGTTGCAGCGTTTCGAGTTCCAGGGGGCTTCCAGGTCACAAAGTCAATGTTGGGAGAGTGCCAGAGGATCAAAGGTTGATGAGCATACCTGGGAACTTTCAGGGGCAGGGGGAAATCGTCTCCCAATATAACCCACAGACACGTTAATACCTCTCAATTCTGATATCTCTCTTCAGAAGAGCACAGGTGGTTTTTAAATGGACGTTTTGGAGGTATGCAGTGGATGAGATTGCTAGACAGTTGTTTCTGCACCCCTGCATGCAATGACTCCCAAGTAATAGCTTTTTAGATAGCATATAGCATATAGCAGATAGCATATATAATCTATTCTTTATTGAAAAATTCTGTAGCAGACTGTGAGGTGATTTATAAAGGTTTGGCAGATACACAAACATGACACAAGCATCACATCTCATAAACTGCACAAAACAGAAGAGACAAAACATCGAAACTGGGGGTAGAGTGATTGAGCGGTAGAGTGGGTACAAGCAATATGCCTAAACTCTCATGTATATCATTATACTGTATAGTCTGATTTAGGCATTGTAACGATCGTGTGATTGCAGCACCTTTATAACTCACCACCAATATAGTTACAATAGTGCAAAAAGTGTGCCTATTTAAACCACATTATTACATAGTAGAGAATTATCTAACAATCAACTACTAAATAAACAAAAAGTAATAATGTGAAATGAAAAAGTTGCAACCTAGAACACAATCTAACTTAATGTATCGATCATACAGACTGCAAGGAAGGAGATGATGCTTAGAAGTGGCCATGGACACATTGTCCATGAACTCTCTTGATCTCATAATACTATGAGGTGGATTTATATCTCTTTAAAGGTTTTCTACTAATATCATATTTATTGCAAGTACATTGGCTTCTTATCATAGTGTAGATTGTTTGCACCGTTGGATAAAATGAAATCAAACTGTATTTGTAGATTATGTTTTAAGTCGTTGATGTCTTTATGCTTTATGAACAGCCAACCCCAGTGAGCGTCTACTGCGGAAAGGTCAAAGCTGTCTCTGTGTAATGTATAGTTAAATCAGTGATGTATTTTGTCTGACTGCTGTCTGAGGGCAGCTCCCCAGCCGCCCCTACGCTATTTACCTCCTTGACCACCATCCTCCACGTTGCAGTATAAAGACTTACGGCAGTACGTTTTCTATGAAGGCTGTGCCAGTTGGAAAGGGTTAAAACGTCAAATGGATTACATTTTTATGTTGTGTCTTATGCCAATGTCATGTCTCATAATAGATAATTCATCTTTTGCAAGCTAATGTTTTCCCTGTGGGAATAACTGAATGAAACATCTCTCCATTGCCCTCGGGCATGATTCACTAAACACTGAGTTATCACTCGAGTTTCAGAAGAAACTTGGGTAAAACAGCTTGACATAACTCATCGCCTCATTCATGTGATCTTGATCAATGGTCAAGCAGAGCTCAAGCTGACACAAGTTGAGGACACTGTTCTGCAGAATCCTACCATGCATTTACAAGGGGGACACCACGAAAATATAAAGAGACCCTTTGGGACTTAGGGGGCATACTATCACATCCTCAGCACTTTCAGCCCAACGGTTGTGAGTGCCATTACACTTACACTACCATTTAAAAGTTTGGAGTCACTTAGAAATGTCCCTGTTTTTGAAAGAAAAGCAAATTTTGTCCATTAAAATGGATCATGGGTCAGAAATTCAGAGCAGATGTTGATAATATTGTAAATGACTATTGTAGCTGGAAATGGTTGACTTTACATTTACAGAGGCCCTTTATCACTCCCATCACTCCTGTGTTCCATTGACATGTTGTGTTTCCTAATCTAAGTTTAAGTTTAAATGGCTAATTGATCATTAGTATATGATTTTGCAATTATATTATACAGCTAGAAATTTCCAGTAAAAATTAAAAAAAAAAAGTGACCCCAAACTTTTGAACATTTGTGTTCGGTTCGAGCATTCTCTTCCTATAAACTCTGACACGGCAGGAAGCGATAATCACATAAACTGTGATTAGAAATGCAGCTTCCTGATCGCTGCGGTCACACATAGTGTTATGTTCATGTGTCATGGCTGTCAGCAAGCCTCCCGACGTTTTATTTTTTTATTATTATTTTATCCCCATTATGCTTACATTATTACTCTTTTGTTCCTCTCTTATTCCTCCAGTTCTGTCTTCCCTGTATCACATTCCCATTTTCACCCCCATGTCTGTTTGCTCCTTCTAAACTGTTTCTGTGTCATTTTCTTTTCTTCATCTCTGTCCCTTTGTCCATTTCTTTTCAGACACTATGCCCCTCTACCTCTTCAACTCCACTTCCCTCTTCCATATCCATTTATCCCCCTCCCACCCCGTATTATGTCTGCCAATGCCGCCATTCTCTTGTCTTATCTCCTATCCCATTGTCTCTCCTAGGCTGAAGGACTTCCATTATAACTACAATACATGGCCGGTTTACCATACAGGCAAATGGGCTTGGAAAGAGAGCAGAAAGATGAAACCCAGGGGCTGGGAACAAAAAGAATGAGTTTTCTATGCCAGGCTCAGCAGGTTAGCCGCTATCATCATGCGATAATATGTAGCTTTTGCTTCCGGTCTGGAATGAAGTTGCCAGACCAGTGGAGGGCAGTGCATCTGAACCTACCTCCCGGCCTCCCTCCATGACCAAGCCCCATATACCTGCGCTAGCTTTACTGGTGGATGCTGCCCTACTATGCTATATTACATCTGACCTACTAAAACATGGCCACACCACGCAACAAAATAACACGGAGAAAGTGCTGTCAGATGAATCCATTATAACAGAGCTGGGCACCAGGGGCACTACACCTTGCCCAGTTAGCCAAAGGCAAACAGCAGCCACAAGGAAGGGCCCCAGGCAGAGAGGTGCTAAAATGGGCCGTCATGTAAAGAGCTAATTACAGCCATGTGAACCCCGCACGTGCCAGACACGCATTATTTTAAGAAGGGTATTAAAATAAAGAGGTTAGCTTGCTTTTTACTTGTGTTGTTTATATTTGTCATTCCAGCGCCATAATTAGGCCCGTGCCGCATGCTCTTGGAATGTCATTAGGAGGGGCCGGTCTGTCAGAAGCAAGACGTACTTAGAAGTTATTTCGAACCATTATCCGAGGCCCTAAATTACCAGGCTCAGCAAAGGGAGTGCACGGAGCAGACTGGTAATAAATGCAGCAGTCGGCATTGTTCGAATTTAACATTCCTGAAATGGCTCGTGGAAGGCGGTCCAGTTAAACTGGATTTAAATGCCACAGCTCTTACATCCTCGTAACTCCATGTGGAGCCTGAGATATCAGAAGGTTCAGAGGCTATTCACACTATATGAGGTGACGTTGGGCAAATGGCGACATGGACCATAGACTTAGGACCTCTGTTACTGTAAGATAGAGTGTGCTTTCTCTCATCTACTTCTTCTTTACATCTTTACCCTTTAGCTACCTTGCTTTGAATATGTGAAACACTGTCCAGACCTGCTTGGCTCATCCCTACTATATATATAATCCAGTCACTGCAACGTTTCACCCCGAACCTGGCGGGAATTCAATGGGAGTCTATGAAATGCCCCACACTGTTTCACTGATCCTACATTCAGTATTATTCATAAACCACGTTCAGATATATTTTACCAACAGTGAATTTGTTTTCCTGGTAATAGACTTTCAACATTTTCAGTAAAGCACTGAGATGGCCAAGTGCCAGTGGTTGATGGGATATTTATTCCAGCACCAGTGGGATGCATGATGGTTTGGTGTTTCTGCTTTCTTACCCTGGATCTGAAAGGCTGATGGTTGGTACCTTTCCTGGTGGGGAGGATCGCCAAGGTGCCTAAACCTACAAGTTCTTCATAAGGCAATTAACACAATGATCATCTTTCGCCTGGATTTGAGTACAGAGCTCACTCTGAGAACTTTCTAACTGTGCTGACTATACAGTGATTCCAACGGCTCATCATATAGGTCATCTCATAGTGAATAACTTACGCTGGTAACCAAATGGTCATGCTCTTTATGAAAACCATGGCTTTCCAGGATTCAAGGGGAAAAAAAGTTCTGAATTAAGCCAACTGTATCTAGCCGTGATACGTCAGTGAGAGAGGAACCCTGAGAATCAGCTCTTTCATCTTGAGAGTCTGGGACTGGGACCCTGACGGTTCCTAAGACTAAGCCCGCAGCATATTACAACAGGCATTGCTCACCAGCGTTGTAATTATATCTGCACCATGGAACTGTTTGACCTCATCATCAAGATCTACAGGCACACCGTTTTGTAGTGAAAGGATATAAAATATAATGTGTAAACATAATATCTATACTGAACATAATGCATTAGAACCAATTAATGTTTTTTAGTTTACTAAAATGTTTTATTAAACTTGATATTCTTAATATTTATATTAAAAGTTATGTTTTTAATGTTTGAAATCAATGTACTTGATTTCACAAAAAAGCACTATAAATGTTCTCTTGCTGCTCATGTTTTGAGTTCAGTGTAGTGCTTGTCTGCTTTTTTATATATGTGCTGTCATTCATTATAATCATGTTTAAAAGATTTAAGGTAAATGTTAGAAGTTTTTCAGGCAGCAGGGCAGTCTGCCTGCATAGACAGGGTCCTTGGTGGCAAGGATCCCCCCCGGCTGGATTAAGAGCACCATGGGCCCAGTGCTGAGGATTTTGGTGGGCCTTTTTATGGAAAAAAAGACAAAATCTTAACTCCTCAGTATCCACAAATATTCATTCACTCATTCATATACTCATAGAAAACAGACCCTGCGCTCCCACAACGGGAAGTAACAAGAAAGAAGAGATAATGAGATAATGGGGAGAGAAAATAATGATAAAGGTGTTTTTCTCTGTTCTTTTGAAAGTGTTTGTGCATTAACAGAAGCGTCTAAGGGCAAGTAAACATGTGGCTGCCGGGGAAACTAGGAGTCAAGTGTGAATTTGCATGTGTATGTATGTGTGTATATGAAGGCATGTGTGTGTGCTTGACAGGCATTCGTAAGGGCAGTGTATATGTGTGAATTTTGACAGTATATCTCTTATTAATATTGTTTTGGGGCCTAAAAGGAATAGACTATTTAGCATTGTTTTAAATAAACAAATAAATAAATAATGTTCTATGCCAAGTTCAGCAACTGTGAAAATGCCCACTATGAACCATGTCCGTGTACGTATGTGTGTGTGTGTGGGTATGTTAGAATTTGAGCGTGTCTTGGTATGTTATGTTGTACAGTGTCTGAGTATATTAGCATGTGTGTCTGGGTATGTTAGTGTGAGTGGGTGTGTATGTTAGCATGCGTGTGTGATCATGTGTCTGAATGTGTGTTAGTGTGAGTGTCAGTGTGAGTGTCTGGCTGTGTGTGTTAGTGCGAGTGTCTGGGTGCATGTGAGTGTTTGGATGTGCGTTTGTGCGTGTGTGCGTTAGTATCTGGGTGTCAGTGTGAGTGAGTTTTTGGGTGTGTTTTGTATTTGTATGGGTAAAGAAGAAGGGGTGTGAGTATGTATGGGGATTTTGTTTAAAGAAACATTGACACCTCATTTAAAAATACATAATAATAAAAAATTCTGGATGGAGTGAATTTCCTACTTCTTGTCGTGTGACAGCTAGAAGGATTCTCCACAGATTAGTAGTGTCACCCAATTTTTTTTTAAAGCAAAGTATAACCCTTACAAATATTTTGGGGTCTCCATCTCCGTGGGAGGCTGCACATTGAGTCTACTCTACTTTCAAATAAATGTGAGTGACAAAATTGTACCACTAACCCGAGGATCCTCCTACTGTCTGCATATAATCTGCCTGGAGGAGATGGACACCACGCACCAAGTTAGCTGCCACCTGGGCACCAACATCACCAACACAATAAGTGCAGTATTTCTGTTGTACAGTGCAAGCATGTAAGCAAATACATGAAGTACACAAGTGCGTTGCTACACGGAGGCACAGAATGCATGTTTCTTTGGAAGAAGCATGTCTCCGTCCTGAAAGGATAAGACAAGGTTCAATCTTGCTTTGCATGGCTGTCCTCCCTTCTTTGGATCCCTCCAGTCTTAGGCAGAATTGTCCCAGAACGAGAGAAAGAAAATTCAGTAATCCTACTGAGCAACCAATGTCTTACACTGGCACGGTAGGATGTGTCCGTCTACTTGTCTATCTAAATATTTTGTAAGAGCGTTGCCCCAGGGCCCCACCAGATCTTCATCTGCCTCTGGAGTCTGCAGAAATTCATCTAAAGTTACTGTATCACTTCTCAGTGTGGCTTAATGCTGTCATTCATGTTCAGGACACCTTCACTTTTTGCTTGCCAGCTGACAGCGGGAACCAAACAAGCACCATATTGCAGATTTATTAATGAGATGTCTCCTATGTCTTCTTACGCACTGGATATTTCCTAGTGGAAGAATTACATAACGTCTTGGACATTTACTACCCTCAAAGGAACAGTACTCAAGAAAATATGACAAAATGCAAACATTGCCTGTGACAGATGATTGCTGGGATAGTGGAATGAATGTTCAGTGTTTTCAGGACAGGGTGATTGAGAATTACGGTATATATATATATATATATATATATATATATCTCACATGTACACACTAAATGTACAATATACTTCATGAAGGGCTGGAGTGGTCTTGCTTGTCTAGGTGGGAGAAATTTGATGGCTCCGGACGAAGTTATTAAAATGATAATATAGCCTAAAGATTCAATTACTTTTGTTGCACTAGATAGGTCACTGTCTATGTGGATATGTGTGTGTGTGTGTTACTGTATGGTGTAAGTGTGAGAGGGTGTTACTGTATGAAAGGAGAGGATGCATGGTATATGGTGTTAGTGTGCGTGTTTATGATGTTCACATGTATGTAAACATATGGTGTTATCATGTGTTAGTGTATGGTGTTAGCATGTGGGAATGTGTGCATGCTACATGGTAGTGTATGGTGTTAACATGAGTATGTATGTATGTATGTATTGGGAATGCAACCTGATATATAAATAAATCAGAATAAGAATTTGTAAAAGTGCCAATAAATAAGTAAAATTGTCCTCTGTTAAATGTTTTTCACGCCTTTGTAGCGCATGTACATTTTAGTTTTTATGTGTATGAAACACAACCCTTTGTTGATTTGATTAAAAAATTGACTGTAACCATTTTCATGTTTACATTGGATGGAATTATCAGGGATTACTGCTCAGCCATCCAGGCCCCGACCCGCCATATGGCACGCTGGGCAAATGAGTATAAAAATATAACATGCGGACGCACACATCATTTAGAGACATCTGACCTGAAATTGCCAGGGCTTCCTTTTCAACCCCAGTGTGGCCCTGCAGATATTCGTTAGAAACAGCTAGAGATGCATGGCTGCTGCCAAACAATTTCTTGCTAGTGATGGAAACCAGTCTGAGACAGTCCTTCACCATGAAGTGTACTGGATATTTACCCCAAACACTATAGGGGCCAATTCACTAAAGAGAGAGCTGTCAGAAGAGTTGTCTTTCATCTTGGTGACTTCAATATATTTTATGAAGGTCCAAACTCCAGTGAACTTCTGGAGGGCCAGATTAGCTTTTTGCTGGAGAAACTTGCCAGTGTTGGTTCTTTATAACAAATAGTTCACCTCAACTCTCCTGCAAACTCACCTCATAGTGGATGAACCCCAAATTCTCTGTTTGGCTTTCTTGAAGGACTTTCATATGATTGCTTCCATTGTTATTATAAAATATCGTTGTGGTTACTGCTCAGGTAGACATGTTAATGTAGATTAATTGCATGTATTACTGATAAACAAATATCCTGTTGAGGGCATTCTTATAGAAGCTAATAGAAACTGCTAAGATGGGTGACTAAGTTAATTAAATTAGGCCAGGCTAGTTTTCATACAGTCATGCTTACACTGACCATATTTAAATTCGGAGTTCCTGAGAGGTGAGCAATTCATTATAAAAGCAACAAATTCTCTGTCTGTTAAGACATCTTTCATATGCAGATATTTATTGCCTTTATGTTCACGTTACTCTCTTCTTTCTTGTTCATCTGCTTCTGAACCACGCTACTGCTGTTGTTCACTCCACTATAACCACAGTGGGCAGAAAGACGACACCACTTTAACCAACATTCATAACCCTTCTTACCAAAGAACCAATATTACTGTCCAGCGTCCACTGTTGATTACTAAGGCTAAATGCAGGTTACATGGCATCTATCTCTACCATCGGTAGGGAACACGGAGAGCGCCTAAAAGTATCAAACTTTGGAGTCTTATGCATTATGGTGCCAACAACATGACCACTGATCTATTGGTACCTACATGAACCACATGATTATTCCCCTGATATGAATCAGGGCTAGCCTCGTATGCAGGAAAAATATAACGGTTGGAGGGGAATTGGGTGGGCAGCGGGGTGTGTGCCAACGCTGCTCTAGAGTATCTCTGTGATGAAACGACGCTATATCTGGGGTCTCCAGGCCAAATTCGAAGAGTTACTAGGTATGCTAATTACACAAATTCACTGGGTTGCCAACAATTTTTGACGGGTTCTCAGTTACTCTCATTGCATACTCCAACGGAGATTCCAATCTGATCTCTCCAAATGTCCATAGCCGTAATATTAAACTAAGTTCGCCTTAGAGAATACCTCACTCAACAAGCTTCTGTCTGATATTATTCCAAAAATTACTGACATTGAAGTGAGGCTGCAAAAAGTCTGTAGTCTTTATGACAGATTACATTTCGCAATGATGTGTCTTCATGTCTGTTTATGTTTCAGTCCTGGAAGTCTATTGCTGGTTAAAGGCTCGCCATCATCCATCATCATCAAAATGACCCTTTTTTTAAAACTAGACTTGTGTTTGTGTTTTGCAGGATGGAAGGCTCCATTTCTACCCTGTGCTTTCACACATTTAATCCTGAAACAAAATGTAGTCATACAGCCACAGTACTTGGGGGAAAGAAATTAGCCTCTATATTGAATGGACTAACCTGTGCAAGGAGCAGTAGATGCATCTCTCTGCGGGAAACTTTGGAAGCAATTAATGGCTCCTGATCCTACGCCAGTATTTTAGGTTTAAACTTAAAAGGGACTCTGTTGAATTTAGTTTGCCAAATCAACTTTGGAAAGTTGGCATCTCCTCCCTTGTTGGCTCGGCTACCCAGAAGTGTATAAGAAGGATGAAAAGACTCGGGCCATCTACCGAGTCTGAGGATTTCTGCGGTGATTGGGGTTTGTAAAGAAGCAGGATTAGCAAATCGATTCTGGTCTGACTGTTAAGCGCTGGTGTTTACAACTGATGTTCCTGGATTGAAAGGCAAATATTTGCATCATTGTGGATAAAATCCTCTGTGCAGCTGTATCTACACTCATGGTCTTTATTGAACTATCATTTAGGATATGGTCATGTTGTAGGAGACACAGACAGGGAATAGTCTTTTTAGTGCGAACAGTGTTGTGGAAAATAAAAAACATGGCAAAACTTTTACCCATAAAAATAAACCATTCACACCTATACTAGAAGAATAGAAGAAAATCTGATTTTAAAGAAAGATTCATGTAATTTGGGCAGAGAAGATAAAATTAGGTATGGCCAAAAATGCTTAGCATGGTTGTAGGAACCTTGAACAATTTGGGTACAACGTGACCAAGATAATTAATTATGAAATTCAACCTTGAAATGGATGACGAGGATTTTAATGCTCGATAGATAACGGATAAGGGTGGAATAAGTAAAACAGAGTAGAGGGTTAAACACGGATGACAAAAGCATATGGCTGTTATGAACATGAGAGAAAACCATGTCAGTAAGGTTTGAAGTCCTACAGTAAAATGGGCACATTAAACAGGCCAAGTGGCTTTTATCTGCTGTCAGATGCAACCTCTTAGCATGATCATTAATAAGGAAATACTTGAATTGTACTTACAGTGCTTTTCATTAAACAATATTTAAAGGAAGCAGACAAGTGGTCTGGGAATACAACAAGCAGTCCAGGAAAAAAGTAGGCAAACCATGAAAGGGCCTGTTTAAACATGGCAGCCAGAGGTAAATAAAGCTGAGTTTATTAACACAATTTGACACAGCAACGCAAACTTCACTGGATTCATTCTAATTAATGCTTCAACCCTCTTTTTTTATATTAAAGCTGAAACCACATCCTAACTGGAAGCTTATTCATAAACAGACCTCAATATTCAAAATTTTACATTAAGTTACCTACAGTGATTTGAAATGTGTGAATATATAAAAATAGTTCACCTGTTCTGTCTGTGACATTAGCTTACCTGAAACCTACTCATAACTGTCTGCAAGAGGCATAAATAAATATTAAGTATTGTTTGATCCACCTGCTGAGAGGTATATCCTACATGAAAGAATAAACTCTATTACCTAATCTAATTAACTGAGCATTATGCAAATAGACTGAACTTTGATCTCCAGCCAAATCCATGTTACATCCTCAGTCCTTGTTTATTCAGTTTTTGGTAAATCAATCTAGATGTAACTGTGTGGCAGAATTTCCATGTTCAAGATATTTTAAGGCCTCGGCTGCTGCTCCCGTTCCACTTACCCATACTCAAGGTAGGGATGGAGTTCAAAGGCATGCTGTTGTTAGTTTTAATTGGGTAGAACCAAGAGAACTGCGTCTTTCTTTTGTTCGTTTAAGTCTCTGTTCTCCTGCTATACAATGATCTGGGACTTGGGAACTACCCTCCTATGACATGCTTACTTCTTGTAGTCCAGGACAGGACAGATATGTGCTGATGGAGGCACAACCTTTGGACTACCAGGAAAGTTTCCTAGGGTACATAGTGTCAGGGTTTCTAGGATTAGGAACTTGGCCACATTTGTGACCCATAAATGTTCAAAGAGGAACTCTTAAGATCAGAACTGTTATGGACTTGTTTGCAGGAGCAGTGGCATGGCTACGCTGCATTCACTGAAGCCTTCCTAATTGTTGGTCGCGTCTTCTCTTGTTATGGATACAAAGTCACAACAACTCACAAGAGCAGAGACAAGAAGAATGCAGAGTACAGAACTGGCAGAAGTACTCTATACATATTAATATCAGTAACCTGCAAATATACCCATAAAAAGGCAATGCTGTGCCATTTATAAAGGTAATTTTGCCTATTTCAGTTGTTGATATATTGTTATGACCATGGGCTCCGTTTAAGTAACAGCAGATCACGCGCACAAAACTATACTCTCATCAGTCAAGCAATTGGACTCACAGGGCACAAATCCAAAAAACTCCTACTAACTGCTCAAAGCCATATATATGTTTGGTAAGGCTAAAAGGATCAAAGCAAACCATGGCAAATCCAATGAGATCAAAGTGATTGCTATATTAAAATATTTTTAGTAAAATAAGACCTAAAAATATACTGGTGTCAGGAAAAAAGAATAGAACCCAAGATTGCATATATCTTTTTAATGCATGTTTGAGTACATTTTGCATGGGCTCCAAAGCATTTTATTGCATATATAGGTATATGAAATAATTTCTGTCTTGGCAAAGGTCCACATGTGTTGCCTTGTGAAGTGGGGTTTACTAGTTATGGCCTTTCACATGTTTTGGCTTCCTGTTACAAATGTATCAATGTTAACCGGTGAAAGCCCCACTGGTTCCGGGTCATACAACTGCCTTCCCGAAAAGCAAGGCTGAGGAAGGTGTTGACCCCAGTGCTGCTTGGGAAAGGCAGGCTGTTAAGGGGGCAGAAATGGCACAGGCAAGCTATGTAGGGGGCATATATGCCACAGACAGGCTGTTCAGACGCATGCTATCTGGGGGCACAGACAGGCTGCTTGGGTTCAAAAGTGGCACAGATAGAATAATAATAATAGATAAGCTGATTGGGGGCAAAGGTAGAACCGTGGAACATGTTGCTTGTGAAGCTAGGCAATTTTTTGTCCTGGAACCCTGTGGGTCCTAGTTACGCCCCTGGTGTGGTATGTGGGCATATAAGTTCAACCTTGCAACCTGGCACACGGGGCAAATCCATGGCGGGCTGCTGGCGGACAGCATTCCACACTCACCCAATATGCTGCTCCAACGATCAGGTCCTGCAGTGTGTGGCCACCAGCTGGATATACTCAGCCGCATGCTAGGTGAGATAAAAACGTACCGCGTGTCCTTTTGTAGCCAACCATCACCCATACTTACATCATGGAGTGGCCACAGGCCTTAATGTGTCTTAGTACTGTTAAAAGAAGGAGAAATAGCAAACTTATCTTTAATCTAAATAAACGTGCAGATACAGAAAGTGTAAAGCACCATCTTCCAAAATGCACACATTCAATTATGTGGTTGCCATTTTATTGTTACATTAAGCTGAGTTGGTTCTCTAGTAAATTTCATTAGAAGAATCCGTGTTCCCATTTGCATTCTTAGTCTTTAATTAAAAAGGTAGATGCTGTCGATGCCTATCAATAAAATAAAACAAAAATAATGTGCACACTTTTTAAAACCGAAAATTCAATTTATGTTTGTCCTGAAGAAGGACATTTGTAAATGAATTTTTTTCTCCTTTATTTTATTGAGTCACATATTCAAACGCAGTGATTTTTCCCCTAACTGGCAGCACCTCTGACTTTTTTTGCTTATATTAAGTGGATGTGCAACCTACCAACTGCTATTGACAGCATTGGTTTTAATTACGGAGTGTAGCGCACACGCTGGGGTTAGAGAAATGAAGGTTATCCAGAAGTGTTGCAACACAAGATACCGGTAGTTCTCCCCATATAGTAACTGAAGCTGGGTAAAATAAACTGTCTGAACCATAAACATGTGTTTCTTACTTCTCTATCCAGCACTATATAAAGGTAATAGGACTAGTCCTTTTTTATGTGCAGCATGGCTGCAATTTATTCCAAATGAGCGTGGATACTTTATTAATTGTCCTCCCAGATGCCATCATGGATGACGTAGGGTTCTCCTGGGTATACTAAATTCCAGTAGGGCCCTGTGCAAGGCTCTGATGGGGAGTCTACATCCCGAAAAATAGACTGATGTTTAACTCATCAAGTAAAAGCTAAAGACATTACAGTTTAAAGCTATATGCTCTTCGTGGAATGCCTGGCAAGGGTGAAGGGAGGAGAGCAACTGCACCCAGGGGCTGCTTTGCTTTCAATATTTGAAGCCACTATCTCAAGCCTTTGTGTGTTTTACTTGCAGGTTTACATATAGCCACCAACACGAGGGAGGGAAGCGGAGAAGAAAGAGGGGAGTGAGAAAAAAAAGAAAGGAGAGAGATAAAGAGGGAGAAAAGGAGAGAAGAAGGGGAGAGAGGATAGGGAAAAAAGCTAAATATAAAAAATATTTAGCTTAAACAAAAAAGCATTAGAACACAATACCCTTTCACTTCACAGGATATATATATATATTATATATATATATATATATACGTATACAACAAGTTTAGGATAATAGCACCTAAGATTTTATTGTATAAGTGTCCCTGAGTCTCGGCGTGAGACAAGCGTGTGTGACCGTGTGCATTCCAGCCCAGGGGTGAGTGAGCGTGCACAGCTATTATTAGGACGTCGCTAAAAATTGTGGCGGCCACCTTGCACTCCGTCTGACTCCAGTGCAACCGAGACGGGGGATTCCCCCCACCTTTTTGCCTTTATTTTACACCATCAAAGACATGGCCCTCCAAACAGCTGTACAAATGCTGGGGGTGTGGGTTTTGTGACATTGTCTCTGCTTGTCAAAGGATCACTGAGAATCCGTATCAATGTGCAATAAGGTGAGTCACAGTCTACAGCCTCTGAAGTGCATCGCAATCTTTTGATGAGCTCTTTAAAGTTGGGATTTCCAGCAAAACGACTTCATATTTTTTAGTAGTCCCACCGTTGTCTGTTAATAGCCCAGGGGCATGTTTTGAAGAAAGCTGTTGTTAACCTCCGCCCTGCCAGACTTTCCAGATGTATAAAAGATGACGTGACAACAGTTTCCATAACTCTTAAGTATCAATGAACATCCAGAAATGTATTCCAAGCCGTAATGCAGTCTGAAAAAAGTTAGTATTGGAGAACATGAGAGTCTGATATATATTCTGGTTTAATGGGCTCTATTAATATATGTCTACTGTTTGATGCACTTGTATTACATCCATACATTCGTCTGTGTACTGTGCAGTCTATAATAGGAAGCGCGGGTTCTGTTAATGGATTGTGTTACGCATCACATAGTATTTTTGGATTAAGTCTGACTGCATCTGGATGATGGCATATCTGGAATCTCAGCCGGGTATGTTTGGATGGCAGAATTTATATAGATTCTGTATTTTTTTTTTCCATCACATACCTATAAAATAAAAAGCCTTAATATATCTGTGTGTAATTCCAGAGGCTCAAAGTCTAAAATAATAAAAGGGGTAAATTGGGGGTATAAGGAAAGTAGTGTGTACTTCTTAAGAAGTGTGATTTCTTTATGTGGGTTGAGAGATAATCGTAGCAGAATCAAGAAGAATTTCAAAACAGTGGTGATAATTGTGCTTCAAAATTATACCCTATTATTCGTACCTATTAGTACTCTCTATATGTTTGTATACCTAAGGTGTCAATCACTGTTTGAAGCTAGTTGGGTGGATGGAGTTAGGGTCAATTGAAGTTACCAACTGCTTCAGTTGTTCTGGGTCCTTTGATGTGAGCTAGAATGGCCCATATGTGATACAGGTGTGTGCATTTTTGCCAACGGGTTATGGGCTCATCAAAGGGAACGCATCAACTCATGTATCAATGGTGGAACAGTAGAGGTGCAGCTGTAATGGGACCAAACGTTTCAAAGGCAGGGAACTTGCTTGTATCTAGTTAAATCCCAGAGGCAGCAATATGGGGGTATAGAATAACTAGGGAGGGAAAGGCCAAGATGTATGTATGGGACTAAGTCTTTGGGATTATCACGCGTTTGGGTCAATACATCGTCTATATGTGTAAATTCTATTGGGCTTAAGCTCCAGAACTTGTATGAATATAGAAAGTCTGTGATATACAGGGCTTAGGCACAGGTATGCAAAAGAAGGATGTGGCGTGACCTCAAAAGTAAGCACAACATCACTAGTAGGAAAGAAAATCTACCAGATAAACAGCGCCTTCATAGTAATACAACAGCATCACATACATACAGCGTGTCTATGTCAGAATCACAACAAAGACCCACTCAGGACCATGTTGTGACATGAGCCACAATCAATGAACGTTTCATGAGAGGTCGTTTTCTCTGCCCAGCACCCCACTCATAAATCCTTCTTTCTTGTTTTACGATCTACTGAGGAAAGGTGAAAGAAATATATTTTTGGGTGACATCAATGAGCGTCAGTTTCTGAGTCACCGAGTTACTCAGAGTTCCATCAAACAGTTAACTTTGTGATTGACAAAAATGTAGGCCTTGGTGTGGTTTTATGTAGAATGGGCAGAAACATACGTCTTTAAAGTCAAAATATATCTGTTCAATCATAGTTTACAGGTCAATGAAACTTTAAAGGGAAATGACGACTATATTGCAAGTTATGTTATATAAATATAACATGACTACGATATCGTTTATGTTGAGATCCTAGACATAGAACGAATAGAAAATCCATCTGACTGGCTCACACTCTTCAGCGGTAGGTTCTGTTCTGTTATCTTGGCGCTCCTTTGCCACTTATTACTAAGATTGAAATTAGATACTTGTTATAGTATTTTATGAGTAAGTAAATAGTACTCCAACACACAGAGGGGGCAGATATGAATGTCTCCGATTGTAGAAGAAAGCACGATAGACAGCCAATAGAAATTGTACAAGGTAAGCAGATACCATTCTTTTTGCTGTGTTTTTCAATTTTTTTAATACAAAAATATATCTATATAAGTGAAATATATGCTCTAATACACTGCATGTATCCAGGCCCCTGCAGCACACTAATGGACCAGATGTGCAGAGCCATTACCCCAGTGGGCATTTCCAGGTCTTTCAGATAGAAGATGGAAAGAGTACACAGGCAAATTCTTGATGATACTAGGGTCTATCCCTGGTGGTACCAGTGATCCTATTCTATCAATTTCTTCAATAGCACTAAAGATGTAGCAAATAAGAGGAGTAATGGAAATTCATATATATATATATAATATATATATATATATATATATATTACTCATATACACACACACATACACACACACCATAGGGCACAGATACAAAAATACCTAAATGTGGTGTTGATCAAGAAAAAAAAAAGCTTACATAAGGGATACAGTAACAAAAGTGAGGAGATCTTGTGGTGCCAGTCCTCTATCATCTACAATTTTAACAATGTCATCATGTGTCCGAGGCCAACTGACTTTTATTGAGAATGTCAGGTTGAAAACCTTTTCCGTATCCGATCATATGTAGATTAAAACTCTCCTGCAACCTCACTCATACACTGGAAGTCATTTCACAATAAATGATACACCAAGCAAATAGGTCAAGATTTCAACCTTTTAATCTAAAGGAAATAACAGCAGCCGAAACCCAAGATATAAGGAGAAAAAGTCAGCTCCTTCAGAGAAGAATAGTTATTGTGCAGAAATATACAGGAAGGTGTAGGTTTCCTACAAAGCTTTTTTTTTTATTTAAAGAGAAAACTGACCCAAGGAAACAATGCTTCACCTGGAGACTGGATAAAACCTGGAGACTTCCCAGTTATGGTTAATACATTGAATGAATGTAAACATGTATAGGGCAGGCACGAGTCTATGCTGAACACGAGACAAAGCCAATGACCACGTAACGTTTGAGGTCTTGCAGCGTGAAAAAATAGGCAGACACAACTGACTGGTTCTTATCTGCCACCATATTCTGTGTTACTAGTTTTATAACATGTTCTACAGTGTTTCACATAGTACATTCAAACCCATGCTATATTAAAGATATGGAAGAAATCTACTTTGGTCTAACTGAGTAGGACCAGGTTCATCTTAGCTGGCATCTCACTCGATCTATCTTTTGCTAGGGAATAGGAGTATTAGAAGTATTTTTACAGCAAAATTGATTAATGAAATGAGTCTCAAAAACCACTAAGCAAAAACAGACAAATAGTGAAGAGAAGGTGTATGATTTTATGATAGGTTTATGTTGCCCAAGTATTCAAAAGTTCTTCTCATGTACACACATAGGGGATGGTGCTTGGAACTTTCAGTCAAGTAAGCAAGTCTTGCCAGGTAGCCTAGTATTACAATGGCCCAAAACATCTTTGGAAGCCAACACACCCAAAGCACACTGTTCAGTCCTGTCCAGCAAATGCCACCTAAAAGGGAGAGCACAAAGAGGACCAAGTCTTGGGTTTAAATGTTTTGCATAATTCTAAATACCGGACACAGCCCAGTGGCTGTGGATGTGGAATGCAAATTAAATACTGGGGACAAAATCTGGTATAGGTGAAACTCTTTGCTCTTTATCACCCCTCTGACTGTCACATATCTTATAAATCTTCAAATAAACCAGATATCGTCCCTTTAATTATCACGTGAAAGTACTCCATTAAGACATTTGGTAATAATATGGAGTCAAAGTTAGTGGCAGCTTAAAAAAGCTCCAAGTGGCTTCCAATCAAATGTGGAGAGTAAATATTTTAAGACTAATGTACCCAAGCGTTAATAGCAACCATGTATGAAAGATACCCCAAAGATCTGTCCTACCTACCACAGTTTATTGTCGCATAATCTGGTATCGACATATCACCTACACACGTCAACATTCCCAGTAATGGGACTGTCATTTGAAACGTGTCACTAAATCTAATAATTTGTTTTACAGCTACCAATGACATCATAAACGGGAAACATCAAAGATTCTGCCATAAGACCGTCAGGAATTTTAGCATCAAGCGGACACGTTGGCCAATTATATAAAAGTGTCACTTAAGTGATTCCGTCTTCATATGGCTATTAACGTATCCAACATCCATACTATAATAAGATGAATAACATATTGGTTTGGGAAGAGAAATAAGGCTTTGTTTTCAAGGGGGCAGAAATGCTTATCTTTTTCAGAAAACAGTGTTTGCCACTGATACCCTTTTTCTTGTAAACAAGGAATTTTTCAGAAACTCCGATTATACAGTTTTTTGAAGGATGTGTCTATTGCATATGAGCACATGACAATTCACATGTAATGGTTTCCTACTAAGCAGGGTATCTGGAAGCAGGGGTGAGGAACAGAAAGAGGTGAGACAGAAGAAGGGAAAAGAAGGGATGTTGTGATGGAAAGGTGCCCAGATAATAGGATAGCGATAATGTGGGGATTAGAAGCTAGTGCTTGTTTGACCTGTAGGGACCCACAAGCAGAAGCAGGCCCAAGACCATATTAACTTGTAATGATGCCCATGTGGGCCAGAGTGGGCTCTAACTGGGATCCCAAGTAGGGCTTAGGGCCTTGCCACCAGTTTTGGTAGGTTGGGGGTGGGGTTTAGAGGGTGAGGGCCATTTTGTTGTCACCATGCATTGTGTTGTTTGTCCCCCTCCCCCCCTATTTATTGTGTTTGGGTGGTGGTGTTAAGCTATCACAGCCGGGTTGGCATCTTACCAGGCATATACGGGGTGTGAATGCTCTGGGGGAGAGCATTTGGTGGGAGGTTTCTGGTAGGTGACATATTTTTGCTGGTCTCTCCAACTACCCCACTGAGTAGTGTTGCTGAATCCTGCTTTGATTGAGAGGAAGAAATACAGGGCTATGGAGGCTACCTGTATTCAAGTAAGTATTGAACATGAGGACGCGTAAATTGCACCATGAGTTGGAACCTTCATATCAGATCTATGTTACTTTGTGACCCTAGTCGACCTTCCACCAAGTTAAAAAGTTATTCCTGGCTGTAGTATTTGCTCTTCTTTATTTGTAATTGGAGTTCTTGTAGTTTCAGTAGCTGTTTTTGTGTGCTAGGTTTTTATTTACCTGTCATGCATGTGCCGCTTGTACATGTGTTCCGAGCTCTAATTAGCCTCATTCTACACATCGCATTCAAAGGCCACCTAATGACACACTAAAGCAGGACTGCTCAGGGGCTAAGTGTCCATGGAATGTGTTTTAGGATGTAGACAATTAAGTATTTCTCCACATTGTGTTATAGGTGCCAATGACTATAGCATCAAGGATTTAGCTATGCTACGTGATTATGATAAGGAGGCCCCGGAATTGAAGGAAATTGAAAGCAATGATACATAGGATGAGGAGTGGAGATGTAACGCGAGGAGGTGGAGGAATTGCCACAGGGTCATGTATAACTCTCCCCGTCAATCCACAGCTTTAGCTGATAAGCATTTGTTGACAAGCTGTGAAACAAAGGATAATAGACAGATTAGTCTCCAGGGTACAGAAATATCATTCATCTGCCAAAAGGGGGTTAAAGATTTTTATACCTCTATAATTATCTGTGTGAAATTCTGTTTCTAAATCCACTGGTCTCCTTTTGGAACTGTGTAAACCCCATAATCCTCAGAGTTGTTTTGCTTGTATTTTCTACACTTGTGTCTCTTGTTCTTTTTGGATTTGCCATAGAACCTACTGGACGTCTTCAAGAAGCACATTGGGGCGAGAGTGGGGATGACCATGTTAGCTCCACATAATTATATAGACTGAAAAAAAGACATGCGTCCATCAAGTTCAGCCTTTCTTTATCTGTTAATTTGTTGCTGTTGATCCAAAAGATACTCTCGCCCCAATGTGCTTCTTGGAGACGTACTTATTTAACGTACTTATACTATTACACTCCAATCAAAATGTAGACTATTTTACTTATTATATGACTGCTCTTGTTTTATCATACTGTAAACTTTAACATGCTAAGTATATCTGTTGGAGATTAATAAATAAAATAATAAAACATGAACAAAACTGGTAAGGGTGCAAGTGAGCACCGATATCTGAAGCTTTTTAGTGTGTTTTATTTGCAGTTCCACATAGAGCCAGTTAAGGTATCTAAAATAACAGAGGCAGTGGCCAGCATTTGCATGGTGACTAGATCCTTTACGTGCTCCAGTTATGGATAATCTATGCATTCCTAGTCTGTAAATGTGTTTAGGACAGGACATGATAGTGTAAACAGAGACCTTGGCACTAAAAGTGACAAGCTATGTATAACAGCAGTGCCGTAGTTAATGAAGTCAGATAGAAGAGCATCATCCCAATGATAAAAAGGTCCAGGTCCCCCCCACTATTTCAGGTGAGTCTAGAAGAGTAGCCCCTGTTACTTCAGGTCTATCTACTAAATCAATGCCCCACAATGAGATGTCCGCGTGAGACAACATAGCCTAGTTTTGTAAAATGAATTGGGACGGCGTAACCTTCAGTTTCCTTTTTTACTACTGACTTTCACATTCCTCGTTATTTAGCAACATCGTTAAACATCCAGTTCAAGAAATGTTGAAAATGTTCAGCCCTACCAGAAAACATTTCTATTGTGTAGAATGTGTAAACAACTATTATTTCCTGGTCACTCTTTGAACCCTTATTTCTTTATATTTACAAAAGCCCATAAAGGTCAGGTCTGAGGCAAAGTTGTAAATGTGGAGTAGTCACCATAGAAATCAATGCCATTTTCATACGGATTGCTTCACAATCACTTCCGAGCCTCAAATACGATGACCTGGATTTAACGCCAGAACTGAATCTATTTATATTTCTATGTCATTTAAGAGAAATTGCCGCGTAGATTGCAATGATGAAAAAATAATAAAAAAGTACACAGATACATTTTACCTTAATTAAAGAATTAATGAAGAGGAATGAACTTCAATGCTATTTTCTATGCGCTGTACCCATTTTACGTCATATAAAATGAGAAATTAAAGAACATGATGTCAAATACTCAGAAAGATTAAAATATTATTTAGGTTTTACACATACAGTACCTGCTTCTTCTTTAAAAAACTGGTAATTAAGTCACGTTAGGCATTCCAATGCCTTGACTGTTCAAGAATCCAAACAAGTTACCCAGTGGCCTCAATACAGGTCACCACTTTGCATAGAAAATATCTTACTTGGTATTTTCGGTAGTGGTTGAAATAATGCGATTTATGATATGACGTCACTCCTTCCTAAATGTTACTGCGGGACATAATTCATTCACTCGCTGTTATCGATGTACGTGTGCATGATTCGCACTGGATCCAGATGCCACGCTGTCATAAAGATCCCTTTTCTGGGTGGAGGAGAACCGGATAGTTTAACGTTGTGTTATTGTTTGGGAGCTATTTTAGGAATCTGATTGCTTGTAGAGGGTGGGGTAATTAAAATAAACATTTGTGAGGATTAGAAGGGAGGATTTCAAAGTTGCAGGTGTTGTACCTCTAAGACTTAACTCTTTTACTGCCAAGGAGGAAACATTTACCCTCCTGCATCAGTATTATTCCAAAGAGAGTGATTGTAATTAAACCTGCACACTGCCAGGGTTTGATCCTAAATCTCAGGATATTACCCCAATCTAATGGTGCACAGACAAATTCTTAAGATCATGTAGTCTAGAGCTGATGTTTTCATAGTCAACTCCGATCGGATGATATCTGAGCATCCCCTTTCACTGGCATAGAACAGCTGGAATCCCTGCTTGAATGCAGGTGTCCATTCTTTACTTCCTGCAGTTTAATGGTTTTCATAATGACTGTTAGTACAACAATTTGGTTGTCACCATTAGCAAGTGACACTAACCATTGAAAGGGTTAATATTTAGGAGTTTCTTGGGCACAGCTCATTTAGAAAGTTCACAGGAATGTTTGTGATGAATTACAAAAATAAAACAGCTAATGAACGGGATGTCATATCATTAAGCATTGTCAGAGAGAGATTGTTTTCTTATAAACAGGACTTCAAACCCGAAGTAGTAGTAAGTAGTAAGATTACTACTTACTACTTGTAGTAAGATTGTTCATATTTACAGTAATATAGTAATAAGCTCATTTTAGCCAAATTATTCTCTATACACCACCATATTCTTGTTTTAATTTTCTTTAATTATGATTTGTGCTTGACAAGGAGGTAAGGACACCAGAAATGGGAAAGGTAGGTGTTTTTTTCCAGATTAGTTTTTTTTGCTCATGAAGAAGAATAATCAGAATAATAATTCATCGGTTATAAGACCAGTGGTTACAAAGCCCTCTCTGTTGATTAAGCAGGATCAGGGATGTTCTAGATCAAATGGTAAAAGAATATTGTCTTGTGCCCCCTCTTACTTATTCATTTTACATTTTTTTATATCTTAGGCTGATAGTTTGTATGGTAACAACCTATCGCCTATGGCGTCTGACAGTTAAGTGTTCCCAGCACAATTTTACCTGCTTAAAGTCTATGTTCTATATTTAGATGATAAAAACTCACACAGTATGAGCTGTTGTGTAGACTCTTGGTGCAAGATATATTTCTAGGTTACAAAACTGTACATATGTGACATAAACGTCTAGAAATGTGTAGTTAAACTGTGAGCTTGTTAGACTACTGTCTTGTAAAAAGTGATCATGCATGAAATGTGCACATCTGGACAGCAAATTTCCATATAGACGGCCGCATCACAGAGCAAATACAGTGTGACATATCTGGAACAGTACATTAGCTAAGTGAGGTCTATTTCATTATGTATTAGATGGCCTTCTATTAACCATTTCCTTCCCTGGTAACTGAATAGATCATCTTTTGTTAAGAGATGTTGAGTGAAATGCTCTGTAGGATGGTCATTCAAGGAAGATATAGGGGATTTGAAGCAGGCATGGATGAACATTTTCCAGATAAAGTAGAAAAGACTCAAGAAGTCTCTAAGCACAGATATAGGGCCCTCTGGCACGTTTGTTTGCAGTGCTGGGAAAGTGATGATGGAGACATTCCAGGATGGACTAGGTGCCTCTTTGTCCATCCTCTAGCGGGAGTGCCGCAGGTTGGACGCCCCTGCTCTAGTATATCCTTGCTGGTAGGTGTCTGGCATGGTTCCTGTTCACCTCTAGACAGATACCTATAGCCAAGTAAAAACAATGGGGCATACGTTGGATCAGTTATTGGAAATGGTGGAGTTGTCTATCATTAGACATTGTCTTATTCTAATATTTCTACTCCTTGCTACGTCACTTCCTGGGCAATGGATTTAGCAAGATCAGTAGTTCCACAGACTTCACATTCTAATGTCTTACCTCAGCTCACAGAAATCCTACCTCAACCTTCTACCCTTCTACAGCATCTACCAGTCACATTTCCACCCATGGTCCTTCTTGGATTCAAAAATGGCATCTTTACTTTAACCACAGGGAATATCAAATAACAATATTTGTATTTTAACCTATTATTTGTGGAAGATTTCATGAAAATGATTCCTCGTCATACGTACAACCTGATTGACACGTCAAATAAAATAAACGTGTGACCGGTGTAAATTATATCACTATATACTGTATATATAGAACATGGGGAACTCTATACTAATCTCACACATCATATACTCTGACAGAGCATCTCCTCTCCTCGTTTGTCAACAAAGATATCACTGACATATAACAAGGCATTGCTTGTTACCTGAAGGAAAAGATTATTTTTAATGAAAAAGGTTTATTCATTAAAGGGAGAGTTTACAGGAGAGCTGTGGTTTCAACTCTCACTTCACGATTCATTATAAAGGGAAATGTTTGTATAACGGCTTAATGCTTATTTCATCTATGCTAAACATGAGACTATTTAAATCTTAACAGTCCATCACACAAATTATATTGCCGTTTCTCACTGATGGGGGCAACAAATTGGTTAGAGAGAGAAAAGTATTCTGAACTAAATGACTTGTATTCAAGCAGGTGTTTTAAGCTGTGATCCGACATAACTGGGATGCTCAGATATTGGTACGGGTATATCTTCTGTAAATTCATTTATTGAAACCTGTTATAGTTTTTGATTGCCAATAAATGTTATTGTTATGGAGAGTCAGTATTACCCCATGAATTTCCCGTCCCAACGTTCTCTTCCTTCTCCTGTACAAAGGCTGCCTGAACCAATCAACAACAGTCAGCAACTTGAAAAGAGTGCAGAGATTGCTTAGTGATGAGGGACTATTCTGTACGTTCTGGAATTAATTAATAATAAATTAAGACAACTATTCCAAAAGTATACATACAATGTATTTGATAGAGAAACAACATTTAGTGTGCAAAATGTAGGATGAAGGAAGTGGGGCAGATGCTTTCTAAATCAGAGTAGCATATGAGAAAGTCAGCTTTAGACTATGTGACCCTGAGAATCTGCTTCTTCTTTGTCTTCTGACTCAGAGATTAGTGAAAAGAAACCCCGAGACTTTCCCAGATATTCCCCGAGACTTCCCAGATAAAGAAAAACATTATTAACAAATATATTGAAACACTCTCAAGTTTGCACTAACAATGGCATATAGCACAAATGTTATTTATGTACACGACATACTGTATACTGTTTGCTAAATACAAAGTAAAATTATTGTATCCTCTGTATCCCTTGGAATGGATAACGTAGCAGACCCTCTCCTTGTCTCCAGTCCTTAAATCCCTTAAGACCAACTTCTTTAAGAAAGCCTCCCCACTGACATGCTATATACCCTGCTCCTACCTACCTCTGTCTCACCTTTCCCAGCCGCACTCCTGCCGTCAAGTGTCCCCCAGCATACTTCCTTAACCCTCATGCCCCGCTGTACATGTATCTAGTAATTTAAACAATAATTTAGCTGAGATGCCTGGCTGGTCCGCCTCAAACAGATGCACTTTAACCTTTTGTGTAGTATACCCCTACTAGATTGTAAGCTCATTTGAGCATAATCATGTTTTGATCAATACATTTGGCTGGACTATGTATGGATGAAATGCTACATATCACACTAGGACCGCATTTAAACAGAGCTTTGGCTCTGTCCCTTTAAAACTGTTTGGTGCTGTGTAAAATAAGAGAATATACCTGTGCAAATTTGTAAACTGACACTGTTGTATAGCATTAATTCATTTTAATCGGTGAACCAGTTTTTGTGTGTATGCTATTTATTTATGCCTGTGTATATATATATATATATGTATATATTTGAATGGTGGCATTAGATACAGGCAGCCCTCTGTATGGATGTGGCTTTGACTCACAGATCTCAAGCAGGGCAAAGGAAGGACAGACTGGTGTAATCTCCGACATGTGAGTCTCAGCCTAAACCCAAGAGATGTGTTCTTCATAATCCTTGTGCCTGAAGAACAGTATGGCACTGTGTGCCCGAGCCAACTTGCCGCCGTGTCTGGGGACCTAAAGGGCTGGCTGTAGACTTCATAAGGTCCATCAAAGGGCTGTTGAGTTGAGCATGCAGTGTTTGCTCATTCAACAGAAATCTGAGTTTAAATAAAAACAGCCAAGAACCCTTTGAATGGAAACAGAACAGCTCAAAGAGTTATAATAGCTTTTTGGTTGACATTCAAGTTCTTGCTTATTAATGTACAGATTGCCTCTTCACTCTTTCAGTGTCTTACCACCCTATAATGAATGAAATATTGAAATATTAGCAAAAGAAGGGTGTTCAATTAAGAAAATAACATGACCTTATTGTGTCTTACTTGATTAAACAGCCTGCAGAGTCTAAAACAAAAGTCCAGTTTCATTAAACAGGCACATTTGTATGAATCCATAACAACATAAGCAACACAAACATTATATCTTTTACAGCCAACACATTCTGCTCCTGTAACATTCTAAACAGTTCTTTACAGTCAGGGCCTGTGTTCTAAATATTTTTGTCCCTCAATCCTGTTGATTCATCTAATATGAACACCCTAGGAGCCACTGGCCCATAGGAATCCACACTTACCCGATCTGCCACTCACATTCCGTGAGTATATAAATGTAAGGTGTGACCATGTGTCTCAAGCCTGTCGGCTGCACATATGTCACTTGAGGGTCAATGGCCTTATGATGCCAGGGCTGCCCACTCATCCTCGGTCTGGACCTGGGGCTACTTTCATTGGTTGTCCAGTGACAGTAGTCTTGATGCCACTATCTACTGGTTATCTAGCAGTAGGGGATCTTTTCCACACATAGACCTTTATTCTTAGGCTCTTAGCTGGTCCAAACTTTGCTATAGACTCAGGGGCTGAGTTAAAGAAGCTTGTTCCAGTTACACGGAACATAAATTCCACTCTCTTCCATGTTTAACAAAAACAAAACTATAGGAGATCTGTCATTTTGTTTTAATCTTCTTGATGTTGACCTTGAATGTGTTTGTAGAAGGTTATAAATTTCCAGAGTAAACACGCCTAATTTGGCCAGCTTTTCTTCATAACTAAAGCCTTCCATTCATGTTATTAATTCTGTTGCCTGTCTTTGAACTTCTTCCAGCTTCATAATGCCTTTTTGTTAGCCGGTGCCCAGATGGCTCTGTATATTTAAAATGAGGTCTTTATGAAGAATCAAAAATATACTTTAGTTCAGTAAGCCTATAACTCTTTAATTTTTTACGTTCTGGCTTTTACTGCCATTCAGTAGCATAAATAGGCAGTGGTGAGTTCTGGAAAATTTCCATTTACTTTTCCTTTTCAAAACAAAGTATAATAAATACATTTCTTCTTACCTTTGCCCTGCTGTTTCCATAACTTTACTGTTACCATGGAGGTCCAAGGGGCAAATAAGCAGTCTAGATCCACATACCTGATTCTGCCTAAAAAAGAGACCTCCGAGGTCCTGAAAGTTTGTGTAACTTTACATCTTTTTCAACTTTGACTAAAGACACCCATTTTAAGTCATACGCTACACTTCTACATCTAATAAACTGTAGGGTGCTGTTGCGTGTATCTGGCAGGTGGCCAAACACTTTCTGGACGTATTCCTAGTCTGCTCCTTTATCCAAACATGTCACTGCTCATGTAATAAAATATATGTGCCAGCTGGGGCTCCAGATGATCTGGGAGTAGCCCTGAAACACTTGCACGGCCCTACGTTACTTTAAGTTTTCCTCTGGCTAAATTCACTAGGCCAGGACCTGCAAATGTAATTTTCCTATTTATCTCTGATTCTTTACCTTATAGACAGACAATGAGGAACATTCCATTGTAAATTTTCTTCTTTCCTTCTTTTTTTAGCCTATTGTTTTCAGTATACAAGATACTTTTATGACTTCACAGCAGAGAGCTATCTGTTTTACAAACTGCTAGACAGTAGTAAATCATTTTTAAAATAAGGACTAAGAGCTGGTCTTCATGAAAACCATGTGGCAATACAAAAAAAAAATGGAATCCTTGGACCATTTGCCACTGCATCCCGAGATTTAGTTAGGTTGAATGCAGAACCAGTTGCTGAACCCGGATACTGAGAGGTGAGCTTGCAACTCTCACATAACCTAAAATGTAAAAACTTTGAAGACACTGCATCAGAGAAAAGGGGAATATAATCCAATTAATACGTTTATGGAGTTCTGAGTGGGAGTATGTAGCTGTCTCATCTAGCGTAAATTAAAAGTTGGCCTTGCATAGCATACCAAAAAAAATGTATCTCCAGAAATAGATGGAACGGGACCAGAACTGACCAATGTTTAGTCACCTTGATACCTCTGGCAACCTTAACCAAGGCCTAATATTCATGACACAATACCTAAAGTAAGTTATATGTCAAAAGGTGGTAAAACTATTTTTGAACCTAATCTTCTCTACATACAGAAGACAGAAACAACTGTAAACTTAAGCAATGTAAACTCCAAATAGAATTTGTGAACTGGGTCTGTGGACCATGTGGTTGTCCTTCAAACAGGGCAGGCTAGGCAGACCAGTTGGTTCCTTACTGTGATCATCACCTAACGTATGTGTCTGTGTATTGTAGACTGCTTGATCAGCCCAGTGAATATTCTGTGTCCATACAGCTGGACGGCCACAAGTTGTGCTCTTCTTTCCACAAGCTGAAATTCTAATCCCGTAGCTGCAATGACCATTACGATAATAGATACCTAAGTCACTATTGCTCAAAGTACCAACTGGATCCCCAGAGACATTCTGACTCAAGGAATAAAGTCACTAACAACACCGGGACTGAGCGGCTGCAGAGTCACAGAATTAATTTAAGTTATGATGAAGGGTCAGGGACAGGAATCTTACTCCCCCCCACATTAGCCACCAGCGGTATTTTAAACCTTTAATTGAATGAAGGTGATTTAGAAATTACACACTAGATCATACTTGACATCAGTGTAACATTTCATACTGTCTTGAGCATTAGATGAGTGAGTGAGCATGCAACACATGATATGTCTGGTATGAGCTGAGAGGTTTTAATTAGTTAAATAGAAATACTTAAAATTGTTTTGTATTTAATAAAGCGACACAAAATAAACCTATCTGGATGGACCAAGAGATTTTTATACTTTACATGATTTTATATCTCAGCTTCCGGATTTCCATACAAGGTCACTGTACTTGTGGCCTGTTGGATGTGTCCTCCTTTAAACCGACAAAGCCTCCGACACTCACCTGTTACATTCCAGATTATCCGCAATTGCGTTTCTCACGTCTTTTAAATGGCTGCCATGATATATTTGTGATAATGGCTTCACTGAGGAAATGAATTGATTTAAATAATTTATTCAAGAAACTCATTATCTGTTAAAACAATGCAGGTAGAATCCAGGAAGTATGTTACTTCCTACCTGGACTAAAAGTAGGATTCCAGGGCAATTCATACTGAGGGATCATGGGAAATGATATGAGGATTGCATGAAAATGGAAAATATAATTCTGATGAAATGAAATATTAAAAGCAATAATAATAATGACAGGGATAATCAGTGGAGGGCTGAGAAGATTTAGCGGGGTGGTTGTGAGGGCAAGTCTAGCTACGTGGGCCAGTAATACTGCAGCCCAACACACATGTGGCACACAACACATTTAGTATATTGTTATCCAGCCCTGTCTAAAACAACGGAACAGGAAAAAGAAAACATAAAACTCATAGAAAGCACCGGGCAAGTCCAATCACAATGTAACTGCTGACTAAAGTCCTTGTTGTTCTAGACACCCTAGTGGCTATAGTTCATACTGCAAGTAAAACATGAAGAAGGGCTTGAGTGGTGCTCCAAAATCTTTAACTCAGAATAGCCCAAGGGACAATTGTCTCTCTTTGTAATCCCTCCTCTGCAAGTGACAGAGATTTTTGCAGCACTAGATTTAGACAGTTCTCTTTAAAGCCCTTGACAAAATCGCCCAGCTTTACTGAATACAAAAGAAAGTCAAGAATCTACGTCCTACAGTAGCAAGGCAAAGGAAGTGCACCCAACATTCAGAAGGCTAATAATGGCCAGACGGTGACCTTTAGAGAGAAGGAATGATCAGAGTCAGTAATTGTACCAGCGACACTCTCCTCTTTGTTAGAAGGACGAGGTGTGCGTCTGTATCCAAGTGCCTGACATACAGTTGTGAATGGGAGTCGTGGGTAGCAGGGAGATGTCGACTCGCTTAAGCTACTTGTCTGACTGAGTTCGGCCCTTATTGTTCACATTGGCCGTGGGAAAGAAAAAGAAGCCTGGCCAGAGACTGGAGACACATGGCATTATAAAGGTCATGCACATCTTGGCAATAATGTAGCAAAAGGAAGTCTTCAGGGTGTCTGCAAATATGCTCAGATATTGGTAATGCCACCCAACTAAGGCTCACTCAATGGAAAATAGTGTCCCCTAAATCAAGAGACTGTGTCACTCCTAAGGTGTCTCACTGGACTGAAAACAGGCTCACTAGGGTATATAGTTAGTGTATGAAAGAGTTCCTCGGCCTTAAAAGTGACCAGAAAATGTGTTTATGAATTGAATTGTGTATGTTAAATTATAGTTTACATAAATAGGTATCAATATATCTCATGAAATAGTCCCAGCCCTGCCCTAGTCCCCCCTCAAGCCATGCTCCTGAAAAAGTGTCCATCTTTGACCACATTTAATGATGGGTGATCATCAATGGATGTGGGGTCTCTCTCTCCCACTCACTCACACCAGACAGATGTTTTTGGGGTATAGGAAATGTTTTGTTATCTAGCTGAATCATTTCTGCGTTCCTTCTATTACAGTAAATGGTAATGTGTTTTTAGAGGGCTGGTTAATATATGTCGAATTCATTTTCATGTTCAGAACATAAAAGGCGCTGGGGCGTTTGGCAGGACATGCCCCTGGGTGCGATAGGATATGACATTAATACGTGGCAAACTAACTAAGAGGAGGCTTTACAAGATTTACTGATTTAAAGTAAACCTGTTGAAGCCACAAACTTTGGAGTATATATTACAAAATCATAGAAAAACGGGTTTGGA